>CM032762.1:13672308-14272308 GCA_019155195.1 Avicennia marina | reverse complement strand
GCAACAATAGGATTAGAGGAGATTATATTTACACTTATGGTACACTACATGCCACAGTAACCTACATAGCATGGATTCCTATGGTTTTATTAGGAGTTTCATAACACTGATTGGGGTAATTTTATGAAGTTAATAAAAGGCCAATTCAGGCCTCGTCATAATGAGTGTATATAGTTGTGATTAAGCATCTGATTAACAATCATATTTTCTATTGTTCATTAATATTTGAATTGATACAAGATTTCAGAAGTAGCACTTAAGCATGCAATGGTACTAAGATTTGGTACAGGAACTTCACAAGACTCCTCATACTTTTCCATGAACAGTGGAACAAGCCTTAAACCATTAAGTTAGATGTATGACAAGCAGTTACAACCTGCCAGTTACAGTATCGCCCAGCATAACTGTTGTGCTACTATATCTACATTCCAAAACATTTGCAGATTCAATTACTATAATTAAGGAGAATACTTTGCAATATCCAAATTCTAAGAACAAACAAGAAATTTCACATGCTAAGCCTCGAATAAGAATAATAGTATGGACCTATAATTAAGATACACGGATATTCAAATATCAAAAGAAGTAACTTTAATTTCAATTAGTATAATTTAGGTTAAAACCATGCAAATTCCAAACTCCAAGAACACAAATGATGACATGAACCTCCACATATTAATCAACATGAAAAATAAATAGAACAGAGCTCTAACAAAGATGAAAAGCATGTTTGGATCCATAAATAGAACAGATAAAAACTGATAAATTTAATAAGTGATATCTCTAATTTCAGGTATTAAGGTGTCAATTCCTTAATACTAAATACAATGTGACCACAAGATGATATTTCTTAAACAAAGACGCGGAGCCAACAATAAAATCAAACTAACATTAAAATGAATAAAGAATAAGACTAATATCAATAAGTAAGTACTTTACGGAGCTAGAGGAAGTCTCAGAGGTCGAAGGTTCCGAAACTGAGACGCTGCAAAAGCACCGGAAGTTTTCGCCAATCCTTAGGCGCCGCCTCTGCTGAAACGCACGCGTTCTACTCAAGCATTTGATCACTCGAACACTGTTCGGCCTGCTTTTAAAGAAAAATTATAACAACTTAATTTAATGCACACACAGCAAATGCACGATAGAAAAATCGGAGCAACGAGACCGAATTGTAAAGCAGGAAAACATACAATAAGGAGATGGAGACTGGATAAGTATTGGACAGGGTTAGGAAGTGAGATATCATGGAGCGCCCCATAGTTGCTCTGCCGATGCTCAACTCCGCCTTCGTCCGGTTTTGCTTCTGAAAAGACTGCTTGAGGAGGAGGATATGGTTCCGAAAATGGACCTGAATCCGACATGTTGACCCGAACCTGTTACAAGAATCGTGGCCCAATAAAGACAATTGGGCTAGAAAGTAGAACATGTTCAGGTTCTAGTGTCTGGGCCGATCTGGCCCAATTCCCGAGCTTAAGCCTTGTTTGCTGGCAGATAAGTGGTAGACCGATGGTTAAATAATTTGTATTTTTTATTTCAGGGATTAATATGACGTGTCAAATACGTTGGGCACGTTTGCCTTTCCGCTGGCGAGTATCGGTATAATCACCAAGGCAGAAAGGACCACTCCGCGAGCCGGGTACTCGATCCTGCATCCGGCGACACGCTCTGGGTGCACGAGATTCTGCGCACGATCCAAAAATAAAAATTACAAATAATTAGAAATAAAAATACAACATAAAAACATTTAAAATGCCAAAAATAAATAAATTTATACATGTTTAAAATTTTTAACCAAAATTGAAAATTTTGATGTTAAAATTATTTTGTGGCATATATATGTTTAATTTATGCAGTGTTTTTATATTAAAAAATAAAATAATTAACATTATTATTTATTTTATTTAATATTTCATATAAACTTTTACCTAATACATTTTTTAATATTTTAAAACAAAAAATTAATAATTAAAGACTTTGCCATAGGGCAAAATCCGTTGCCCCCGGTCTAGCTCACCGGGTGCAGACCGCGCAACGGCTGCGAGCTGCATTTTCCCGCCCTTTCGCTGCTATTTTGGGCGCCGGTATAAATCTAAACTAGAAGACTACATAACCTCAGAAGTAGATTAGAATTTGAGGAGAGAAGAATCATATGGAAGACGACGCAATTCCGGAGAGCGAAAGGTTGCAGATCGAGCAGATTATGGAGCTCGAATCTGAGGAATTAGAAGTCGAAGAAGTCGACGAGGAGGAACTGTCAGATGATGACGAGTAAGTGTTCGATTAATTTTTGGTTCTTGTTTTTTCATATGCTTTCGTTTCTTTCTTTTAATTTCGCTTTTGTTGTTTCTGTGTTCAGTTTCGGAGAATTGGGAAGTGGCGAAGTAAATGAATAAGATTATTGTTCGCTTGTTGTGTTTGTTCTTGGCGAATAGAAGAATTGGTCATATTGGATTTATGGTTTCTGAAGGCCAAGAAATAGTTAGGTTATTTGAGTCTAAAATCTCAAGAATCTATTCTTGAATGTTTATATGTCGCCTGTTTATGTATTGTTTAGATGTGCTGTTTATGCATATTCCTTGTAATTATGTCGCTGCTCAGAAAATGAGTGTAGTGTGTGGATAATATGCATTTCTTGTGCGTGCATGAGAGTTTTCCATTTTGCTGGATATACTAGTATTTGAGAGCTAGAAGATTGAAATTAGTGTGATCATGGTTTATGTATTGTTCGCGTTATATCTGAAGTTAGCAACTCAAATCAGATTTTGTTAATTCATGCTGTAGTCCTAGTTTAAATACGTAAATCTTGTCATGATACTTCAAATTTGTCAATCGTTGTTGATGTGGCATTACGGAAAAGAGTGTATTTCGTGGCAATTTGTTTGCAAGCGTGCCAAAATCAATTCTGTGCTCTTTTGACAGGTGTTGTTATACACACACGTATGTATATATTGTCTCATTTTTAACTAACTAAATTTTGGTTGTTTTATTGGTCTTTGAAGTCACCATGGTGCTTCAGGAACTGCCGCATCTGGTGAACATGCATATGACACCTCCTTAGTTGCCTTGCATCCATATCTTGGTGGAAGTAAATTTATCTTCTAATTGTTCTCTTCATTTTTAATTTTATTTAGAAGAAATCTGTGGTGTTAAGTCACTCATTAGTCATCCCTGTGTATCAGACATTGACGACACCCACAATAGGCAGACATTTTTGGATGCGGGTGCTTTGCTGACCCTTCCTTTGTTTTATCTGGAAGGTACTTGGCTTAATGCTAATATGTGAAGTCCTGTTACTAGTGTTATATTATTCTGGCGATCAGCTTTCTATACTCTCAATATTGAAGCACCCTAAAGTCTTAAGACTTCATAAATTCTTATTGATTTTCATGCTTTACATTTTCTTCTGAATTGATAGCATCTGATATCTTTTGCCTTCAAGACATATTGATTCTGCTAGGAACATTCTTAAGCTTTTTTATGACAAAAATGAAACATCCCCATCCTTTTTGAGAAATTTTATATCCCTGAATACTTTTGTGTACATCCTGTATAACACCTTAGTCAAAACTGATGCTGTTTACTGCTTTCTACTTGAATGTTGAGAAGAGTGACGGGGGAGGACTACTTCCTTTAAAACTATGTGAAACAGTTGTCACTTTGTAAAATAAAAATGGTGTACTGAGCTGCATGAGTTAATCTTTCATAATCTATAGGCCACTCAGAAACAAAAATTTGACTAGCATTGTGACTATCCTAGGTGAATTCCATCTCCATTTGACATTCAGTGGTTAGCATGCCATGCTAGCAAGCACTATGCATGGTGTCTGTTTATTTGGATTCTAACTTATATTGTTTTCGTCTTTTCCACAGTAGTTTTATTTCCAGAGGCAACACTTCATCTTAGAGTGGTTTTTCCTAATTTTATAGCTGGTATTGAGAGAGCAATGAGACAAGCTGATGCCCCTTATACGATTGGTGTGGTATGCATGCTATACAGTCCTTTCCAAACCTCTACTTTCTTTTCCTTATTTTTACATTATTTAGCAGTGCTTTCCTTGTGTTTGCCATTCCTTTCAGATTCGTGTTTACAGGGATGCCAACAATGGCAGAATGAGGCTTTCAACAACTGGCACCACTGCTGAGGTACAGTCACAACTCTTCTTAGAGATTCCTCTTTGTAAACTATGTTGCTGGTGATGGAATAAAGTTTTGCTCAGTATGAAGCCATGAATACCTATTCAAATTCTTAGAACTTTATTGGCACGGGTGTTCGGTTTTTGGGACCTTAATATAAGAACCATTCAAATTCTTAGAATCATGGCTGTTTAGCTTTTTAGCTGGCTATCCATTTATCCTAATTTGGTGGTGATTCAAGTTGGACATTCTAATTTTATTTCATGTTCAAGGGAGAGTGTTGAAGATCAAAATTGATTACTTATGAAAATTGTAAGATCATTGTGTGTTCGATAATATTTAATTTTGTATTGTAACTTAAATTATAAGTATAAAATATTTTGTTTTAAAATTTACTTCAAATTATATTTTTAATTTTGATCCTTTCGTAAATTGTAGCCAACTTGTATCATCAATAAATTCTTTCAATCTTCGACAGTGCTTCGTAAAATTTTATCCCCTTTAGAGGCAAAACATCACTTTGACCAGTCTTTCGGGAAATTTCCCATATAAACAGAGCCCAATCCCTCGCTGCAGATCTTCTCGTTACCCTCACGAGCACGGCCATTCGCACAAACAAACCTAAGCCCATCCAGTTACTGTTGACTTCTGCCTATCACCACTGTAGAAAAGGTGGTGCCTTGAGTTCTTGATGTCTATCAGCGCACATAAATAAAAAAAAAAAAAAGAAAAAGAAAATCCGTAATCAACCAGGTCACTGCTATCTTCGGCAATCTCCAGCTATCTGCGCTACCTAATAGTTTTCAGTGTAATTTCGAACTGCCCATCGTCGGTTGTCTCTCACCTGATCTGTCCATATGAAACCCAAAATCATCCTCAGAATTGTTGTTGTCTTTCCTCGGCGCACTTCGTGCCGCGCCTCTTGTGCACAAATTGCTGTTGAACCTCGCCTGCCACTGCGCCGCCTAGGCCCAACGTTTGCCCAAAGCCCAGGCCTCATGTGACTGTGGAACCACTCTCGTCCGGCAGCCGTCGCTTCTGCTTTGTTGAGTGGCAGAAATCTAATATGCTAAGTTCGCTAAATCTCTAGTGGTTTGGGCAAGAAGTTAAAAAACATAAATATATATGGGCCTAAACTCTGAGGCTGTTAGCAATTTTTGATGGTTGAATATTCTGGGTTGCTAGAATAAAAAGGGGTTTCCCTTGAGTTTTTACCTTGGGCCTTTATTTAGTATCCTAGGCCTTTATCAATTGATGTGTGATTTTGTTGACTAGGCATGTCCTACGTTTGTTTTCAAATTTTTGTTTAAAAATATATATTTAATTATTATATTTTTTAATTTTTTTTCCTTATTTTTACACAATTTTTTAAAGAAAAATATTTTAAAACATATTCAAAGAAAAACATTTAAAAATATATACTAAAATTTTAAGAAAGTCAACTTATCAATTCCAACCATGATTGCCTAATAGTGTTTGTTGCCTTGCAACAAATTATATATTTTGTTTTTGTCTTACCATAGTTGGTTATATATTGTCTAATAACACTACTTTTTAAGTCTATTTTGTGTTGCTTCATGACATGATTGTCAAGTATTTGAATTTTATCTTATAACATCACTACCTACATTAATTAACGATATCTATTTTAAGTCTTTCTTTACAACATGACTACTTGTGTCATGGATGTCTACTTTCATCTTATAAAAGTTTCCTGATTGCACTTTACGACAATTCATATTTTAATTGTAATAGTCCAAATTAAATATTCATGAAATTCTCTATATTTAACTTTGAGGGGGTGGTATATTAGAATATTTGATAACATTTAATTTTATATTTTTATCTAAACTATAAGTATAGGGTATTTTATTTCTTAGTTTATAAGATTAGAATTCACATAAAGTTGTTATTTTTAGTACTTTCTATAAATTATACTCAACTTCATATTATAAATTGTGTAGAATTATCATCAATAAATCATAGTTCAATTCTTTTAATCTTTTTGACATGTTATAATAAAAATATATATTTTCCATATAATAATTATTTAGATTAATTGCACTCAGATGTCTAAATTATTTGTTATAATTTTAGGTGTAATCTTCTTTATTTATAACATATGCTCACCTATATAAATAAGTGGTGATTATACAAAAAAAATAAGGGGAATAATATATGATTTAACCTTTGGTTGTTTATGGATGCATGCGTAATTCCCAAATCACAGTATATTCCCATACTTTATTGTTCCTCGCTTCACTCTTTTTAAATTCAACAGGAATTGACCTCCACCCTGGGTTGACTCCTACTGGTGACTCACACGTAGGTCCTGCATTGATATCACTTTGTTGTATGCCCCTCTAATCCCTAGAAAATCAAGAAGTGGCCCACTATATGTGTTGGTTCAGAAACTTTTCCTTAATTAATATGGTGGGACAGGAACGTCAGACGGCGCTGACCTCTGGAAATCAATGATTCTATTTCTTTTCAAGACCCCTCTTTTAACTATGTACTTCAGCCTTTTCATCATGGATTGGAACTCTTTATTTTGTATGTTGAGCTTCTGTCATTGGTATAGACGATCAATTTTGTATATCTTTATGAACAGAAATCAGGGCTTTGAGTTCTAGTTTGATTCCATTATTGTGTTCGTTCTTTTATCACGACCTTACTGGCAGATTCAGCAATATCGGAGGTTGGAAGATGGTTCGGTAAATATTGTTGCCCGTGGCCAGCAACGTTTTCGTCTGAAGCGCCATTGGATTGCTGTAGAAAGACCGGTAAGTGTTACGAGAAATTAAATCAACAATTCATGTTTGTCTTCTTGTCCAGAACTGCCTAATTGTGCTTGCTGCTTCCAAATAGCTATGTGGGGAGGTTCATATCATTCAGGAAGATGTCCCACTAAGAACACCGAGGGAAGCTGTTGGCAAACTGGCTCCATTAAGAAGCTTGCAAGCTAGTGATATCTCTCAAGTAACAGCTTCAAATGTGTCTCAGTGTTCTCGTCACAACTTTGAGGAAGGAAATGACTCTGATGCGATGTCTGAGGGAAGTTTCGAAAGTGAACTTTCATCAGCAGAAAGAAGGCTCCATCAATATGCTCTTGCCTATTGTCAGAGTTCTGATGTAGTAAATGAGTCAATAAGTAGTGATGAGGAGAAATTTGAGCGGCATTCTGAATTTCAACCTGAAAGATCGCCATTAGACGACTATACAATGTCAATGCATTTAGAATACAGCAAACAGAATGCTGATGACAGTCCTAGAGTAGGAAAGAGGCTATTCTTGGATCTGCAACTTTGTACCAAGGTAGGATGGGGAAAGCATTCCTTAGGCCAGCTTCGTGATGTTCCAAGAGCCTTCTGGCCCAGTTGGGTTTACCGCATGTATGATTGTTATTCACTTGCCAGGAAGGTAGCATGTAAGTGGCTCTTTCACCCCTTCAATGCATTTTTAATCTCTCATAGGCTCCTTTGAAGTGATGTTCTAGTTGCAAGTCTGGAACATTGATTCATGCATGCATGTATCATGCTTAGGAAACAGCAATTGGCAATGGAAGTATTTTATTCTATTCTTCAAAAAGGTCATGTTATTCCGTGAGACTAATATGATTTAATTTTCTGGTTGGATAGACAGGTAGGGATCTGTTAAAGATCAAATTGAGGCAACAAAAAAACCAGAATTTGGGTTGGCTTAAAATATGTTATTGATTGTAATGTTACAGATACATGGAAGCAGATTGTTAAAGCCCCAAGCATGGATAGCCTTGTCATGAAACCAGACCTTCTCTCGTATCATGTTGCTAGCAAAAGTCCAATATCTGAATTGGTGAGACAAGAACTCTTGGAGATTGATGGAACATCTTATAGATTGCGCAGGGAAATTGAGCTGCTTGAAAGTTTTGACAAAATTCACTGTAAAACTTGTCAGGTAATGAAGCATGCCACAGCCAAGTTTTACCTACAGTGCATCAATGGTAGTTCCCTATTAATATTTTAATGCTCCAATGCTGTTTTATAAATGCTTTTATTTTCTTTTTGTGGTATTCCTAAATCTAGTTTGTATATGCGACAGTTATTTAGGTTTAAGAAGTGCCTCCAGTAACAGTAAATTTTGTATTAAGCACACAATGGAACTGTTAATTTTGTATGATTTCTTGTACATTAAAGCATGGAGTTGCATTAGTATTCTTCTTTTAGCTCTCTTGACTCATGTATATAAACTGTGTGCCAATTCCAATGGGAACAGGCGGCAAACATGGGCTGGGTAATGGGGGAGTACATGTTAATTGGTTGTGTTTGTATTTGTCAACTATAGGCCTTAGTTTAGATGGTCATAACATTTCATTTCCTTCATGTTCCTTAAAGACTCTCATTGCAAAGAGAAGAGACATGTTAGTTATGTCCGGCGATGGGCCACTTGGTGCTTACGTGAATCCGCATGGTTTCGTGCGTGAGGCGATGACTCTGATCAAAACAAGTGGAATAGCGGTCACAGGGCCTCCAGTGAAAGAGCACAGCTGGTTTCCCTGGTAAATTTCATTTATTGTTGGCACTTGAGACTTCACCAATTTAATGCATGATAGTTTTCTATTAAAGCTGCCAAAACAATATGCTTGCATGGGCAAACTATTTCATTATCATCTCATGTGAGACAATCACTATTGAAGCGAAGAAAATAACTTTGTGATCCTGTTGTTTCTGAATTTCATTTGTTTCTGTTATGAGAGTTGCACGCATGATTGGAGCCTCGCTAATAATGTCATGACACTGAAGGCAACCGTAATTAATATTATTTATCTAAAGTATCTTGGAGTGCTTGGTGAAACTACTTTGACAAAATGCTTTCTTTTCCTTGTTCCACGTCTAATCTTGTTTTTCATGTCTAAAGAATTTTTAAGACACTAACCTTCGTACCTTGTTTCACTAAAGCCAGATTTCTGCAAAGGTTGGTAATATTTGTCAAATTGATTTTCAGAAACTTCAATTCAGTCGAAGGCAACATATATTTTAGTTACTTTTTTTTTGTTGAAATTTGAATTAATGACTGGAAGAAATCCATAATTACATATTGGATGAGGTATTCCATAATTGCAGCATTCTCACATTCTCCAAGTTATTAAAGGACAAAAAGATACCCATATAACTTCAACCATTTCTAGGTTTCTTTATTACTGTTTCACGTGCAGTACTATGCTTTTGTGTTAGATGATTGATCTCTGCATCTGTTGATATTTTATCCGTTTGAATGGCTGCAGTTATGCATGGTCAATTGCTGAATGCATCACCTGTGGAACGCGGTTGGGTTGGCATTTCTCTGCCACCAGAAAGCAAACGAGGCCCCAGGCATTTTGGGTTATAAGGAGTTCGCAGGTTGTGGATGAGACACTCTAAAAACATTGTTATTGGACGGCATCAGGTAGTTCCTTGGCCGGATGATGGGTCCTGTCGATTCTGCAGCTTTTTACAAACATCAAACGTCGATAACTTCATGTCAGGTAAATACATTCGTTGGAAATAATAGAGCAAAAGTTGAACGATGGTCTGTGTGGAATTTTGGTTTGTGATATCTCATCCAGAAATTATTTCACCAAGGTGGTTTTTGACGTGTGCCGTATGGTGGATTTGTGCAACAAGTCATAGGTTGCTAATTTACAAAAATTTGCGGTTCTTCTAAAATGTCAATAGTTTGACATGAATACTACAATTTCCAGTTGAGTATTGATATCAAAGTAGTCATTAAACATGTAATTCGAATTATAATTATCTCTAGCTATGGTATGTTATAAGTCTGACTGTTGCCCATGATAATGATCGAGAAGGCTGTGCAGTTGGATTGGAAGCTTTAGTTCAACTTCGTTCTGATGTACGTGGAACAGAGGTGAGCCAATTATTTGGCATTAGCACAATTTTAAGGGACTAATTGCCTGTTTTCTTAAAGCTATGGCTGAATCTCTATTTTTTTTAAATGCATATTATTCAAAGAAAGAAATGATCTGCAGAACGTGCATAGAGTAAATTAGCTGAATTAGGCAGATTAGGTAAGCTTTTTTTGCATGGTGAGGACAAAACCAGCTGTCAGAGAGTATATTTTTCTTATCTTCTTTCTCATAAAATTTAAGAGCCAAAAACATTGTACGCGGATCAATCAAACATATTATTTGAAGCAGAACAATCGGGCATCAGATTGAATAAAATCAAAACACCATGAATGAATCAAATGCTACACTCATTTGCCAAAAGCTCTATGACTTGTAAACCCAAATCTAAATTTCTAAACCCAACACTCTGAAAGTGTGGCTGTTTCCTCGTACACGATTAACTATTATCGGCAATTTAACACAAGAAATACAGGAACAGAATCGTCTGTGATCTGACTAAGATCTGTAGTGAACGGGTAACCAGAAAAGAAATATGAAGATGCTAGCTCTCAAGTAAAGAGGACACTGATAGAATGCCAGCGTCTATTAGCGGTAGCTGTGGTAGGCTGGACTGTACATGCAGCTATCTGCATACTTCACAAGATCCTTCGGGCGGGGAAGATGAGAAGCCAGACCTGGATGTGTACAGAGTCATGTCATAAAAAATACATACTTCATGGATTGAAAAGCCACAAGTTTCTTGTTTTTGGAACTTTAGACCAAAGAACTGCAAGACTTACCGAGTTCATAAGCCTTGGCAGCTACTCTGGCTGCAATGTCGGCTGAAATCTTTCTGATATTAGTAAATGGAGGATATATCAGTCCTTTAGAATAGTTTTCCTCCGTCACTTGAGCTGCCAGAGCTTCCGCTGTAGTCAAGAATGTAAGATGAAATCAGCTGACTGAAATCTTGAGTACAAATAGAACGTTGATTGCTAAGAGTCGTGTGTACTTACAGGCTGCCAAAAGTAAATCATCGTGCACACGTATTGTACCAGACATAATCAAACCCAAACCAAATCCAGGGAAAATATAAGCGTTATTTGCCTGTATAGAACATGCTAGTATTAGGAAAGAGGTTGGAGTGAATAAGAAATCGAAAGGTGTTTTGCTTTAGGGATAGACTCGGCACCTGGCCAGGCACGAATAGCTTCCCATTGAACTCTACAGGGTCGAATGGGCTTCCACTGGCAAATATGGCGCGTCCCTGCAAATCACATCATGGGATGAAAACCAGAGGCCAAGAAGTAGAACCCCAGAAATATCACATAAAGCTGTGTGTGAAGCCTACACTAGGAGGAGAAAAGGTAGAAGGCATTACCTCACTCCATGCATAAGCTTCTTCAGCAGTACACTCTGATTGTGAGGTTGGGTTTGAAAGAGCAAGAATGAGAGGTTTCTGCAAACCATCAAGCACACTTTGTTAAATTTCCGAACATCGCAAGGGATCGATTGATCATAGCATAAAGAGATCATTGGGGGATAAAGATGACCTCATTGATGGATGCCATGGCCTCTACGACTTCCTTCGTAAATGTTCTTCCAACACCCGAAGTTCCTATCAGGACTGTTGGCTTTATTGCCTGGAACAGACGGTGATTTAGGTTATCATAAAAATATATCCACAATGAGATGTCGAAGACAAAAAAAACTCGGTTAAAGTCATGAATTTCCCACCTTAACTGCACCTAACAGATCTTTGACTGGTTCGTGCTCGTGAGCCCAAGGCTTCTTGAAATGCTGAAGGGATTCTTTACGAGAACTGACAATTAGCCCCTGTTATGAATCAAAGAACTAACGGTGATTACGAAACAATTAGGTAAAATACTTGAACAGGACGAGCAGATAAGTGATTACAGATAAATGCTTTACAAACCCAATACCTTAGAATCCACAAGCCAAATTTTCTTCCTAGTATCTTCCAATGAAGCTCTCGTCTGAAAGCACAAGACCCCACATTTAATCATGGAGCATTAGCAAGCAAAATAGTTTGCGCTAATGTTTAGACAAGTCATTACCTTTTTGGATATCTCAAGAGCAATAAGTTCAGCTATACCAGTCCCGGCCTTCCAGAAACCAAATTAAAAGTAGGATCAGCAGATGAAGATAAATATATAGGATGCATGCTAATTTTGGCAAAAACTTATATGCTTTCCGTTATCCGTGACAGTAAATAAGTCTTATGAAGATAGAAGCAATGCAGAAAAATGTTTGATGATAGCAGCAGACGTGAGGATACATATTCAAATCTTTACATTTTTTCTTCTCTCACAAAGAATACTCAATCAATATCATGGGTGACAAATGATGGGAGGTTAGCAAAACGCACACAAGAAGAAACTAAAGGTACCTCTCCAGCACCCAAGAACAAGAAAGTGTGATCAGCCAAAGTTCCGCCGACTAGTTTCAAAGCTGCAATAAGCCCGGCAAGAACCACAGAGGCCGTACCCTGAGATGATACAACAGTTGTGCAGTTCTTCAGAAAAATGGGCACAAGTTTTATTAAAAATAAAAACAGGAGAGACACCATTTTTACCTGGATATCATCATTGAACACAAGATGAGTTGTGCGGTACTTGGAAAGTAGCTCAAAGGCATTGTGGTTTGCAAAATCTTCAAACTAGAGAAATAAGGTAATTTTCAGTTGAATAAAAAGGTAACTGTGGACACGTTAATAATGAATACTGAATAATTAAGAGATGAAGAAGGCTTTATATTCCCAGTGTAATACCTGTATCAGGACCTTCTCCCCATAATTTTGTTTAACTGCAGCCATGAACTCTTCTAGAAGCTCAGCATATTCCTATATGCAAACTAAAGATTAAAACCCACCAGAAACATGCAGAAAGAGATAACTCTAATAACTGGAATTTTATGTCTTCTTTACTGAATTGAAGAATGCAGGAGAAAAGGGAAATCTAGAGACCTGTCCAGTTGCTCTATTGTGCCTCAGACCAATGTAGAATTCATCCTCCAGCAACTTCTTATTGTTTGTACCAACATCAATGGTTATAGGCAGGCACTGTTCAAGGAAAAGTGGACACAGAGGATATTACAATTCTGATACTTGAGCGACTACTTCTGGTTCTTAGTCAAATTTCTCAAAAGCTAGTCAGGTGAAAATTTTCAGATATCAGCCTCAGGAAAATATTATTTAAATTTTGAAAGTTGAATCATTAAAATAGCAAGAACGTCCAAAATAAACAAATAAGTGACAACGAAAAGCTCAATGGTAGGGTTTTCCTTATTCACATAATAGGTCACAGTTGATCAAAAGTTGAATCCACGAGAGTGTTTCTCGTTTCACAAATGCATTTAATACCAATAAAAAATAACAAAAACAAAAGCATAACAGCCAGATACAACAAACCAAGGCAGATTTATGCTTACAGCTGAGGGACGAACTCCTCCAAGCGCTGTATACAAAGAGAGTTTTCCTACAGGAATGCCCATACCCTGCGACAATTTCAAATTATGCCTCTTAGTTATGGTAATTTGTTATATAAGAGTGAAATGAGGAAATCATATTTATTACTACTGAGTTTGTTTTTACACCAACGATTGTTGCTATCTTTTACTGTTTGAGAAGATGCCTTTTAACTTGGAAAGTCAATTGTTTATACCTGGCAGCCAAGATCCCCGAGCCCTAATATGCGCTCACCATCCGTAACCACAATAACTTGGATAGACCTTTCAGGCCAGTTTCTCAACACTTCAAGAATCTTTCCCCTAGAAAATTAAGATCGCATAACATCAAAGAAAGACCTTATAAACTCTACTCCCTAATGCAACCTGCTTAATGTATGGATCATCTTATACGGTATAACAATAACTGAAAATGGAAAAAACAGGGAGTACTTCTCTTTTAAGCTGATATAAAGACCCTGAGAACGCCTGAAAATGCTACCATACTTCTGGCATGCCTCACCAACTGTAGGAGTATAGACTACAGGAAGAAGCTCTTCAACGTAATCTATAAGAAGCTTGTAGAACAGCTTTTCGTTTCTCTCCTGCATGTTTGAGAAACAGAATTACCATACAATGTACACTGAGAACTAAACATGTAACACGATCACATGTATCAAGAGAGATGTAAATATAGATAGAATCTAGATGAATCTGAATTTTCACTCTGCCAATGCTTGGCAATTACTTTGTCACAACAGACTTAGGGAACAGTGAAAGGCGAAAAGAACTAGTGGGAGTTACATCGACCTGTTTGGGAAAACTTCTCATAATCGATTTCAAATAAATTTATATATGGATGCTAAGTTCTGGCATACGGTGTCATTACAAAATTATTTTAAAGATTTAACCACCAGTAAGTGGTAAGTTTCTTAAATTCGGTCAAAATGAAGCATCACAACCTAAGGGATTTTCAATTCATACGACAAAACAGCTATATTAGAGGATGATAGAGTTCTATGGTTACAGGATTAGGATAAAGAGTAAGAAGCCTTCAGAAGTAACCAAAAAGTACTTTTGGGGATTCCATATATGAGTTATCAAAACCTCGCAGTACCATGTACATTTCTTGATGGGAATTGGAAATGTTACCTGAAGATCCATCATGGCCATGTACCTCTGCAACGGCACTTTATAATCACGCAATATATTCATCATACGTTTCTCCTGATCGCCAAAATCAATACAGATGCTAACTAAATCAACGTCGAAACAAATAGGCAACCCAATCAAATTAAACACAGGGTTTATCTGTTTACCTGAAGATCTTGAGAAAACACTGCAGGGGGCAGAAGCCCTCTCAGGTAATGTGCATCTCTTTCTTTATCAGTGAAGGCAAGCCCTTTGTTGTGGCGTGGATCACGCAACAGAGTATACCCACTGGACATATATACCAAGGATTATAACCAGCAACATACGTACATAATCAGCAATCTAAGGGCACTTGAATCAGAAGATCACTTTGTAGCACAGCATGAACAGAAATAGTAAAAGAAGAAAAATTCAAGAATGTAGTGAAATCATCAATACAACAATTATAATTTCTGTAAAGAATGGACCATTGCTATCATTGGACAACCTTGCAACAGAAACAGTCCATGGGGTGATAGCCTGATCCTCAGAGGCCCTATCCTCACCATACACATCCTCAACACCACCACCCACTCCAGCTTTATCCTCCAAATCACCATTCATGTCCTTGAATGCACTCCCCATCACTGCCCTTATCTTTCTCTCCCCTCTCTTGCACAATCCCAAAACACCAACTGCTTGTTTCTGCCAATGAAACAAACTGAAACACAAAAACAAGAACAATAACAGCAGCCCACCAAACAAAAATGAAAAAAATTTCTCAAAGCAACACACTTTCTTGTTCCTTTTTTCCTCTCTTCAGATAACTCAAAAGGGAAATCGTTCCTTGATGGGTTCCAAATAACCCAAATAGCCCAGTATTTATAGCCAACAATATGTTAGCCGTTTTAGCGTCAAATCTTTGACAAAAACATGAACTTTTTTTGATGTGGGAAAGTTCCCAATGTGAACTTGAAAAATCTCGTTCAAGAAAGAAGATTAAAATAGAGGGGGTGACGCGTACCAAGATTTTGGACTGCTTGGACGTCAACATAATCAGAAGCTACGCGGGGACACAGGCAATGGTATATATGTGGAATGGTTGTGGAGGATGAGATTTCCGCGTTTCGAGGGGCGAGAGAGAGAGAGCAGGGGGGCTCAGGTTGTTGAATTGGAGCTAAGTTAATTAACGCTTTCCATCTGTGGGGTTGGAAGTCTAGCTTCTTCCCATTGCCATTTTCTGTTTTCCACATCTGCCCTCCTTCCTTTTTTTTTTGGTCTTTCCATTAAACTGTCTCTTGTAAATGAAAGCAATAAAATTAGTAAAATTTACACACGTTAATTTATTTATAAATTATAAAATTATTATATTTTAAATAATAATTTTTAATATTAAAAAGTATAAAAAATATTTAAAATAATAATACAAAAAAATATCAAGACAATTTGAAAAAAGAACAAAAATTTGAAAGAAAATATAAATAAAAAAATTATGTGATATTTACATTGTGAAAAATATTTTAAATAAAAAAATAATGAAAAGTCAAAAGAATTTTAAAAAATGATATAAGGATACTTATGTAAATTCACTTTATGCCATAGAAAATCCTTTGAAATAGTATAAATAATTATAATTATTATATTTATTAAAATTTGTCTATATTTTTCTCTCGTTTTTTATATAATTTCTTTAAAAAATACGTCGAACACACGTATTCCTAGGTTCTTATATTTTCTTCAAATTCCATTGTGGACTGCGTAATGCATGTGCATGTGTTTATTAATCAACACGTAATGACGTGTTATTGACCACACAGCTATCTATCTAATCAAATATATAATAGCTCAAAGGTTGGTGGGACCAATTTGTGCCTATTTGACCAAAATTCTTGCGAATGGAATTTAGAATTTTTTATTAAATATAAACTTTTTGATTAGTTAATAATTTAATTATATTTTAATTCATCAATAGAATATCTGCTTTGCAAGTTGGTACTAGCTTTAATTTTGCATGAAATAACGCCAACTATTAATTATGCAGACTTAAATACTACAGACCATGGCCAATAACGCAAGGAATTAATTATGCAAATTGAAACACTACATGTCAATTAATTGTGAATAAGTCAGAGGATTAATTTTGCAAATTGAAACACTTCACGTCAATTAATTAAGCATATGTATGATTTAAGATGGTATTTTTTTCTAAGTTAAATGTTTTTATATATATATATTCACACACATATATCACTTTTTACGGGTAATTACTAAATTTATTTATTAGTGATATAATAAAGTTTATTATTATTATTATTAAGCGTTTGTGTTTAAACATACACAAACAAAGCATACATACATAACTGCGAAAGCAAAATTAAAAGTTCCTAACTCAAAACCTTTCAATTATTCTTCGCTTTTCAAAAATAAAAATTATGAATTATAATAAACTACTGCTAAAATGAATGTAAGATGGGTAAAATATTTTTTATAGAAAAATAAAATTATTTCTTCAATATTTTGTTGACTGAATAATTTTGTAACATTTTCAACGTCGACACCTATTATAAAAGAGGGATAGTTTGGCCTTTGAATATTAATAAATTAACTTTTAAAAAATAAATTATATTTAATTTTTTTTATATAGATATATTTTTAGAATATGTGCGGAATGGGGATGTTAGTTTTTGTTTAATATGTATTTCTTCACATATTTTTCGCTAATTTTACATTGTAATTTGGTTGAAAATAATGTTTACTTTTATTATAAAAAATAATTAAATTTAAATTTAAATTATGAAAGGTTTTATGAAAACTATTATTATTAAAAAAAATTACTATTTATCCTTGCATACCATGGCTACCACTCTGATTTATAAGTATGTAAACAGCATATTATTGACTACACATTTGAGAATATATAAATGCAATTTTATAGATTTGTTGACATGCATAAGATGTGTTAATCGTATCATATTTATTATTATTATTATAATAAAGTTGTGAGATTAAAATGCATTATTGCATAATCAAAAATAAATGGTTGTTGGATATTCATTTTTAAAGTGGGAATTCTGGATTCAATTGATTATCTCCTGAGCAGGCTTCTTGGAATGTAAATATAATAATAATATATGTGTTACAGCTGAGATGGTCATTATTTAATCCCATCGTCAGCCCAATTGACTAAGTATTTTTTATTCATGCGGCGTCGTATGCCACATATCCTACCCAACACCCTTCCCTTTCACAAAAGCAATTGTGACCTCCCTCCCACCTCTTAAAATTTTCAACTAACGAATTTATACATAAATATATCAACATATAATATTTTTTTTATTTATATACTAATTTATTTGTCACCTCTTAGTTTGTTGAGGCTCCAAGTTGTTGACAATTAGTTTCAGTTTTTTTTGTGGTTTTATTGTACTTTTAGGAATATGAAGAAAATGTTGCACAAATCCCACCTAGAGAATGACTGTATTTATTTGTGTTCAAGTTATGTCTACCCTTTTATTGTAATTTAGTATATATCGACTTTTCAAACCTTATCTTGAATCTTTGAGATTAATGCACTGCGCATTATTTGTATTGTAACAGAAAGTGACATAATTATTATGACAAACTTTAATAGTATTTGGTAAGAATTGTGTTAGAATAAGTAATGCTTGTGAAAAGAAGATTTGATTGAATGAATAATATTATTTATTTGAATTTGTTTATTTATAAATGTAAAGATAATAATTAATTTATAAAGTATAAATATATACATAAATATTGGTTTGATTGTAAATTAGTATAATAATTAAAAAATAATTAGTTAATTATATACATATAATTTAATTTTAATTTAAATACAAATTTTGTGAGGCAAAATCTTTTCGTTATAGAATATATAATCTTACTTGAAAGTTATGATAAAACAATCAAAATGTAAAAATTCTTTTACAAATCCTTCATGAAACTATTTAAACTTTATATTATTAAATGAACTATTTGAATCATTAAAATTACAATGAAAAATAATTGTAATTATTTTAAACCCTCAAACTTATTAAATATAATTGTCAATTATTAATTAATTTACGAAATTTTCTTTATAATCACAGCAAATAAAGCGAACATGGTAAACAATATAAATTTCTACATTTTCTAATAATTCTGAAATGAGATTTATTTATTTTTTTCCCATATTGAGAATTCCATAACATGGATCTCGATCTATCTTAGCCACCCGCAATACCAGAGGTGACAGAACTACGAGCATTATCAAGAAACTACGTGCGGTTTTTCCCCTAATCCTTTGCTATGTTTGGAAGCCTTTTTTTTCAATCTTCACACAATTCAATTAATTTTACACTATAAAATATACTATTTAATACAAACATTTCATTAAAATTTAAATTTAAAATTTTATTTTCTTACATGTATAATCATCTAGTTATTTTTTACCTATACATAAATTTATACGTGGTAATCCAATCATTATTTTATATATCTTATACACATCTAAATACATAAATTTAAAACAATATCTTTTATTAAAATATTTATTATAAACATATTAATTATTTCAACACAAATATTATTTTCTAACAAAACCTCTCTTCCAAAAATAACCTTTTTTTTTTGCTTGCATTTATTGCTGTTGTTTCTTTAAGTAAACGTGTTGCACGTCATTCATTGGTACACTTTGCTTCATATTCAATCTTGATAACTTTCACAAAACATCCTAGCTGTCATCACATCAATGACGTCAGACGTTTTCTGGATTATTGATGTGTCATCATTACTTATTAGTGTACCATACATGTATAAATTAGCTGCGTATTAATGTGTATTGATTAGGCATCTGTTTTTTTTTTAAACAAAAAAAAAAAAATCAAATCTGTGTCCACACTTTAATTCATGGCCACATCAAAGAACTTGTCCATCAAATCAAAACAGTGAAAAGTAAAAGCAAAAGTCATCCATTAAACGTCAAAGGATCTCTTTCGCATTCACTTGGGCAATTTGAAACTGCACTTTGAACAGATTTTTCAAGCCCAAACAGGGCAACGACTTGGACTTCGTCTTTTAGAGAAGAATTCAACGTTTGGGACTAGAAAATGCCAAATTGGCAATCATTTTTATTAGTGGTCGAATTAAATAATTGGCATATTTTTTCTTTTTATTTAGGTGTTCATTAAATTAATAGTTTTTGGTGGATAAGATTAATGAGTTGTTGGGCCAATGCTTTCTGCTCGAATTACTGGATATGGGTCAAAATAAAACCCATGGCCACTTGCTCACTGGGCCCAAAAAATTCTGTTAATGGGCCACTGGAAGGTCCAGCTCAATTCTATTTGCACCGAATG
This sequence comes from Avicennia marina, assembly GCA_019155195.1. Taxonomy (NCBI): domain Eukaryota; kingdom Viridiplantae; phylum Streptophyta; class Magnoliopsida; order Lamiales; family Acanthaceae; genus Avicennia; species Avicennia marina. The sequence goes on along the minus strand of CM032762.1, from coordinate 14,252,358 downwards.
ACATTAGCGTGTGGTTATGAATTTTGGCTATGTTTGGAAGGGTGTTTTACTAATAAATGATATTTGGTAATAGTTATATTTGAATAATTAGTATATTTAGAGTGAGTATTTGATATGATGAATAATATTATTTATTTAAATTTATATATTTATAAATGCATGAAATATATAATAATAATTAAATAGTATGATGGATTGTATGAATAAGGATTAGTTTATAGAATATAAACATGTATAAATGTGAGTGTTTGTGTGTATATGTTTAGATATTAATTTGATTGTGAACAGGTATAATAATTAGTTAGTTGTATATATTAGATAAGAAAATTTTGAATTTGAATTTTAATAAAATTTTTATAGTGCAAGATGTGTAAGATAATGGCAAGTTAAGAATTGGGTAACAAACATAGCCTTTCTTTATAAGTTTATAACCACATTTATTGTTGGAAATCTAAGATTAAATTTGATCAATTCAAACATTTCATAACCCTCTTTTGAACCTTGACTGCCTCCACATTTCGATATCTTGCAAAATTCAAAGTGATAGCCAAGAAAAAGAAAATTAAGGCACACCAAATGGAAGTTACCACAAAGTCATTCATACACTTAAAGATGTGAAAATGAAGTGTGCCAAGAAAATGAGTTTCAAACCTATACTATTGACGCGATCTAAGAATCTGTCGAATTTTATTTTAACATTTATTATTTTTATTTTTATCTGTTAATGGGTTTTATTAATAATTTAGGTCATATGAATTTTTTAGGTTATGATCTAATAGGATTTAGTATAAATAACATTTCTTATTTAATTGAATAGAGAGATCTTTGATATATTTAAATTAAAAGTTATGAAACTACTCAATTTTTTTAAGATTTGAAAATACTCAAATTGATTTAATAGGGATTATGTGAATCGTGACGTATTAATTGATTTCAGCATATTGATTGTAGCCGTCCTATCACACTGTTATCAACTTTTAAGTTCAATTTTAGTTTCAATACGTTGAGTCAGGCACTTTGATACACGGTTCAAGTTCTTGAAATTTAATTTAGGTTTAATTCAATTTTTGTTCTTCTACTGTTCCCCCTGATTACGTCAATTGGTATCAGAACTAGTTTTATAAAATTCCAATTCAATACTCGGTTTGAATTGAGAAAAAAAAATAAAAGAACAAAACAAATAGAATTCAAAAGGAGAAAAAAATTCTAGAAAAGGCAGAATTTGAAAAAAAAAAAGAAAATTGAAGGAAAAAAAGTAAAAAAAAAAAAAAACAGTGTTGGCACAAGGCCGCCGCTGCCGCTGTCATCTAGTTGAACAAATCCGACGTCGTTCCCATCGTTCTGGGTCGGCTCCATCACAATTGAAGCCGCCGTCCGCAGCTGCTGTAGTGCCACCGTTGACTCAGACCGAGAACCACGGGATTTTGGGGGAAAATCCAGTCGAGAGCCACCGCGCGAGAGTTGCGCAAATTTGTCGATCCACCAAAAATTCGCCCCACACCCCCCACAAAAGTTTGAGAAAAAAATTGAGGAAAAATTGCAAAAAAATATGTAGGGTTAAAAGAAAAGGTATGACCAAAAAAAAAAAAAACAAAGAAAGGAATAAAAAAAAAGAAGAAGAGAGGGTTGAAAAACTATGGGGTTAAATAGTACTGTTACCCTATTATGGCTAAACATCATACAATTCAGGTTAAAAATATTAATGATACTAGACGTATGTATGAGTCTTTCAATGGAGAATTGAAGACGATCTCTAAAATAGTTCAAAAGATGTTCAAAAATATGGATAAAAAAATGGTTGATTGAGAAGGGTTGAAGAAGTCAATGATATTTTTATCCCTTATCCTGTGCTTGATAATGATATATTATAATAAATTGTTTTTAAAGAAAGTACTCAATTAGTAAGTGTCCAAATGAATAAGTTAATGTTTACACAGGTTTTAGTTGAGTCAAGGATACCGAAAAAAGCTTATCGATAAAGATATCGCTTGTAAACGAAGAGAGTAACGAAGATGTAGAATTCAAAGATATGCAACATGAGGATACTGACAGTCCTAACGACGAATTAAAAATTGATGAAGACCAGAATGAATAAGAAGAAATAATAGAAGTTGTAGTAGGGATTGAGGAGAATAAAGTTGAAAATAAAGAATCCATAAAAATTAAAGTGGGAGTTGAGGACAACCATGAGAATGAAGAATAAGGAAAAGATTAGGGGATTAAACTTGTACAGAGTCACGTGTATATTGATCTATTTAACTATCTAACAGATGTTCTGTCCAATTGTGCTTGTAGACACATAAAATAAATAAATAAATATCACATAAAATTAAATAAAGAAATTAAAATATGAATTAAATAATTTTATTTTAGAATTTTAAAACAAATACACTTTTCTTAATAAATAATTAATCAATCAAAATTGTCCAAATCAAGTGACAACAAATGGCACAATCCAGTACGGAGGTAATAAATGATCAAGAGGGCCAATCAGAAAGCGACAAATGGCGCAGTCTAGCAAGGGGCCAACAACCCCAACCAATCAGAATGCTCCACGTCAGCGGGTTAGGTGGCTATATTATCTCTCCTATAACTATAAATAGGGGTCAAAACCCCACAACAAGAGGACAACAACAAGCCAAGGAGAAGAAGAGAAGACACAAAATCCTCTCAAGGCGTTCAAGAACATTCAAGGCGTTCTTCGTCAAATTTAAAGAGTTCATCTCCAAATTCAAGGCGTTCTTCGTCAACGATCTTCAAATTCAACGTTCGATCCGACATCAGGGCGCCAACCTCGAAGATTAGCGTTAATTGGAGAAATCAACAAATTTCAAAGAAGATCAAGCACAAGCCCTTCTCTTGAAGATACTCCAAATCAAAGCCCCAGCTTCGATCCTAAACCCAAATTTAAGGTGTTCTTCGTCAACGGTCTTCAAATTCAACGTTCGATCCAACATCAGGGCGTCAAGCTCGAAGATCAGCGTTAATTGAAGAAATTTACAAGTTTCAAGGAAGATCAAGCACAAGCCCTTTACTTGAAGACATCTCAAGTTGAAATCACATCTTTGGATGAAGAATCAGAGGACTAAATTAGATAACAGAGCCCGCATCAAATTCATTTGATTCAAGTTGTAATCGATTTGTGCAAATTTCTTGTTAGTGGAATCCAAGAGCAAGATTTTATCCTACAGTGCTATACAAGAGTTGATAATATTTTTATTTGAAGAGATTACATATGAATATTCGAATAAGTTGTCAGTGCTTTCTAATATTTCTTTATATAGTTTCCTATAGATTTTTCTGTGTTGGACTTATGTGAAGATGAAATTGAAGTTTCAATATGATAATGAAGAGTTAAGAAATTTTCAAAAATTCTTGTTTGATTTAGAAGGATACAAGTTTGAATTGAAAACAATTTGCCCTTAAGAAGAGGGGTATTATGCGATTTAAGGATCTGTCGAATTTTATTTTAACATTTATTATTTTTATTTTTATCTGTTGATGAGTTTTATTAATAATTTAGATCATATGAACTTTTTAGATTAAGATCTGATAGGATTTATTATAAATAATATTTTTTGTTCAGAGAGATCTTTGGTATTTTTGAATTAAAAGTTATAAAACTATCCAATTTTTCTTTAGATTTGAGAATATTCAAATCGATTCAATAATCGTGATGTATCAATCGATTTCGGCGTATTGATTGTAACCATCCTATCACGTCGTTTATCAATTTTTAGATTCAATTTTGATTTTAATACGTCGAGTCGAATATTTTGATACACGTTTCACGTTTTTTAAATTTAATTTAGATTTAATTCAATTCTTTATCTTCCACCGCTTCCCCTGATCAAGTCAACTATATTGTTAAGAGTTCGGTTCAACTTATTAACAACAAAGTTATCTTTTTTCATTATTTTTTCTGTTTTCTATTTTCTTTTTATTTCTTTTTAATTATAATGCCTTTTTTTCATAAGTATAGCACAAATATCTACACTCTATAAATAGATTAATTTAAATACAATTTTAAATTTTATATTACGTAAATTTGAGCACATGCATCAAGTATATCAAAATTAATAATTTTATATAAAATAGCATTGACGACTAATGTGAGTGCGTTTCAAATTCATTATTGAATATCACAATCATTTTTTTTTTTTGTTATTTACTGGAACGGAATATTAAAGGCACTGTTCAACGCATCAAGACCAGCATAATTAGGAATTTAATTCTCTAAATTTGCTTAACTCATGGCATGGGCACTAATATGCTTCGAGACACAATCGATTATCATTCGTCTCGAAATAAATAATATCAATTCGTGTGTACTTATCATTAAAAAAGATCCATTTACATGCTATCCCATCAACAGCACAATTATTTTTTTATAAATAAAATGTCGATAATTAATATTTTCAAGATACAAGCATATGAAGTGGAATAGAAATAATAGAGAGAGACACGGATTGAAAGGAACAGACTCTCTTTCTTGTTTTGTTTTAAACACGTATTACAATTATTACATTTTAAAAAAAATATATATATTTCTTTTATTTTTATATCATTTTTATAAAAATATATTTAAAAATATGAATTAAAGAATTAAAATAAACATAGTTAAAATATATAAAATAATATAATGTATATATAATATTTGTGATATCATATTATATTATATGTATATATGAAAACCTATATCAACATAAATTTTTATTAATACTTATTTATCAATAATTATATTTTTTTTATTCAAACAATATCAATTCACATACAATATTTTATATCTTTAATAAATTTTATTCTATTTTTTTATTTTATTGTAAAAATATTTTATCTACGTATCCAATCATAGTTTAAGGCTTATTTTTATCATCACGCAAAGAGACATACAATGAAGAGCATATGTCGCGTGAAATTTCCCAACCCCACAAAAATCGCATTCGGGCCTTGCAATTTGCTAACAAACGCATTTTCAATACACACTGAATTAATTCCAATTTTTTTTTTTCTCCTTCAAAGTAAGGCCGAAAACGCCTCTGATAGTTCAAACAGTCGCTCAAACGGCTACACTTTCCTTCGATCATTCCTTTTTCTCTCTCGCTTGCACGCACGGCAGCTTCCTCTTCGTGGATTCTGTTCTCGATCGAATCGTTCATCCCAGGCAAAGGATGAATCTTCGGCCAAGGCAAAGGCAGCCCTTTTCCGGGTTCACTAAAGCCGAGGTCTCACTTCCATTCTGTTTTTATGTTTTGAATGCGGACGTCGTGTTCAAGTCATCCTCTGTGGTTTATTGGTTGCTCGTCTTGTAAATAGGTTTTAGGGAAAGTTTTTGTGGGTTTCTGAGGAGTTGCATTGGTGCGTGTTTTGAATACGTACACGGGCGAAGAGGATGTTGTTTGGTTAAACAGTGAATTCCGAGATGCTTTTTGTTTCTTTTGTTTGAAATAATTTGAATAAGGCTTTCTATCGTCGAATTGTCTAGTGTTTCCTGATTTTGATGTGTGCTTGCTGCTTAAAATGAACGCGGAGAATTTTTTTGTTTTAGTTACGAGATTAAAGATTTTAGATGATGCTTTTATAGGTTTTTTATAGCTGATCGGTGAGAAGATGCTGCCGGAATTCCATGATTTTGCTTGTCATTAGGGAATAAATTCCATGCTGCCCGGTGTACTAAACTTCAACAGAAAGAATTTCAGCTGTCAGTGATGTGTGAATGAATCATCATTAGTTACTCTTACGGTCAACTATAAGTAGTAGTGATAATTAGTGATTATAATTATTTCCTAAAAGTTGATTGAGCCGTCATTCAATGTTTTTGGAATGGAGTTTCAAGCAAAATATTGTTATTACTTAGCTGCAGTTAAGAAATTCAATCCCTGATTTGCTTCAGACGCTGCATTCGGATAGCTGACTATGTTTTATTAGAAGAAATTTTATGCCAAATTGTGAATTGGAGCAGAACTTGGACAGTTATTTGAGGTGAAAAAAAAGCTTATCTTGTGCAATAAATCAAGCAGGTTCAGAAAATGGAGCAATTTCTTAACGAATCTAAGGAGCAGTTGCTGGATGTGGATTTCTTTAAGAAGCTGGCAAGAATTTTCAAGTGAGCTTTTCCATGTACAGTGGCTATCAAATGCTCTTAAATGTTATCTGCTTTGTTACAAGTTTAACTTCATAGATTTGGTTGCAGCTGTTCCAGTAATCGAGCTGGAAAAAGTCCTCTGAAGTGGACTGAGGTTTTATGCTCTGTTTTGTTTTGAGATGATACTGTCGTAACTTGATTGTTGGTCCTGGCTGAATCTTTTGAGTAATATTTTGGCTCTCCTCTGTTCTTCAGATCCAAAGTTGGTTTCAGAAGAATCAACGAAGCAGCCTCTTGACAGATCCTTCATTTAATGCAGCCGAAAAGTTAACTTTTGTACCAGAAGATCTTACTCAGAAGAAGAAAACTAAAAATCAAAAAATGCCTGAAGGTGCTTTCTGTTTACAGACCTTCCCGTCAGTCATTGTGTGGCTGCACATTACAAGGGATTTATGTTGGTCATTCTGTGTGTGAAGTAAATTATTTGTTTCCATGTTGCTCAAAGTGCTTATTTGTTTTAGTGTGTCTGTAGCTGTCAATTGGGAGTGGTGCATTTGATCTTCCTTTTGGCCCATAATATTCATACCCTTATTCATTATAAGGGTTTCCAGGGTTTCTGGTTGGCAAAGCCAAAATAGAAAGTTATGATAATGACCAGCATGGTCTGATTGCAGGCGAGAAAAATCAAGATACATTCAGGTTGGAGTTTGAAGCAAGGTCATCAAAAGATGGGGCATGGTAAACCAATTATATTTGACATTGAGGACTGTCCTTATCGTGCTGCTCTAGAAGTTTTGACTTCGCATGCATCTCCTTCAGCAATATCCCTTGCTTGCATCTTTGCCAAATCTCACTGTGATAGGTTTAATGGGATATCCTATATCATTGCTTCCGTCTGAATAAATTTAAATATTCGAAGTTCTTAGAAATGCAATGGTGTGGTCAGTCACATTATTAATGCTGTCCATTAATGCTTTATTCTTTGTGTTATATCGTTTGTCAAGCGATGCGCTTAATATTTATTTCTCAATACCTTTTGTTTCTTCTCTGTTTTTTTTCAATTGTTGCTTACATGATGCCATGATTAGTTTTCTGGGTATGATATCAACCACGTTCATTCAATAGTGAATCACTTTATTCATCTTTTGGCTTATTGTCTCTGGTATGGAACTACTAAAATCAATCCCAAAAATAGAATTTTCGCATTTACTATCTTCAAATCACCAACACACTCAACTGAAAGTTCTCAATAGATTAGTTCTGCTTCATTGGGACATATGCTATATCTTGCGTTTTATTAGACAGCAAGCAAAATGTCATTTAAGTCCAATTTTTAAGTAATTTTTTGTTCCTTTTGTTGTGTGTCCATGCTCAAAGTGCTGCAGCACTTGAGTTTCATACAAAACAAACCTTTTGGTATTGAGATAATTTTTCTTTTTTTCTTTTCTTTTTTTTTCATGGGCAATTGCAATAAGTTTCATTGAAGTGTGGCAAATATAATTGTCTGGCTTTCCATGTGCTTGGATTGTGAGCTTGTAAGAACATGAGAACCAAGATCATTGGTCAATTTCAGAACAAAACCTCAATGAATGATCCTGGATTGAAGTTCTGCACTTCTTTTGAACTCTCTCTTCTGCCCTGATAAAACAATCATGTCTGCTGGATTGCTAAATTGTAAAGAAAAAAGTTAGAACCTGACCTTATTGAGCTAACATAATAGCAAGCAGTACTTTTCTAAGGTAGCCAAAAACATGTAGGCAATCATTATGTTTTTATTTACTTTTTCCCTCTTCATCTTTTCTGGTGTTTTGCAGGTATGATGTCGATACATTTCTCTCTCACAGATTTCTCGGTTCTGGGGAAATTGTGAGTTATTATACTTCGTTCCTAGTATCTGTTATGGCATAAATACCAGTCATATTTAGATGGTTTTCTGCAGTTGATTGTGGTGCGGATAGCGGTTGAACTCAGACAACATTCATGAAGCAGTGCTTTCAATTACTTGATTTCTGTGTTAATTTGCCTTTAATTCCGAGGCGAATCCTTTGGAGTTTATTTTTTCCAGTTAATTTACTGAAGTTCTGTTCTGATGGAATATAATATTTTATTGGTGCTGTAATTGAAACAATGCTGATTGCCTTTGAGCTCATGAGGGAAGCACTGTTGTTTTTTTAATGAATTTAGCTTTGAGAGATTTAGTCCATTGCAGGAAGTTTATGTCAGATATGTTGGATTTGGAGCAGAGGAAGATGAATGGGTGAATGCCAGAAACAACATAAGGGAACGCTCTGTTGCTTTGGAGCATTCAGAATGCCAGAAAGTAAAGGTTGGAGATCTAGTCGTGTGCTTCCGGGTACTAGTTTCTATTTCACATCAGCCCTTCTATCCTTCTCTGAAAAGTTGAATCACATTTATTGTGAGTATTTTGTCTTATAAGCCATGACAGAATCGACAAATGTAAATAGGATCATAATAGAAAGCATATTTGGATGTTAGCCCGCGAAACATACATAAATCTAAAGAATTGGAAATATGGGTTAAGTAAACCTTATTTTTCAAAAGTAATACCTAAATAGAAGTATGGACTAGTTGGATGCGAAAATTAGCTGTACAGGATTGCTGAACTGAAGGCAGGAAGAAAGATAGACTGAGACTGAGAAAGGACTACAAAAAATCAAAAATCAAACTGCATGCATACATGACGACATGCTTTCCGACTATGTCATTGGGACTACAGCTTCATTATGCACTTGCAAACACCATATATTGGTCTAGACAGCATGTCTGATGTACATTTTTTTCAATCAGGAGAGACAAGATCAAGCAAAATACTACGATGCTCGTGTTATAGATATCCAAAGGAGATTGCATGATATAAGAGGATGCAGGTGTCTTTTCATGATCACATATGACCATGATAATACGCAGGTGAATCCTTACACTTACTTGGAATACAATATCAAATCTTCGTGCTGTTTGATCATTCGGTGCAATTTTCACGGTGACAGGAGAGGGTGCCTTTAAGGGGATTATGCTGCCGACCAGACATGCTAGCACGATTTGAGAGCAACTAGTTTATGGAGATTCTGCTTCTGACCCGAGTATCAAAGCTGTTGGAGGATGCTTAAAATGTCTTGTGGCTTCAGTCTGTATGTTTCCATTTCTTTTGTGATTGTTTCTTTGCTGCTATATATGGACAGCTATATGATCCCTGAGAACTGATCTTTATTGAGTAGTAGTACCAGAAAGCATCCTATGCATGTTTTTGGCTGGCGATAGTCGATGTCTTTGGTAGATTACGCTTAAGTATTATGTATCCAGATAAGTATTATCAAACTGCTGCTTATTGGTGATCTGTTGTTTTGACTTAGGGCTACAAAATGTGTCTTAAGAAAGCTATCCAGATTCATGATGCAAGTTGACAGCAATTTACTTGGGCCATGTTTAGTTTATGTTTTATTATACAGTTTCATCCAACCAAAATACTCGTAATCAAAATATATTTCCCGTTACTTTCTTCTTTTTTTTTTTCACAATTTTTAAATTTTCGTGCTTTCACATTTTCACCCGAAAAAAAAAAAATGCATTGAAACTTAGTGATAGGCATTTTTTTCAATTCTATGCTCCAATAGTCACATGATATGTATAATATTGTTATAGGCATATATGTTTGGATGCAAATTTGCACCCATTAAAATACTTGTTTTTTTTTTTTCTAAATTTAGTATATAACAGACTTTATTTCTCTTACTTTTATATTATTCTTAAAATTTCACACGAACTTTACCCTCAACAATCAAATTATGAAAAGACTTTATTAATAAATCTATTTGTACTATTTAATAATGCTTTTGATCATAAATATAAATGAATTAAAATTCTTTATTTTGTTTTCTATTTTTCCTCTTTATTAATATTATTTTAATTGTTTTCTCTTCCTTTTTAATTAACATTTAATTTACTCTTTCCTCTTGCCTTTTCTTACTTTTCACTTTTTGTTCTTTCTATCTTTTTATAAAATATACAATTAAGTAATTTTATTTCATTAATGAACTACTATCGAATATAATAATTTTATATTTTATTATAATAAATAAAATTATATAAATTTTCTAATAAGCATGCACACACGTAAAGTGTGCAAGTTTTAATGGTATAAAATAGACGTTTGCTTCAAAATATTGAAATCTCAATAGTGTTTTGTTTGTTGTTAAATAAAAAAAAAACATATAATGAATGTATGTTGAATGAGAAATGTAGGAAATGTTTATAAAAGTATAAACATAAAATGATATTTTGCCTTAAGAATCATTTCCTTTTAAGAAAGTTTATAGAAAGTTTAATGAAAGTTATTTTTCAGCAATATCTATATTTGTCACTAGCAATTTATGTTTTATAAAAAAATATTAATACAATATACCTAATAACGAATATACATTTTAATTGAGTCATATTCATTCAAGTTGATTTGCAAGTTCAATTCACAAATTTATCAGAATCAAATTGAAATTCGATTTCATGTATTTTTATTAGATTTAATTCAAATATATTGAATTTGGCATTTGAACTTTGGGGGGGCTCGACTGCATTAAAATTCTACATTGAGAATAATTTTTACATATTATTAAGAAACTATTAAACTTAATGGATTATGCATAATAAATGGCAACAAAGTTAAAATTTGAGTACCATTGAAAAATTGGAAAATTTTCTATACGATAATATGTTATTAAACAGGATGTTAAATAAAAATAATAATAAAATATAATGAGTTGTCTGACAATAGGCGAGTATTGATTAAAAAAACAGAATGGATTTTATATTAAGCAATTATATTTATGAAGGTTTCTATTTACACAGACCTTGATAATAAATTAAACATTTTTACAAATTCAATAAGTTTATTTTATTATATCCTCTAAAACTAAGCCTATATTTTGTATGGGTTCATGACTTAACATGAATCAAATACTTCTCTCCTTGTAACCTTCATTTTTTATAAAATTGTTGTATGCTTTATATAAATAATGAGCTATTTATAAGTTCTTCAGAAAAAAATCTTAGAATAATTAAAATTTTATAAAATATAGAAAAGTATTTGATAAATATTTTAAGAAATGAGCTTATATGCTCTAAGAAATAAAATGTTTATAATTTAAAAAAATTAATATTTTCTCAACTTAAGACGTTTAATCCCTCATAGTGTATAAAACATTTTTGAAACGTGTAAACTTTTAGATCTTATTTCAAAATTAAGTTTTCAAACTAATAGTTAGAAACTTACAAGATGATGTTGAATTTTATAAATATGACTTATTATGGTTTATTTCTTTTGTACAGCAGTAATAAAAACATATTCTTAAAAATTATGGTTATAAAATTTGTCATTTTTTATTGTACTGTGAAATAAATAAAACAACTTACAAGGCGTTTTCAATAAGTCGAGGGAACTTCAAAAAATTGTAAAAGCTTATAAATTTTGTTACTAAAGATTTTATTAAACTCAACCTAATAGAGGCGATGTTATATTCGAACATCTTATAAGTTGCGTATTATATATTCTAAAATAATCTGTGCACCTTTAATAATATTTTATAAGATATATCATATTTTATTTTTTGTATAATTGTTGCACTTAAAAGATATAATCAATTATATTTATGAAAGTTAATAATATATTTGTAAATTAAGAATTTTATTTTATCTGGACGCATTGAGAGCCTGTTTTTAAAATAAAATTTGGAAGCTTATAGTTCTAAAAAATATGTTGTATGCTATAAGGAATCAATGACAAAAACAAAAACAATATTAATAACAATAACGAAAATGATAGTAACAAACCATGATTGTATATTATTTAAAAATCAAATCAAATTTCTTTTATGCAAGATTAAATATCAGTTATTTTTTTGTTGTGTATTTAAAATAAATTGGGAAAAAAATAAGAGAATAAAAGAAAAGAAAATAATAATTAGTGTGTACCCTAAATAAATCAAAATCATTTTTTCCTTGTACTAAAATAAATGATTGCTTGTTAACCATTGCAACATATTATTAATTTAAAACTCCTATTATCCTTGCTCAAACTAGTTTAAATTTCTCTTAACATCAAATTTTAATATTTAAGTAAAAATATAAAGTTTTGCATTGCTATATTAGTAAGAGAAGAAAATTTGTTAATAACACTATTTTTATTTATACTATATTATTAAGTTCATATTTATAATTACTTTTTGTCATTTAAGAAGTTTCGAAATATAACTTGTTGAGTCCCTTAATTATCATCGAGTATTTTCAAATGTATATCTTATATACACACTATTATGTAGTCTAAACAGACAATAGTAGCTACTTTTTATTATTTCATGAGTTTCCAAATATATATTTTTATATTAACTAATAAGTAGGAAGATGAGTTTATAAAAATACTTTTACTTCTATAAAATGGATTTCAAAATATTTTACATTAAACTATATGAATTATCAACTCGTTTTTGGGCTATTTCTCTCTCCCAAACACACATAAATACACCATTTGTTAAAAATATAATATCAAAAATGTCTTTTTAAATTTGTATTCACATTTGTGAATCATCATTGTATATTCTTTCTTCTACATTAAAATTGAGAAAATTAAGTTTATTAATCACGTAGCATCTATTGCTCAATTAATTATAATTTTTTTATATTTCAAAATTATTCTATTTAATTCTTATTTACACATAAAATAAAATGCATATAAATAAAATAAATTGTAACGATCCTTCCAATGTGAGACCCAAGCCAATCAACTTGGTCTTTCTAAACGAATTTAAATGTTTATCTTTTTCATCTAAAACATAAACATGATCCCTTTTATTCTTATTTTCCTTTTCTCAACAAACTTTCTCCTTTTCTTTTAATATATAAATTAAATTATAGTGTTTTTAGATAAATATCAAAAACAGGCATAAAGATAAGTTAGCTTACACCATAAACAAAATGAGTCAAGTAAATATATTTGAAATTATATTTTACGAATTTAAACACACAAAATGAATATATCAATGCTCCTAGTAAATCATTATTGTTATTAACTTATCATTGATGTTATCATATTAAGAGTGGCCATTTGTCAAATACACACTAATTAAATTGTCATTCTCTTATATTTTTTTTTTTCCGTTTTCCATCAATTAATTAACTCTATACTTTTTTTTTCTTACTTTTTAATATTTTTATTTTCTAATATAATTTTAATTTAAAACTTGTAGGTTATGTTTGGAAGCTAATTTTCAATTCTAAAATATCATCTCAAAGATTAAACTACTAAACATACTTATCAACAAAATTTTCATCCAAATTTTAAATTCAATTTTTTCTTCACTTATATATATATATATATATTTAACTAATTATTTTCGATTATTAGCAATCAAATCAATGTATATATATATATATACTTACATATATTTTTATTTATATTATATAATTTAATCATTATCCATATATATTATCACATTATTTAATCAGTATTATATGTTTCATATATATATTTAAATAAATCATAACGTTATCCCATCAAAAATTTCTTTTCAAATATACTAATAATCCAACATAACTCCTAAGCATCTTCTGCGACAAAAACTCGTCCTCCAAACATTGCCGTACTTTTATTGTTATAAATATAGATAAATAGATAAATTAGAATAATTTTAGAGGTTGACATGCATTGATCATTGCAGTTACACACAAAATAAAAAGGAACCATGAGAGGGAGCTCAGTGATTTTGTGATCTCTTGCCCTCTCGCTAGTTTTTATACAGTGCTCTAGCGGAGGCACCGCCTTCCCCAATTCAACCCTAACTCCCGAGATTTTCCCTCCAATCCGGATTCAGGTTGTTCGGTTGCGGAATGTTTGTTGGTTCTTGCTTATCGCCATTTCCGTTTTTTCACTGATATATATATTTAAATTTTTTAATCTTGCCTCTGATATATGAGTTGATGGAGGACGATAATTTGAATTGATGACAGATTTGATGGACAGTCATCGATATGCCTCAATTGCGTAGCGGAGTGCGGAGAGGCCGTCGACCTGCCGCCGCCGCTCCCCGACCTGACCAGAAAAAGGAAACTGCACGAGCTAGGAAGGCTACTGGACGAACTGCTGGAAGACGTACAGCGGGGAAGAAAGATAATAACATTGACTGTGTTTTTAAGGCGAAAGAGGTTTTGGTGGTAAGTGACGGTGAAAGAAACGATGACGCTACTCTGAGGAACCTTGCGCCCTTTAAGTTTGAGGGCGATATTAACGGGGTAAAGGAGGTGAGAGAAGGAGTAGCCGACAAGAAGATGGACGAGTGTGATGGTGGCGGGCGCGGAAGCGATAAAGGGTTGGGAGCCGAGGATGAGGGGGGCACTGCTCCTATTCCTGAAAGGGTTCGTTATGTAATCTTTCATAGATGATTCCCTGTTTTTTTTATTTAATAGTATGCTAAACTTGGGAGAAAGTTGATAGTTAGGTTATAAATTTGTTTATTTTCGGGTGTGCATGTTTGTGTTTGTTTTGGGATTTGGAGTTTATTTTGGGGAAAGTATGTAAGGCGAACCCGATATTGGATTAGAGTTAAGGATTTAAGTTTGAGTTTTTCTTTTAATTCCTTACATAGAGCTGCTGAGAATTAATTGATTTGGATTTCATTTTAAGCCTTCGCATGACCGTGCTTGTGTCTACGGATATTAATGTTTTATCCACGTATACATTTATTAGATTCACTATACAATTTTTAATTTTGTTTTGGTTTTGCTTAATTGTATATGGTAATGTGCTGTAGTTCCCGTGTCTTATTCAGTAAATGGGTTGTTAACTTGTTGATGGCATGGCATGGCATTGATTGTTGCTGGGTATATTACTCTGTCTAACTCTGTTTTGTTCTTTTAATTGGTATGCACTGAAATTTGTTGGATTTAGGAGAGTGGATTGTTATTCGTTAAATTGTTAATGTTGTTGAATTGGTTGTCACTGTGTGTGAATATCTCTTATTTGAGGTTGAAGATGATGTTGCAGCTGCTTTGATGTCAATGCAAGGTTCAATCGATCATTGATTTTTGCAGTTATTGTGTATTTTGGATTTGCTGCACTAATTTGATCATGCATGACATTGTCGCATGAGTTCCTGGCAGAAAAGTTCCAAAATTATCAGGTTTTATTGATAAAAAAGAAAGGGAATTTTACTTGCTTGGTAGCCTGCCTTATTTTGTTTCCAAGTGAGAAAAGGAGAATACTCTCCCATCGACCCTGAGGATGGTTTGTAACCTCTTATTCTCAATAATGAGGTTTAGGTTCAAATCTTTGGGAGGGTGTGTGAGTGTTAAAAAAATGCTTCGTGGAGGAATGAGTAAGACCTTATGATAGCTCATCTTGTCCTATCCAACTTAATTGTTGTGTCAGCTTCAATTGATTTGTCTGCAACAGGTCCGAGTTGGTGGTTCCCCATCTTATCGAATTGAAAGGAAACTGGGAAAAGGAGGATTTGGACAAGTGTATGTAGGTAGACACATCAACCCACCCAATCTGAATGAAAGAACGGGTCCTGGAGCTGTAGAGGTCTGTTCCTAAGTTCTATTATCTAGGCTGTGAGGTCTGTTCCTAAGTTCTATTATCTAGGCTGTGAGGTCTGTTCCTAAGGGGATGTATAACATTCTCTGATTTCTTTAAGGTTGCATTGAAATTTGAGCACCGAAATAGCAAAGGCTGTAATTACGGACCACCATACGAATGGCAAGTCTATAGGTCAGTGATACTCTGTGTGTGTGTGTGTGTGTGTGTCTCCCTTTCTCTTACTTTTTTTCTAAATGTCACATGCATTAGTTAAAAGTCATGAACGAACTGAACAGTAGTTTCTTATGTTCTTCTCTAGTGCACTTGGTGGGAGCCA
This sequence comes from Avicennia marina, assembly GCA_019155195.1. Classification (NCBI taxonomy): domain Eukaryota; kingdom Viridiplantae; phylum Streptophyta; class Magnoliopsida; order Lamiales; family Acanthaceae; genus Avicennia; species Avicennia marina. The sequence continues at coordinate 14,236,356 of CM032762.1, read as the reverse complement.
TGGCATACCACGTGTGCATTTCAAAGGAAGGCAAGGTGACTACTATATCATGGTACGTGTCTGGAATGCTGTAATCATCTGCATCATTTTCCTTATTTTCTATCATTGGGTTTGAATGACTCTACAATTCTTTTAGGTTATGGACATTCTTGGTCCTAGTTTGTGGGCTGTCTGGAACACCAATTCCTGCACGTTAGCGACCTTTTTCCCAAGAGATTAAATTTTAATTATAGCCTTTCTGGTTTCCTCTATAAGATATTTTATTTCTGCCGAAATTTAATTTCTGCAGAATGTCCATAGAAATGGTGGCGTGTATTGCCATTGAAGCCATCTCAATTCTAGAGAAGTTGCACTCAAGGGGGTAAGTTTTCATATAATATTTGTAGGGCCATACATCTATCCACATGTAGTAACTGGCTGTATCTCTAATATGGTCAGGGATGGCACTTGTTGATGAAGACATGGCTATTCTTATACTTCAGATGAAGTTTATGTTTTGTTTTATTTCAATTCTAAGGCAGTTCTCATTTTTTGTTAGATTTTGGGCAGCAGTTTTTTTTTTAAAACTGCAGTTCATAAATCTATTTGAATTTATGAAATAATTCTGGAACAAATCTTTGTATGGCTTCAGTCTAATTGCATTGAACATGTGCCACATATTGTTTATATTGCAGCAGGTTCAAGGGTTATAATTTTTTCTTTTGCCTGTTTTCATTTGCCATGAGCTTCCCATGTAGTTGGTGTGGGCTATGCTTGTAATTTATATTGTTTTCACAGCAAGGGCCTCAGGACTTGTTTTTGTTTTTGATTTGTTGTGGGCTAGGGGCGAGCTTGGCTGAATTAATTAGTTAAGTGGAGTGCAATTAAAGATATGATTTTTTTTTGATGATGTGTAATTAGTGCATGGTAAACTTCTATTCTTTGAACATTTGGAGGGGATTTCTTCCCCTAATCGAGGGAAATCTGCAGTAATTTCTGTTTCTGAACATTTGACTGGTTCCTATTCAATCCATGTTAATTCGACATTTTGCAGTCATGGGAAGGGTTATCTTTGTTGCTTCACCAGCCAATCCATTACTGTTGTTTTATTTTTCTTTTACATTGTTTTTCTTTTTCTATTTTATTCTTTTATTTCAAGATATGTTTAACACTGGTGAGCTTGCTGCATGCCCTACAGATATGTGCATGGGGATGTAAAGCCAGAGAACTTCTTACTGGGTCCACCTGGAACGCCTGAAGAGAAAAAACTTTTTCTGGTTGATCTTGGGTTGGGTAAACTACCTGGCATGCTGTCGCCTTTTTATATTCAATCTATATAGAACAAGAGCAATCCTTACCACTGTGGCCCCTTCTTTGAACTTGCAGCTACCCGGTGGCGTGATATCTCTACTGGCCTTCATGTCCATTATGATCAACGACCGGATGTATTCAGGTAAAGTCAGGAGTCCACTTTCTTCATGTGACTGTTTGGCATTTCTCTCTCTCAACTTCTGGTCCTTCTGAGAATATTTGTTGCTGCAGAGGAACTGTGCGCTATGCTAGTGTGCATGCTCATCTTGGAAGAACTGGTAGCCGTAGGGATGATCTAGAGTCCCTTGTTTATACACTTATTTTTCTTCTCCGTGGCCGGCTTCCTTGGCAAGGGTATCAGGTGGGTGATTGTAGATCTGAAATCTGAAGTTTGTTAGAACAATTCATTTTTGACACTTACGATATATACTTTTAGGGTGAGAACAAGGGCTTCCTTGTGTCCAAAAAGAAGATGGCAACTTCTCCGGAAGCTCTTTGTTGCTTTTGCCCGGCACCCTTTAGACAGTTTGTTGAGCATGTTGTTAACTTAAAATTTGATGAGGAGCCTAATTATGCAAAATATATATCCCTCTTCGATGGAATTGTTGGGCCAAATCCAGACACCAGACCAATCAATACTGAAGGTGCTCAGAAGGTATTATTCAAGTGGGTTGGCCAATTTTCCTTGAAAGTTTATGGAGTTTTTTCAGTTCTTATCGCACATTTTCACATTGTGAAGCTCATATATCAAGTGAGACATAAGAGAGGACGACTAATGATGGATGATGATGATGATGAACAACCAAAGAAAAAGGTCCGCATGGGGATGTCGGCTACACAGTGGATTAGTGTGTATAATGCTCGGCGGCCTATGAAGCAAAGGTATTGTGGCTTAACTCTTCATCTGGTTTTAGGTTTTAGGATTTTTCAGGGTAATACTGGAGTTCACCCTATATTGGTCTTGTAGATATCATTACAATGTTGCCGATGTTAGACTGACTCAGCATATTCAGAAAGGAAATGAGGATGGGTTATTTATCAGCTCAGTAGCATCTTGTACAAACCTGTGGGCCCTCATTATGGACGCAGGGACAGGCTTCAGTGCTCAAGTTTATGAACTGTCTCCTCATTTCCTTCACAAGGTCTTGTACATTCTTCTGCCCTTCCACACTTTTCAATGTTGAATAGGCATTGCACCTAATTTGGTGTCATATAAACAACATTTCTATGAACTTGTTCCAACTAATATTTTAGTTATATGACATGTTGACTGGTAATTTAACTAATTATGTTCCACTGTATTAACTGCAGGAATGGATTATGGAACAATGGGAGAAGAGCTATTACATCAGTGCTGTAGCAGGGGCTATTAATGGGAGCTCATTAGTAGTTATGTCTAAGGGTTAGTATCTTAATCCAAAACTTAAAATATTTTCTGATTCAATCTGCAATTCAGCTAATGGTTTTATTTCTCAAAATACAGGTACCCAGTACCTGCAGCAGTCCTATAAAGTTAGCGAATCATTTCCATTTAAGTGGATCAATAAAAAATGGAGAGAGGGATTCTATGTTACTGCCATGGCTACTGCAGGAACTAGATGGGCAATTGTTATGTCTCGCGGGCCTGGGTATTCTGATCAGGTATATTTGCAGTTGTGGCCAATATTTTGTATTTTCTTTTATACTGATCACTTCTAAATAAATACTTAGAATGTAAAGCATATATACATTTCAGGTTGTGGAGTTAGACTTTCTTTACCCAAGTGAAAGTATTCATAGGAGGTGGGATGCTGGCTACCGTATCACATCAACTGCAGCAACGTGTGATGAAGTGGCCTTTATTCTTAGCAATCCCCGTAGAAAACCTCCAGATGAAACACAAGAGACACTTCGAACTTCTGTTTTTCCTAGTACACATGTTAAGGTTGATCGTTTGTATTTTCTTCTATTGTTTCTTGGCAACCTTTCCCCTGTTTGGTTCTTAGAGTTGTTCATTGTTACTTGCAGGAGAAATGGGCCAAAAATCTTTACATTGCATCTACTTGTTACGGGAGAACTGTATCTTGAGGCATTATTATTTTGTTCTGGATTCCTTGAGACTTCACAGGAGAGTCAACTCTTTGTTGTGACACAAGGAATTGCCAATTTTTTCTATGAGGATGTTGGTCATTCTTTTTTCTGCTGCCAAGCTGACTCATTGTGCCTATCAGGACTTTGATGTATGCTTACTCTTATGGCCTTACCATTAACATCTGTAATTATTTGTAACACCTATGCACTATAGTGCTATGGAGTCTAATGATTTAGGCGGTTTTATACCTCTGGAAAGTGTATGTCATGCGTTGCTGAAATTTTGTACAGATTCAAACAATAATTATTTCAGTGCAGAGGGCATAAGCTATATTTTGACTGTGATTGTATTATACAATCAGAATTTGCTATGAAGACTGGGTGTTATTGTTAAATTGGCCGTTTAGGTTAAGTCTCATATCTATTTATTTACTTACTTCTCACTCATGAGTTTTTTGGAATAGGGAATTGGCCGGTGAGTGGACATTGCTAATCTCAGTACTGAAGTTAGGAAGGAATTTTGGTGTTGCCTATGTTAATTATCTTTTGCATTGCTCGTGGCTTGTTAAAATTGTAGATTTTTGGGGTAGACTTGCATAGAAGGAAAGACAGCAATCTTTAATGTTTGTTCATCTGCCTTTTCCGTGAAAATGGTAATTTGTTACCTTCATTAATAAGTCAGTGTCCTCTCTTGACCAAGAGCATATTCTTACCTTGTACATGTCTAATCATATGCAATGGTACTTTGTGAAATTCATGGTGAGTGTATAATAGTTAGTGTAGTGGGAAACTACTTCCATATTTGTTATCTGCTCTCTAAATTTCCTTACTCTCAACCATTTTTCGTACTAAGGCGCATGAAGTAATTTCAAGGAACAAAGGGAGGAATATCCCTACATGCAATCTCAGTCGTGAGGCTAAATCCTTGTGGAAAATGTATCTGTTGGGTCACTGGCACGTCTCATTGTTTACTCATCAAGGTATCATTTTCACTAGAGTAGATTGTTCTTGGATGGTTTTTCTGATGCTCGTAACCTTTTCTTGTTTTGGTTTTTCTGGATATATTGTGATCCTTACAGACTTTACTTGGTCCTATGGTGATCAGAGAAGTGTGGAGAATAAACATGGCAAACTGTTTCCCTGATAATTGTTTCATTCTCTAAATGCTTTTCTCATGCATCGCAGGGGGGTTAGTTTCATTTCTTTTCCTGTCTGTAAAATGACTAGAATTGCTTGTAATATTTTGCACTTGCATTTCATTTTTCCTGTTTGTGTATGTACAAGCAGCCATTAATCTCTTTGAGTGAATATTTTGGTTGATCTTATTGCCCATCCAGCAGGAGAAGGTACACTGCAGTTGTAATTGTTAAGTTTTTGAGAGAAATTATTTTACTTGTTTCTGGTTTCTCGACTATTTGTTGCTTATGTTATCTAACTTCCAAGATATTTGTCATTTTTGTGTTCTTGAAACATCTTAATGGCAGTAGAAACTGGTGAATGGTAGGAAAGGTCGCAGCGAAACTATCAAACCACAACACAAGAAGTTTGGTCTCTAGTAGAAGATTTTTGCAGCATCATCAAGTGATTTCCAAGCATTGGCACATGCTACAAATTAGTGTGCCGACAGTCACCTGTCCTTTTCCATCTGAGTACTGTTTCGCCAGCATCACGGTGACCAGGTTTCAAAGTAATGATTAAAAAGTTGCTAGTAACCGATCAATGGAAGTTCGGTGCTACATGTGCATTGCGCAAGAATCCACAAGGCTGCGATGCATTGTTGAACAGTTAAATTTGGATAAATGGGTCAATGATAGTATGGGATAGGATGCAAGAACAGACGTTGAAAGTCTGCTCAGCCACATTGATGGCATGGATCATATCATAGGAGGAGCAGATCACCCTACCAGGTAAAAATTTTCTTACAAATACTGCAGCTCAGAAAATTAACCGTATGTCCATTTCACTTGATTTGCATTGCTAGTGATCAGTTGTCACATTTGTGGTTCTGTGGAGATTTATTTCTCAGTTCTTCTGGGCTTTTCAATGATGGCTTCAAACTCCCATGTTGGTGAGGTTTCTTGCAGATTTTTAGTTGGGCCTGTCATATATATAAATATCTATGCCTGTGATAATAACACCTGAGGCCCCATTTGAAATGTCCGTTATTTTAATGACTGGGATAATATACTTCTGAGAGCTGAGAATAAATACATTTTGGCCACATTACCTTGCATGATTAGATAGGATAAATTATATTCTCAACACTAATCACCGTTTATTTTAATTGATAGAAGGCTGTGATAGATGACAAGTTTATAATAAAATAACTAAAATGCTAATTCTATGCAACCGAGTATGGTAAAATAATTTTGAAGGATATTTACCCTATTATTGAAAGCGGATATGGCTTTTAGATAGTGCGTACTGATTTATACCGACTTCAAGTCTAGAGTTGTTTCTTGAATAGAGGGCTCTTGCTTGGGTTCCTCAGATCATTAGTTTGAATGATCGCAATTTTGATTCTATATTCTTTATATAGATTTGATAGGAGTTATAATTGCAACAATGCATCCTAATGAAGAAAATGGAGGGCCAATCGTTCCAACGTGAGAAAGATATATTCGAACATGAATTCTTCATTCTGGTTGCATAACTTAAAAGACTAATCTAAGGAGGAGGTATTAATAAATTTAGTTAATCGATTTCAATCCTGACTTGATTCAGAAATACATTTATTTGGGTTAGAATTTGAAATTTGACAAATTTTACGAGCAGAGCTAGACTTGAGTTCACTTTGAATTTTACGAATTGAATCAAATCGAATTTGAGTAGTTATCAACCTTGGTTTATTTCTTGGGTTGGATTGATAGTACTCTATGTTTTAAGGTGAGACAGTTCTTAGTCTTAGGTATCTATTGTAGTTTAAATAATTAAAAATTTCAAGGTGGTTTAATTAATCTTTTCTACGACTTACCAAGTAAGACGTGTTTTTTTTTTTTTGGGGCGGGGGGGGGGGGTATAAAATGTTTTTTTTGAGTTTATTGCTATTTAATAAAGCTAGTTAATATGCTAATGAGTATGGGTTTGTCTGGTATCTCATTTAATATTCACATCTATTCAAAATTTTAACAATCAAATATATTACGATTTAAATTTTTTATTTAAATTCACATTCTAATTTTTTTTATTTATATAGTTAAATAATTATTTTTCAATAAATAAATTTATTAACAATCAAAGAAACATTTGTATATATACATACACTCAAACTCATATATATATATATATGTATTTTATAAATGAATATGCTATTATTTTGTTTAATTATTATCATATATTACATATACATAAAAACATTCAAACTTAAATAATTTTAAATTTACCCCTCTTTTATATTTTATTATCAAACATATTTCGCAAACCCATCAAATTCTTCTTCACCCAAATCAACAACAAGCCACGTGTTTCGCACTTTAGACCGTCTTTGAAAGTCCTCTTGGTAAATATTTAATTCTAAAGGAAAACTGTAAACAAATTTGATTGGGCTAGCAATTAACCCTATAAAGTGACGTGACCCAGTACTTTTGGAATCTAAATGCCCAGTAGGATGATTGACAGTCAAGAGCCATGACTCAATGAAAGCCTTCCAAATATGGAAATCTAAAATAGAGTCGGGATGTGACCTTTGATTGTCGATTAGCTTTCTTCGCGCGCGCGCGCGTATATGTTTCTGTTTTTATTTAACAAATTCACATAAGTTGATCTTAATGGTTATGTTTATTTTTAACACCAAAATATATTCTCAAATATCTTATTCAACAATTTTTTTATTTAAATTTAAATTTATTTTTTTCTGTATAATTAACTAATTATTTTTTATTCATTATTTTTATTTATTATCAAATCAATACTTTCAAATATCACATATATATTTATATTTATTTATAATTTAAAATATAATCATTATATTTATAAATTATCATATCATATAATTATTATGATATTATATATATATATATATCTAAATAAATTATACTATTTATTCAATTAAAATCTTCATTCTAAACATATTATTCATTTTAATATAACTTTCAATAAATCATATTTAACAAAAACTTCCCTTCAAAACATAACCAATAATTATGTTGGAAACTTAAATTTTAATTCAAAATCAACATATCATAATTCACATTACTAAATATACAATTCAACCAAACATTCACTCAAATTTAAATTTATTTTTTTCTCTTATATATATAACTAATTAATTATTTTTCAATTATTAGAACTATTAACAATCAAATCAATATTTATATATATATCATACACATATTTACATATTTTTTTTATTTATATCATAAAATATAATCATTATCTTTATAGATTATCACATCATCTAATTATTATTATATATTTTATACATATATTTAAATAAATCATACAATTCATCTCATTAAAATATTTTTTCTAAACATACCATTCATTTCAGCATAACTTTTATTAAATATTATCTCTGACAAAACCGTTCTCACCCAAACATATCCAATATGAATTGAATTATTTACGGTCTGATCAGAGCAGTGAAATTATTCAATCCAAAATGTTCGAATGGTAATTACAAAGAAGATTAAAAATTAAATAATCGGAAAAACAGCTTTCTTATTGTTTAATGGGTTTTTCTTATTTTCCATTTCCTTTGACGTTATACTGATGTCCATCATTAATCATATAGGGGTTGTGTTCCCTCCACGTGACTTGTCACGAGGAGGACCAGAGGATGCACGTGGGCGAGGACGGCACGCGTTGCCATGTACGGATATTATGATTGGACAGCAGAAAAGAGCAAGTCCCAATCTATTTTCCGCCACGTGGCATTGACTGCCGTCACTTTTGGCTTTTGACATAGCTTTCTCACTCACATGAGCAGCTGACACACTTCCCACTCGCCGTCACGTGCTTTTTTGGACGGATTATTATTAAATATCTTTAAACGGTAACGGCAAGTTACGGCACGTCAAAATGAAAAGAAGAAATCTAAATAAAATATTCACGCCGTTAATATTAAGTAAACGACGACCAATGATATAATGAATTAAATTCGAGTTATTAAGCTCAAACTTATGATTATTTACCTTACGTTCCCTATATTATCAATTTCTACTAATGTTTTATGCATCATTATTTGTTTGTAATTTTCGATGCGTTGCATCTATCCACTAAATAAGACTTTTGTTTAGTAATATGTATTTTTTAATTCTTTTCTTATGTCTTTTTATTTGTATTTGGTTTTTCTTTAAAAGATTTTCTCTTTTAAATTCCTTGTTTTCCTATTTATACTATATTATTATAGGAACAAAGTTTTTTTTTTTATCGTACAATTTAAATGTATACATTATCTTTATTTAAATTATTTTATTTATTTTCATTTTAATATTCTTTTGATTATTATTTTTATTTGTACTTTCTGTCAATTTTTTTAAAAATTCTTTTGATCATTAGTTGTTTCTTATTATTATTATTTTAGATTAATAAATAAAATATAAAGTGAAATATACAACCTTCTCAATGTAAAATAAATTATACAAAGATGATATAAAATTGGACACACAGTCTATCCGCTGCATGGTCATGGAAATTCGTTGTCTCCAAGTAGGCCCCCCTTCACGTAGTCATTGCTAGTAGCCAATTGCCACGTTTCTCTTTGCTGCTTCCTGCTTGTTCGAATCCATGCTGGCCGCTGGGACAGCATCCCTGTTGCAAGGATCTTGCCTACGTGTCGAAATCCATACCATTCAAGTGCGGTCGTTTCTGCTGGATGCTGGGATGAAAATATATTTGTAAGAATGATTTTGATAGGTCGAGTAGTATTTTTTATTTTAATATATAAATAAAATATATAATAATAAATAGATAATATTATAGTATATAGAGATAATTATTATATTTTAAAGTATAAATAAAAATAAATATGAATATGTGTAATATATATAGGTATTGATTTGATTATGAATAGGTATAACGATAAAAAAAATAATTAGTTATATATATATATATATAAGAGAAAATTTAATTTTAAAATTAGATAAAAATTTTATTAAATTGTACATTTGATAGTGTGGAGTTTGAAAGAATGTTTTGAAGTTAAAAGTTGACTTCCAAACATTACCTTGGAGACTAACAACCTTTTGGACTAGAAATGTACAAGAAGGTCATGAAATTTTTAATCCTTAAAATGAAATTTAGAATATATTGCAAAGAATATTACTGAATTTCTCTATAGATTTTTGGTTTTTAAGTATGGGTTTTTAGGTGTAATTTTTTTTTTGAAAATTATGTAGAAGTAAAAAAAGAGAAAGATATAATATTTTTAAAAAATATAATAATTCAACTGTACATATTTTTTAGATAGAAAGCAAAACAAACCTAACCTATATTTTTTTAATATCCACTGCCCACCTAACGAGAGAAATAATGTAAACGAAAGTGGAATTTTGATTTGTAATCATTCGAGCAATAGTTTTTCTTTAGCACGCTTGTGGTATTTTCTCCTCCCATTTTTTTTTTTTTTTTTTTTTATTCGAATCACTTGAATATTTCTTCATGCATAATCACTTGCGAGAAAAACTGACTTAATTATTCACAAGAGTTGAAAAAAAAGTTAGGATCGTGGTGGACTTTTTGGGAGGATACTTAAGCTCGTGATAGCTCTTGGAAAATGGGAGTGATGGAATATAGTAGAATAAAAAGAAAAATAAATGTTACATCGTATAAATAAGAATGAGGGATATTATTAGAATAAAATTATTTAAAAAATAAAACATGCTAAAGAGGGCTTTATGGTATGTTATTCACTATAATATCCTGCTCATTATAACTTGGAAGCAAAACTCACATAATTGCAAGGGGTATATAAAGTAATTGCTGTTGTCTCAAGTAATCATAATCCTAGCATGATATATAATTTGGTAATATGCAATATTCCACTGGAGTAATGTATTTTACGGACAAAATGTAGAGGTCTTTTCTTTATTAGGTAATTTCTCTAAGATGCATTGGCTCACAACGTGGAAAATAACGAATTTTACATAAAAGTGGATTATTGTGACTTGTGACAATTGAGCCACACTTAAAATGATCATCTTAACCTATGTGATCAATTTATTTGGAAAGTTAGATGCCATAGCACATAAAATATTTTAATTGGCCATGTTTCTTATTTATTTGCCTTTATCATCACAAACAAAAAGTACGAGTACTTGTACAATATTTATTTGGGCATGCAAACTCCTAAAATGAACACACCAACCATGTAGGTCTCTTACCCACATTAAGGTTGAAATTTTAAAAATGAAAATTTCACTTCTCATTAAATGCAACTACACAATGAATATATATTCAAGCCTATTGAATACGTATAAATGAGGGTACAACATTTCTTCAAAATTGTTAATACAACCATACATGATTGAGAAAGCCCGTCACATGGAAAGTTCTCACACCCACCCTACGTATACATTATTTATTTCATTTATTAGTTTTTCTTTAATCTTAATGAATCAAATCACTAGGTGAAAGTTCGAACTTAAGCATCCAAAAACATAAATGCCCAATTCTTTGATCATCTACACACACACACACACACAACTGCATTCTTGATTGACACTATAACTATGAGTGATCTCCCATCCCAGACTTCCATTTCCCAATTGCACTTTTTTCAGTGAATTCCACCTCTTATCTCATAAAGAGGGTAATGGGATGACCTATTTCTCAAGTAAAGACCATTCATTTTCTTGTTACAAATGTATTGAATGATAAGATTGTGATAAATATTACAATTTTAATATTTAATTAAATTTTTACTTTTTTTAACACAAAATTTTAATATTTATTACAGTCTTGATCACCCGGCCTAAATATATGAGAAATATTTTGGAATGGAGCCCCTCCATCCCCAACATCACACCTTCATGTGTGGACCGCCAATCATGAGAGCCCATCACCCAAAATCCCTCATTTTTGTGTAGGGACATTCTTGTAACTTCACCCCTCTAATCTCTTCCAATCCCTTTTTATCAATTCTCAGCACCCTTATTGCCAATTTTAAAACAAACCCAATCCACATCTCCTTTTCAAGCCATAATTTTTCCTCGTCATAATCCAAATTTTTAGCTGTCTCCCTGTCCCCTTCTAACGCAAATAAACCCCTCCCCTCACTTCTCTCCTACTAACCTTCACTCTCTCCCACAAATTTACACTCCTCAAAACACTCACAACACACATACTTCATTTCTCGTTTCACTCTTTCACCAATCTTATTCCCTTTGTGTCCCTTTTTCTCCTCGCGTCTTTAACAAAATACCAATGGAGGCCACACCGGAGTTCCTCCAAACACCCTACTACAGCGCCGCCCAGTCCACGCCCGAGAAACGGCTCTCCGACGCCAAGAACGGCGACCAGTTCCTCGTCGAAGACCTCCTAAACATCCCCGCTGACGAAAACATGGTGTCGGCGGCCGACGGCGGAGTCGAGGCTGCCATGACGGGAAACTCCACTGACTCCACCGTCACGGCGGCTGACGCCTCCTGCAACTCCTCCTTCTCCAACGTCAGCACCGCCGAACCACATTTTAACGGCCCAGTGGATATTTGCGGTGGGCCCCGCTGCTCCTCCGCCGGCGACCAGTTCTCCAGCGAACTATGCGTCCCGGTTTGTAATTATTCGGACAAAAGTATACATAGTTTCATGCAACATGGTGCATATATTTAGTTCTGTCATATTTAATGGAATTTTGGACAATTTTGACAGTACGACGACCTGGCTGAGCTTGAGTGGCTGTCGAATTTCGTGGAGGAATCATCGTTTTCCAGTGAGGACTTAGAGAAGCTGCAGCCGAATCAGGCCACGAAGGCCCGGCCCGAAGAAGCTTCCGAGATTCACCAGTATCAGCTCCAGCCCGAAACCGGCCCGATTATCCGACCCGAGGTGTCCGTCCCCGCCAAGGCCCGCAGCAAGCGCTCGAGGGCCGCGCCGGGGAACTGGACTTCGCGCCTTCTCGTCGTGTCCCCGACGCCATCCGCCATGTCATCCTCGTCGAACTCCGACATCATCGCCGCCGCCGCGGCGAAGAAGGCAGCGAAGACGGCCGTGCAGAAGAAAAAGGAAGGGACCGATAACTCCGCCGGAGGCGAGGGCCGGAAGTGCCTCCACTGCGCCGCCGAGAAGACGCCTCAGTGGAGGACCGGACCCCTGGGGCCGAAGACCCTGTGCAATGCGTGCGGCGTGAGGTACAAGTCCGGCCGGCTGGTGCCGGAGTATCGGCCAGCGGCGAGCCCAACGTTTGTCCTGACGAAGCATTCGAATTCGCACCGGAAAGTTCTCGAACTGAGGAGGCAGAAGGAGCTACTGCCCGGCCAGCAGCAGCAGCAACACCAGCAATATCTCAGCCATCAGAATGCGACGTTTGATCTATCCGAAGGCGACGATTACTTGATTCATCAGCACATTGGGCCAGATTTCAGGCAGCTAATTTAGCTTTAGTCAGTGAAGAGGTATCCATCCATCCATCCATCCATCCATCCGGCATGGGGACGTGACGTTCGCGAATTTTCCTAATTTTTAATTTGTTTTACAACATTAATTATTTCCCTTGTAGGAGCATTATTTATATAATTCCTAACTAAATATCAAGATAGAATTATATCTTGAAGAAGGAAAAACAGAATATATATAGGGTAGGGTTAATGCCCTTTGAAGTTCGATTTTTCTGGCCAAATTGTTGAACCAAATTCAGCATTTTGAAGAATTTCTCATTTCTTGTTATGGTTTTTTGAGAGACAACACATTACTCATTTTTTGGTGTGATATTCAAATCTGTGATAGAATAAGGTTACAATCGTAGTAATATGTATATATTGACTAAAGAGTAAGCCTATGCTCGGATGTTGTTATACTCACTTTTGTTTTGATAAAAAATATACGCTTTCAAATATACTATTTAATAAAATAATTTTTATTTTTTATTTATATACTATTTTTAAATTTTTACATCTCACTTTTTTCTTCATGATTACCTTCCAAACAAGCCAATTAATTAAGGGGATACAAAGGGTGAAACGTGTGCACATGAATATGAGTGAAAAAGTGGTACAATATATGAATTTCCTAATTACATACGGAGAGTGTTAGCATATGTAGTGTGAAGATTGTTTTTTCTTTCTTCTTCACCAATGGCCATTGATTTGATGAAATTATTGTTGTATAAATTGACCACGTTTTCAATGAAATTCCATAATACCTTTTTGCACGGAATTCAATTATTTCTACCATTCATGATTCACATGCTAGCAATTCATTCATGGGTCCATCTTCCACAAAGACTAGACAAAAATTAAGAAAATTTGGAATTGCAATCATGTTTTATTACTCACTCTCATGCAACCAAGTTTCACACTCACAATCCTCATCGTATTTTCTTTTCATCTTTATTTTTTCTTTTAAATTATATACATACATACATACATACATATGTATGTATGTATATTGAAAGATAGAGAGAGATATGTATGTATGTATATTGAAAGATAGAGAGAGATAGGTACCCTTTTCAAATGGGGCTTCTATTTTCGAGGAATAAGATAAAATTTAGCAATGTTATGAATTTGTAGTAAGTTTAATGAATATTTGGTCAACGATGTTCTCGTATGTATCTCTAAAACAACTTGGAACCAACATGGAGAGACAAATAACATTATTTTATATAATTTCATTCAGCAATGGTGATACATCTTCATTGTTTATGCTGATGTTTTGTTACTCTCCTTTCCTGTGCAATAAAGATAATTGTATAAACAAATTATATGAATAAAATATATATTTTTTATGATATTGATGTAATTTAATTATACTGGTATAAGCCTTTAAAAAAATTAAAACAGGTTTAAACTATTAGACATAAATCTAAAATAATAGCTTTTAATGAAGAAGATAATTTATTTTTACCAATAAATCTCCCATTTTATTTTATTTACATTGGAGAATAGAGGAAGTCATTTTAATTGAATTTATTAAAGACGATACTTTAAAAGTTTCATTAAATGACCCAATAAACTTTTTTAATGACGGAAAGAATATGTTTTACCAAAGAACCCTGTATTTTACCAAACAATAGGGACAGTGAGTTATAATTGAATTTATTAAATAGAATACTTTTTAAAAATATTTAGAAAACAGAGAATGGCCTCTCCTCTACTTTTCAATTTAGGGAATCTTAATCTTCTTTACAATAAATTTGTGACTAATTGCATAATATTAATGTTATAATACTATCATTTTTATATGTGTATAAAGAAAATTAATTCTGTGTCAAACGAACATCATTGCCTGTCCTCTGCAGCAAGATTAGTTTAATCCTTCGGTCACAGTACATAATTGAAGCTGTGTAATTGAAAGCTGGAAAGGGCAATTGATAATTTCACAGTTTTAACATTATATATGCCAGCAAGGTAACGCAATTCATAAATTTATTTATAAATTATAAAATTATTTTATTTGAATAATAAAAATAAAATTATATTGAATTAAAAATATATAAAAAATTTAAAATGAAAAAATAAGTAATGACCAAAAATTTTTGAAAAAAAGAAAAAAAATTTGAAAGAAAAGATAAATAAAAATAATATGTTAAAAAGAATCAAGAAAGGGAATGATTGAAAAATAGGAAAGAATTTGAAAGTCGTGTAATTTCGTATTTTGTAACTAAAATGTCTTATATTTTTTATTACCTTTATTATTGAGTAGAAGTGAACAATGTTATTAAATCAGAATGCCGTGATTCTACAATCATCAATAATAATGGATAAGCTATTAATAATTAATATAATTAACAATTAACAAAACATTATTACAAAAATAAACAAATTAAATATTAATAATGTCTGGCTTTAATCAACTGCACTCTTTCCTCTATTTTTTTTTTAAAAAGAAAAATAATGTTTGTGTTATTCAATTTTTTTCATGGATCAAAATTCAAAATTCCTAGTTTTCATTAGAATAATTAAAGTGAGAGCCATACATGTGTGTGTGCGATTAACAGTTCTTGGACTGAAAGTATGTGCTACTTCCATGAGACGACAGTATCATACCAATGCAAGGGTTCACGCAAGAAGGGCACGTGCGTTGTGCAACCCACTGTCGAATTATCACCCAAAAACAAAATAATCAACTCCTTGCTTCATCAAGAATCATTGGTTTATTTAATTAGAACTAAAACAAAAGATTATCAAATGCTACTCGTATAGGGGCTCGTACCTATCTTCAACGCTACTCCATAAATTAATTAAAGAAAAAAAAAAATGAAATTCTCAGTTCCCCAAGTGCTCATTGGTGCATTGCAAGTGGGATTCAATAATTGAATGTAGCGTGACAAAGTGAGGATATATAACACGTGTGTGTGTGTGTGTGTTTTATAGAGCATACTTTATATATATATATATATTTGGCAAATCAGAATACCAATAAGGGTTGTATTTTGTTTTATAGAGCATAGTTGAATACAATGGGCTTCATGCAAAGAGGGATAGTTCCATGTTCGATGTAAACGGCTGTCTCCAATTCTCCGCCACCTTGCTGACAACTGACCTGGATTCCCCTCTAAAGTCATTTCCCCCACAATTATCTATATTTGTTCTTTTTTTTTTTTTTCATATAAAGGACAATAAATTACGTCATTCATTACATCAACATGTAAAGAATTTCAAGGGCAACATGTTGCTGTAAACCAAATAGTTAATTATTGAGACAGTTAAGTATTCCACATTGGTAGTATAACTTATTCTTTTTCTTGATCAGTCCTGTGAACCAACTTTAGGCTAATGTTACAGCTCTAAAACCATTACAAGTAGATTATTAAATTTAATGGAACAAGTAAAACTTTTGATCCTTGAGATGAAGGCATTGTGCACACTTTTGGCTTTGCTGGAAAAATCTTGACACTTGACACCATTGCGATGGAATGTTCATGGGACCTTAAGTTTGGCTACTGTTGGTATTGCGGGACAAGATTGGTGCATTGGGTGAGGAGCCCTTGAAAGAGATAGAAGATAAGGAGACAGAGAGACTGTAGCATTATCTTATCTCACATGCCATACCTGCCGTTGCCCACAAAGCACACACACTAGACAAATTCTGTACCAGCAGCAGTACTTGGTTGATGATGCCCCAAGGAGAACAAAGGGACTACATCAAAGTGTATTAATAAACAGAGTGCTGCATTCCTAATGAATCCACATTAGCCGCGGACAGGTTTTTGAACCAACTTATATAATGGCTACCTTCCTCTTTAAGTAGAAATCAGACTGAACTCTGACAATATAATATTAAAGCAAGATCTGTGTGCGAGTGCCCGGCCAAGGGAGTCCACACACGCAATATGCAAAGGATGAGACCTGCATGAATAAGAAAAAAACAAGGAGAACAAAGGGACTACATCAACATGAATGATTCAGCCCAAGGTGAGAGTTATTGCCTAGGGGCGTGCGTGAATTGGGTGTGGGAGGACATAACATTTCTATCCCACACCAATTAGAAAAAGGTTCTCGAACTATTTTGTATAGTGAGTGACCTTCCTCACCAGGTTTTTTAGGAATTAGACTAAGCCTATGACACAAAAGGTAATGCACGGATAGAAGTAATATTAACATTTGACATCAAGAATGCAGAGCAAAATTTTTATTTTTTTTAATATCTGTAGGCATATTGAAATTCATAGCAAAAGAAATAGAGAAATGTTACACTATTAGTGCAATATAAGCCATACAAAGAGACAAAAACTGTAAATTTCGAAATGCAAGAGAAGTTCAAACTAGAGAGATGCCATCCAAAGTTAACTCCAGGAATATCGCTAATACAATCTTCATCAAGAATTTGATTGTAGCTAAAAAATGTAAATTATTGATTATCAAGTAATCACGATCCATCAAATCAAGTTCTTCAACCTTTTAACATTTGATCTCTTATCGCGGCACGCAAAGACCTAGTTCTGAAATAAGAAGGAAAACCATGTGTTAGGAGTAATGCCGCATGCCACACTGTACATCAGGATCTTTGCAAGAACAAAAAATCTAACTACTTAATTCTAAAACCCCTCTTTAATCTAAAGAAGAGTAACAGATTGCAGTAACCATAGAGTGGTAACCGATAACCTAATGCAGCTAGTTTGTGACAGAAGTCAGAAGTGGCAATGTCAATTCAAGATATATATCATCTACAGGGTACATGTTTCTCAAAACTCTGATTTGCATCCTAATTACCCGCTCAAAAAATTCAAGCTTCGATCTGATGGATATATGAATAAAAGTTATCCATTAGTGCAGACACACACCTCCAATTGTGATGCAACAATTTCAGAATGAGCTATTTTTATTGCCATCTTAATTGTGCAAGCCTCTCATAAATTAGATAAATCTATTTGAAGATAGCTTTGTTTTTCCAAAATACTTTAGATGTGATTGGCAAACCATAAGGAAAATGGTATCACAGTCACTTCATATATGTTTACGTGAACGGACTACAGAGTAATGATACAAGTCTTACTGAAAGTAAAAATAAGGCCGCAATATTCAAGCCAACAATTACGTTACAATCATACAGGAATACCAAGGGCTCATATTCATTTAGGGAAAAACAAAACATAAACTCTTACTTAATAGGTAACAGCCGCAAATGTAGACACATGGAGGGTACTAATCAGGTGGTAGGCTGGTGGCAGCACAATCCTTCTCCAATTGTAACAAAAGAATGAGGAAGAAAAACAAATAAAAGGACCAGGTTTATGAAAAGGTCACTGACTGAGCATAGTAAGAGTTTGCCAATACGCACAAGAATGTTTACAAGAACAAAACGAATGGAATCATCATGAGATGAAATAGAGGCTATGCATCATATCTTT
This sequence comes from Avicennia marina, assembly GCA_019155195.1. Taxonomy (NCBI): domain Eukaryota; kingdom Viridiplantae; phylum Streptophyta; class Magnoliopsida; order Lamiales; family Acanthaceae; genus Avicennia; species Avicennia marina. The sequence continues at coordinate 14,218,049 of CM032762.1, read as the reverse complement.
CTAATTCATCAGAAGCAAGCAACAAGGTAAAGAAAGTAGTCAAAGCGACAGAACCGAATCTTTTACGGCCCACGTCCGCAGCAAGGTTGGCATTGAACAAATTGTGTGAATTAAGTACTGAAAAACACAATATAAGTCTGTAAAAGAAGTTGAATTAGTTTTTGTCTCTTCAACAAAAACTGCAAACGAGTTTTATAAACTGAAGCCATCTCTAAACAGAAGGAAAATTTTCCATCATTAAACCCACTCCACCATTCTCTCTCCCCCACACCCACCAAAAAACTCTTATTAGTGTTGACTAATGCTGTGTGAATGAAGTCCAGAGTCCCGGACATTAATTTGAGGTCAAAGAAATGCCCAATATATTGGTTTGTGATTTTCGGTTTTGCAAGGTTCTATGACAGGTCTGATACAGCACACTACAAGGTTTCAAAAAATTGATTATTCCATGAATCAATTCAGACACAGGGATGGTGAAAAACAGAGAAGAACAAACTAATTATTTATGCAATGACACAATAAAAATACTCACTTTCAACTTAAAAATAATGCTAATTTAAAATCACACGGATTAAATCCTATAGACGGTTAATGGTCAAAACAATACTTTAGATCACTAGGAAAATAAATCAATAACAGAGAACTCAACTTCTAACATACCATTAAAAAAATATAGAAGCTCAAAGAAGTATTCTTACAGAAATATTACAAAATCTATCAAACTCCAGGGTTGGCACTGCAGAGCATACCCTGAGACAAAGACCTGCAGCCCTTGGCGTCTGCACCTAGACAAGAGGTGAGCCTAGCAGAAGAGACCGCAGTGTGGAGAGGTAATAGAGACTGCAGAACAGCCAATTGAGGCAATGGCCTAAAATACAAACATTCAAGGACAGAAATCAACCACTTACACTTAAAAACTGTCTTAATGACCAAAAATGTCATTCTACAAAGAATAATTTAAATCTTTTATAAGAAGCCCATCCAACAAAATATCGTAATAACATCAAACTCATAATGAAATGCCGAAAAATCACACCTTGAAACCAGAATTCAAATTTCACATGATAAGGGGTAGATAACGGTCGTTAAACGAAAACCCATTTGAGATAGAGACTAGAAATTCACAAATAACATACAAATATCCAATCGTGAATCAAGATGGAAACAGGTCATAGAAGAAGATGGGTGCGATTAGGGCTTGAAGATAACACCTTGAGAAAAGGACCGGCGAGGAGCGTGTGGCTTGAACAGAAAAGACGGGCCTGCTCGAGGGCTTCGTAATGGTGGACTTCAGAAGGTTGATTGCCGGTCTTGAGATCGTTCTGCAGCGAGAGGCCATTATTGCTGAATGGTAGCCGAAAAATTGGAGGATTGTTTTCACGATTTTATGTGAAAGCATTCTGCCGAGCCGAGGGTTTTGGAGAGGTATTGGGAGCTGCAGCGTGTTTGTACGTGGCGCTGAAGATGTTGGACCTCAATATCTTGATAAAATATTTTTATAGGGTGACAAGATTGATGTCTTTCTAATCCCTTGCTTTTAGTCTCAAGATTTGTTTTTCACAATTAAGTGCTCCCTACTTATCTTCTTTATCTACATTATATCATGCATGACAGCCTTTTTCTCTCATTTTACTTTATTTAGTGTTGGTTAGCACTTCACTTTTCACACACACACATATATACAGCTTTTTTTTTTCTCTCTCATTTTACTTTTAGCGTTGGTTAGCACTTCACCTTTCACACACACACACACACACGCACACACACATTTAAATCAACAATTTTGGGAGTATTTTACAAATCAACCCATCTTGTTATATATACATATATATAATATTACTTTGTGACAATCAAAATTGGAACTCTAAGGGTCAGGACCATTATAAAAGAGTATAGATAATAAAATCGCCATTGCCCGTAATCAAAAGGGGTCAAGATATGAATAAAAAATTCATTTATTTAACAAAATTAAAAAAATGAAAAAACATAAATCAATAACCATTGGAGGCAATTAACATAAAATATAACTGCAAAACGCAAGACTTTGTATTATTAGGTGTGATCTAAGTGAGACAACTATAAATATAAAAACATGCACTCTTGATTGAACAAAAGGAGAAACATCAGATAAGCACATGACAAGTTCTACTTCACATGGAAACCTTAACAATAAAAACTGTCAATGGCATGTTGATGGTGTTACATCAAATCTACGGTCTTTGGAAATCGGAGCAAGGTCATCCATGTGAATGAGGAGCTACAAAGAACATATACGTAAGAAGTTATGTTAACCAGTAAGAATAGAGCCAGCAATATCAAAGCAACCGCAGCTTCCCCGTTACTGAATCCACAGCTGATTTATTTCCTGTTCAGCCCAGAAATTTATCATTCATACAACTCAAAAGAGAGAGACAAGCACTAAAGAAGGTGACATCTGCATGTTTGATGTAAACATAAGCGCAGCGCTATGGAAATGCGGATAAATGTATGCAAATGTAAATAAATGAGAAAGAAAAGACAGATGAGGAACAAACCAGGTCCAATAGCAAGAACGGTCTTTGATCCAGCAGAAATCTGCATAAAGAGAAGGCAAAATTGTTTATAAGGTTCCCCGTGATATGAAGAAGAAAGCAGGATGAGGAATTTGTGGGCCTAAAGATCTGATACGGTAAGAATAGAATGCTACCTGAGTACGTCCTGCATCAGCAACTGTGAAAGTCGGAAGGCCAATGCTCTCAGCAGCATCCTTCAGCTTATTCCTAATGTAAACACCAAGGTACAGAAACTCATGTATGAGCATATACAAGCGGGTTCAGTAATGGAAAGGTTCGAAGAGGTGGATAAATATTATTGTGAAAGTCAACCTGCTTACATTTCTTGCTGATTCTTGCATGTCAAAACTATTTTGGCTTGACCGCAGAGCTCCCATTGCCTCAGAAGAGACCGATTGCTGCATATAGGCAGGTCTGATCTTAATCAGCAGGTGGAGAGGTTCATACAATTATCATTAACAAGATTTCCAATTAGATAGATTTATTTACTAGCCAATACCTATCTACAAAGGCAAAAGGGTAAAACTATACTCCGACATCGAATGAAACAGGTAAAAGAGGAGCATTACATGTTATAGCTATATCTGTTAGACATAAAGTAAGTTAATGTCTAATCTGCACAGAACCTAACTTCGCTACTTGATGCATCCATCTTATGATTTTTGTCACTTGGTAAGAAACTCAAATAAAAGAAAAAAGTATTGTTGAGTTAAAAGTGGACCTTTGCATAAGTTCCGAATACATGCCAGTGGCAGCATCTGCACAGCAAGCAATAATCGGAGATCAGCCAACTAATAGTGGTTCGGATTTTACACTTATACAATCAATAGAGAAGCATGAAATCCACAGGGCACTGGAAGCAACTTACGTGCGCATTGAGAGGCGATCTTTCCTGACCCCATCTTCAGGTCTTGCCTAACTACTAAAACCTGACAACCAAATATTTTAGTTCAGTCAATTCTTTTGTCAATATTAGACATATGTTAGACGCCTCGCTGTTAATGTGCATGCCCAAAATAGGGTCATCCAACAGAAAAACATAAACTTAATTAAAGATAATTGATATTGTTAAATTTGCTGTTGAGAAACTAAGTAGAATAATGTAGCAGCAGTACAGTTCATTAAAGTCCATCCATTGAAAGAAACCTCGAGGGATATACTCAACTATTCAATTTCATGATAATAACAACAGACTGCAATGAAAAAACCAGAGAAAAGAAGCCCTTTTCGTAAATTATCTGCTCCCTGACAATCCAAACAACCGCACAGCAAAAAGCATAAAATGAACACAAACAGCACCAAAATTATATCAAGCACACCAGCAATTCTCTCCATAGATGAGCAATTTCAAACATTCTTCATCTATTAACAGTCTTTTCCAACAATTCACGTTGCAGAAAAACAATTTAGCAACCTAACAATTATCTAAAACTGCAAGCAGAAAAGATGAAAACTATATACAAAATCCAAAGGTGTGCATGACAGGTAGACTGACACAACTCACATCACAAACAGAAAATAAATCCAAAATTGATTCTTTCTATTCGTGAAAAGGCACGATTTTTGGAAGATTAAGGGAAAAAATCGCAGACCATTTTGAGCTCTTCACCGTTGCTGCCCAAGAGATTTCTCTGTTGCTGTTGATTTTTTCCAGGTGATGAGCCGCCAATCTTCTTGGCGCCAGAGCTTTTTGCTGGCTTTGATAAGTCCAAGAAAAGCCCAAATATGAACCCAATGATGAGGCCCGGAATGAAATTCTCTGGCTTGAAACTCACACCCAACCATTCTTTTTCTTTTTTCTGCTGCTGTTTGTATTGATTGTTGTAACAAATAATACAAGATAAAATTATTAAAAAAATAGAAAAAATAGTGAAAAAAAGACTTTTCCCTGGTTACCTTTTTGGAGGTCGGAGAAGGGTTCCTAAAAGAACCCATCATCTAGTTTTGAATTTGATAATTTTGAAGGTAAGAAGACGGTGGCAGTTCGCAGAGTTGCAGAACTAGAGAAAATGAGCAGAAGAAAGCGAACGTCGCCGTTTGGAAGATGACTATATGGGCCTTGGGCTCAATGTAATGACTAAAGGATGGCTAAATGGATTATGGGCTTCTTCTATAAGCTACAAGTTTTGGGCCAATGCTCTGGTGGCCCAAGTCATTTTTTAAAGTGTGAGACAAGTTCGAGTGAATGCTTGATTTTCTATTGATTTTAAGTCTCAAAATCGAAATGCAGAACATTGTTTTTTAATTTGTGAATTTTAAGTCTTAGAATTGGAATCCAAACTATATATTTTTTAAAATTTGGGAAATACTTTCAAATATTTAAAAAATAATTTTGTGCTTTCTGTTGGAAAACATATTTACAAGTGTTTGCATATTCTCTTTTTCTAGACATATAAAAATTTGGGCAACATTTGTTTTCATTTTTTACATCAAAAAACACACAATATAATTATTACTCACTTTAAAATTTATTTATTTTTTCTCTTATTTTTACACAATTCTTAAAAAATACATCTAAAGACACATACTTAAAAATATGTTTGTTTAAGTTTTTTTTTTTTTTTGTGGGGGGGGGGGGGTTTTTGTGTATTTTTTTTAAATGTGTAAAAATAAAAAACAGAATTTTTTTTTAAAAAATATGTACTCATTATAATGTGTGTTTTTGGAATTTATAAAGCAAAACAAACATAGCCCTAGAATTTTGAAGTAGCTTTTAAAATTTTGGTAAATAAATTGAACTTGATTAGAACATTTTAATACTTATAAAATTTAATCACTCTAGAAAATATCTTGGAACATATTTTACCTTCTTTCAAATAAACGCAAAGAACTTTTATTTAAATAAGGATAAAAAAATATTTTTGAAATAAAAATTAAATATAAAAAATGTTTAAATACAGATAATTTATTTATTTTTTCTGTTTGCTATTTACACAAAAGCTTAGTTTGTTTTCAAATTATTTATCCTCTAAAAACAAACATTGAATTATCATACTTCTTGTTTTATCTCTTTCTCTTTCTTATTTTCATAAAATTTTTGAGAAAAAAACATCTAAAACACACACCATAATTACAAAACAAACAAAGTCAAAACTTTTGCTTCTATTTTAATTTGACTTTTTCTAAAAAGTATAACTAAAGTGAACGTATATCTTTTCGGGGTCATGTCTAATGTATTGAACATAAATATTGAGAAATTACAGCTTTAGAACCAACATCAGAAGCATTTTTAATAAAAATTGAACAAATTCTTATCAGTTGCAACTACAATATGACACAAGTAAATTTAAAAGAGTATTTTTCCAGAGAAGCAAATAGAACTTAAATGTGATAGATTAGCACAGCCAATAAACCTAATCCTCCTTTACATGTATACAAACTTTCATAATCAAGAGATTAAGCAAATGATGAAGTGAATAAAATACACTTATTTACTGCTTACTCTTTCCGTGAAACACCAAGCATCGTCCATCACGAGACTGGTCAAAACATCTATTTACTTGCCTTTTGATTCAGGAACTTTATTAAGTCATAACACATATTATATTTATAATTTATGACAAAACGTAATTGATTCCTTGTAAAAAATAAAAAGCGCATCTGAAAAGTAAGCCCTTGGTACGAAGTACATAATCTCATACATTTGTGTCTTTGTACCACTTATCAACCAATTTAATCAGTCCTAAAATTCTAATTTAACATAATTATGTACACACACACACACACACACACACATGTTTCACCCTCGAACAAGTCTTGAATTATTGATTCACGCACACTCGCACAAAAATGCATTTATTGTTTGACGATGGAAATCTTGAAAAATCTAAAAATGTTGTCATTATTCACAACATATTGCATACAACCGAATTTATAATTCATTGGGCCACTGGTCGGTCCCCTTCATGCATGCTCCCGAATAATTACACTCGTAGAACCAGATGCAACCGAATTTTCAAAATATTGGAATTTTGATAAATCAAATATGCATACCCAATATCGAATAAAATTTTTAATGTGTTCAATAATTCGCCGAATTTCTACCACATATGTGATTTGGTATTTTGATAAACTAAAATTTAATTTAAACAGTTGAAAACTTAATAATAATATATATATATATATTTAAAATTATGAATTCTAATTATATAGTTTATAAATAAGTATTCAATATTTTCATTGTTTTAATTTAGATTTTTTAAAATAAAAAAAATAAACCTATCATGAAAAATATTTTTTATTAACAAACATAAGATGCTAATAAAAAATTTTAAAAATTATCATAACAAATACCAAATTAAAAATCAGTTTAAGATAGAAAGCACCGGCTTTGTTCGGACCGGTGGCTCCATGTGTTGTACTTAAATCCATCTAAAAACATCACATAAGACTACCACAAAACAATCCAGCTAAACAAGAACAGGTTTATCATCTCTGAATTTACCACACTAAAGACATCTTAGCCCTTTGCAAGAAGTGAATTCATCAGTAGGACAAATCCAAATAACACAGACTATAAAAATGCAGTGAGTTCGGATGGGGATGGGATGCATAATTTCATGAAACGTCCATAATCAGCATCCATGAAACTGCATTACAGCTCAAGATTTTGGCTCAGACAAAGTATCAATTCATTCACCGAGAAGACACCTCACAAAGGAATGCTAATTACCAAGAGACAAGGAACCCTAACCACCAATTCAACATTTCATCACTACACAATATATTCAATTCTTTCTTTAGTGAATATTTACGACAACGCAACTGGAGAGACCCCTGCCACAATACGAGATCATATTTTTAAATGTCGATTAAATAAATATACAATTTTTAATTTGATCACATAATCAACATAAAATTAGTAATGGAGGAATTACCAAACACAATCCCATAACTTGATTTGAATGAATTAACAGGAAGAACACAATCTAGTTAACATGTCAGTAGCACAGAGTTTACATCCAAAGAATGAACAAAAAAAATCCAGGATCACTGCAAAGCAACCAAATGTTTTTCATAAAAAAATATAGCTTACATATTCAACTTTTTTGGTTGAGGTAAAAACAAATAATATCATTATAGTCAATGTTTAATTATCTCCATTTTGTGTTCCAATTTCCAGGTGCATCACAGAGTGGTTGGGCCAGTGTCCGGAGTGAAAGAGCATATACGCTAATTATCAGGTGTCTCACAAAGATGGCAGTGGCGACACGGTAAGGTATCCAATCCATAGGAGTCTGGAACTAGATCTAGTGAGTTGGAAGGTGACTTGTAGAGGCTCAATCTCACCGGAATAAATCCAGTGGGATTCAACTGTGGGGCAAAGATGGATCCACAGCCCATTGTTGGATCCAACAGATAGAACACACGAATTCAAATTAAAAGTAAATTTCAGGACATAAAAAATATCAAAGCAAGTAGATCCATTCCATGTTAGATTCCCTCCGGCACTTGAGTTCTCATGCCTAATAGATGGCAGTATGTAAACATATACGCGCTCAAATGCTACAGAGACATGTTAGTCTGCCCCAAGACACACAAACAAGGTACCAGCCAAATTTTCCTCATAAGTTAGGATCTCAAACTCAGGCATTAACAAGCCAAATTTGAGTTTATTGTAGAGAATAAGATCAATGCATCACACTTGTCAACTTGTTCAATTAGAAACAAATCCCGATTTATCAGAGAAAGCAAACAGTCTAGAAAACTTTTTGATTGCAAACTGTTGTAAGTATGGTAGAAGTCCAAAATATAAAAAGGGTACATAGCAAAAACTATTCTTTTCACAGAAAATTACTCCAAATAAAAGCATTGGACAGATGCAAACTAGCAAAGCTAACAAATTAGATTAATGGTGGTAACATTTTCATGACAATCAAAACCAACATGACTCACCTAAAGACATCAACTTCGCTGCTACTGCTGATTCTGCGGAGGAGCATTTGGCGGAGGCGGCATTCCGGGCCTCGGGGGACCAAACGCCTGACCTTGGCCACCTGGTGGTGGGGGAGGAGGCATGCCCGGTCTCGGTGGCTGCTGCCCAGGCGGTGGAGCTCCTGGCATTCCAGGTCTTGGCGGAGCAGCAGGAGGAGGAGCTCTCATCATCTGAGGGGGTGGTGCCATTGGGGGCCTCTGTCCGAACTGAGGTGGAGGAGCATACCCAGCAGGCGGCGGTACACCCGGCCTGAACTGCGGAGGGGGCGGCATCGGCATTCCAGGCCTCGGAGGAAACCCCATCGTCGGCGGAGCCCCAGCCGGCGGTCTAACCACCGGCGGCTGCTGCTGCGCCTGCGGGTACGACACAGGCGGAACGGATATCTGAGGAGGCCGCGAAATCTGGGGCTGCATCATACCCGGCGCCGGTCCACCGACACCGCGAACCGGCCCAGCGAGTCCGGGCTGAGCCTGAGTTAGTGGACCGGTAGCAACGCCTCTGCCCGCGGCCCGACCGATTCCCGGCCCAGGGATTGCGCTAGCCGATGTGGTTTTGAGACGGGATTCGTCGGGGGGAGGAGGGCCTTCGACGGTGAGCGAAATGACCTCTTCGCCCCTGAGGAGGACGAGACCGAGAGTGCGGCGGTCTTCGCGTTCTTCTTTGGAGCCTTTCGTCGGTGGCAATTTGCGAAACTCCTCGCAGTCGCCGAGAACGAGGTTCATGTGCCGGTCGAAGGCCATGAATTTCCCGATGAGCTGACGGCCGTCTTGGATCGTCACCCGCATTCGGTAATTGATGTATTGGAGCATCTTGGAGCTTTTCGACATCGACATTTTGACGAGATGAAAAAATTTGTAGCCTCCTTCTCTCTATAGGGTTTTGAGGGTGGAGAAGAGTTGGGAAACGGTCAAACAGAAGGAGCGAAATGGGGTTTTGGGATACCGTGAAGTAAAGGACAGGCTATTTACACCACATGTAGAAAACGCTCTTTCAAAGCAGCGATTTTAACGGGGGAGCTCCACCCATTCTTTATGCGACTTTTAAATTTATCCGTTACAACTTTTACTGAATTCAAAATTTCGGCGCTCTTACTCTTAAGGCTACGTTCGGAAGTTGAAACCCACCTTTCATTCTTCTAACATCTTATCCAAATTTAAACATTTAAACATATAATTTAACAAAATTTTCTTTTAAATTCAAATTTTTTCTTTCTTACACATATAATCAACTAATAATTTTTTAATCATTACACATATTTACAATCAAATCAATATCTATATTTATACATACATCACATTTATATATATTTATACTCTAAAAACTAATAATTAACTATATATATTATCACATTATCTAATTATTATCACATATTTTATACATATATTTAAATAATTAAAATATAAAAATCTTACAGCAAAATATATTATTCATTCCAACGCAATTCTTATCAAAAATCATCTCCCATCAAAACCTCCTTCCAAACATAACCTAAACCCTTTCAAGAATATTCCGGCGAAATGCCGGGCTTGACGTTAGATTTCGGAGAATTCAACTCTCGCTTTATCGTTCCCTCCGATTAGATGCACAAAGCCCAATAGTTAGCTGAGAAATGCGTGCAATTGAGATCGATCCGCAATTGCCGCGAGTTGAAGGGCTCCTCGTTAGGATTCTACTAGAAAATACAGAAGCAAGGGCCTTTCAATATTTAGAGCGTGTTTGCGTGAGCACTTTATAAAATATTTAAGAGTTTATAAACTTTTCAAAAGTATTTGGTATATTTTTTAATGAAAGAGCTTATAAATTTTTTAAAATAAGTTAAGTTTTTTAAATTTATTTTTAAATATCTTATAAATTATTTTATCCTATGTATTAAAAATGACAAAAATATCTTCTATGAATAATATTTAATTTATTTTTATCATTATTACACTAAAGAATTATAATTAATTATAATTATAAATTTTTTATATCCAAATACTTCATGAGTTTATTTTAAAAATAAGATGTATAAGCTTATAAATTATAAAAATATTTTATAAATTATATAATCATATAGACTATTTAAAATAAGCTTAGCCAAACACCCTTTTAATTTCTCAACTATAACTATGCTAGAAATGGCTTAATCTTTGGTGATTTAGGTAGTTTTAATTGAATGCTTAAGATCATGATGGCAAAAATTGTTTTCATTCAAGGATGAAAGCATTTTAATTTACAGATGATAATTGGTGAGTGAATCAATAAAATCGAAAGGAGGTACAAATTGACATAAGGTTTATATTAATTTTTGAACTTTATGACAACGCATGCTTTATATTAATGTTATCACTCTCTTGCGTTGTCGTGTAACTTAAGGTCCTATTTACTTTGATTGATATGGTTAAAGTTCTTGAAATTATTTTAAAAGATAAATTAAATATATGATAATTTAATATTTTATTTACTGATATGGAGTAGAATATATAATAACTTAAGAATGAGTATATCAAACGGATCAATACATTTGAACTATTTTTTCACACTTATTGGATTAGACTATTTTATTCAATATTTTATTAAATTAATATCAACCCATATCTTATATTGGACCTTTATCCCTAAAGCAAACATTTAATTAGTTTTGATAAATTAATTTGTCAAGCCTGAACATACTATACCTATATATCATAGTACGTGCACCGACGACTTCGTAAGTCTAGATGCTCCCGAGATTAATCTTTCTGGAGGTGGATGAAAACCCAATCAAGGTTTTATATAATGTCTCATGTAAATTCCAAGAACCAAGCGTTTAATTCCTTTTGAACAAAAAAATGTGGAATTGCTTACTGGTGAAAAATTGCATTATGCCTGTCACCCTTTCAATCGATTCAAATTTGATTGCCAGCTGTGAGATAGAATTTGAGTTTTCTCATCCACCCCACAACCCTTTCTTGCTAATATACCATCGTTTTCTGATTATTTTGGTCCCTCATATGGCTCCTTTATATTAGACGTCATGCATGAAGCAAGGATGGGGCTTGGTGGAGAATTTATTACACACGCAGCCTGTACAAAATCAACAAGGGCATTTTGATATGAATCTTACTTACCTCTATTTGCCATCACCATCCTTTGTTAAGTTAATATATGTGTTATTTTTTGAACAGAGCATGGAGGTTTGTTATCTCAGTGGACTTGTGACTAGTATGCATGCACATTTCTGAAGTAAATCATTCCATTTTGTGTTCTGCAAAACCCTAGCTCTGAAATGTTGTCAGACGCGCAGTCATGTAATAGGTGGGATTTGTTCGTCAAATCAAAATTTTCTAGGATGTGGAAAGTTGGTGACATTATATGAATGCTGCCCGATCTACCCTAAAGGAAATAGCAGAATTTAGTGAGCAAATTAGCTAGGATCTTCTGTGAATCCACAATTGCATTTGGCTTTACAACACACGCTCAAGACTAATTAAAGCATTATATAATACTAGTGAAAGTAGAACACTTTATGTGTGTTCAAATTTGTTTGTTTTGAATAATTATAATTTGAGAGAAAACACAAATAAAAATAACAAGTTAAATGAACGTGATGGAAAAATAAAAGAATTTAAATAAGAATAATTCTGTAATTTCTCATCATACATCTTTAAAATCTTATTTTTTTATATGATATAGTATAAATATAAGTCAAAAGTAGAAAAAATAACAAAATAAAAAAGATAAACTATTTTGCAAAGAGAGAAATTTTGATAGTTAAATATAGACAAAAGTAATTAGTTAGTGGAAAAGACAAAAAATTAAAAAAATTAAAATAAATGGTATTTTGTGTAATTATACTATGAGCAACCACAAAGTCTTTTTAAAATAATAATATTGTATAGACTTGCATCAAAGATAAATGAATAAATAATAGGAATATAGGACAATTTATTGCCCTGGACCGTACTTTGGGTTCCGGGGATTCTTCTAGTTGGAATTTGTATCAAAGCACAGCAGGATTTGGACAACGTCCACAAGCTTCAAAATCATGAAACTTTACTCATTTAAAATTTTAGCCCTCCTCTTAGGAAGGAAACTATTTTTCAAAAATTCTATATAAATTTCTACACAAAACCAACGCAGTTACTTTTCGAAAAATTCTAACAATAGGGGGCATTTTTTCTTCTGAAGGTGGAAAACAAGATAAACCGAAAAGCAGCGGAAATTGAAATTAATATCAAGGATCCAAGACTAGGAGAGAATTTATAATAACATCAAAATGATGATCAAAAACCGAATATTTTGCCATTAGTAATTATGTAATTTATAACTAAACGTACATCAACAGTGTTAGTCTGAATACTTGAAGTCAGTCTTGTTATTTTCTTATGTCTTATGATTATAGAGTATCTATCTTGAACTTTAACAAAGAAAATTTTGAAAAAAAGTAGTCGGGAATTAATGATAGTAAATAATTAGTTAGAAGACGATGTAAATACACAACAGCTTGCATACACAATTAATATGCTTCACTGCACAATCATAAATGCACATGCACCGCAAGGTCTACAGAATTATAATATAAAGTTATACTAGAAAATTAATACACACACACACACACAAAGTGAGAGTAGGAGATCTATGGTTAAGCTTGGACTTGCATTGCATGGTTTCTTGTCGTGATTCTCTCTCAGCGGAAATTAATAATGTTTCTCGATCACTGGATGATAGTTCATTATTAATTTTTTTCCAGACATGACTCATCTGATATGATACCAGGCCTCGTTGGAGAATCTATATAAGCTATGGTCGGGAGGGGGGAATTTTTTAGACGCGATGTTTGATAAGAGTTATATTAAAACGAGTAGTATATTTGATGGAAGAATAAGACGCGAAAGGGGCTAGTCGTAGATGTGTATCTATAAGCTTTATGGACTTATATATATATATATATATATATATATATATATAGAGGTAACAAGCTAATAAGCTGGAGGTTTGTTTACCTATAATGGGCTCGTGACAATATATTTTATAGGACCTTGCTAGGATTAATTGGTGTAGCCATGCATGTTGATTTGTTTTGGAGACTCTTGATTGGTGGAAATATACTTAGTTTGGGAGCTGTCACAATTCAAAATAATATATAAAATAGCCATGCAGCCATGGAATTCACGGGCAAGGTGTGAACTCAAATTTTTAATCTGATATATTAGTTTTGATATTGCGACTTAATATTTGATTACATCATGTTTTTCCTCTCTTTTTTTTTTTTCCTTCTAGTGCGTACGTAGAATTTTTCATTCATTCTCTAGCTTTTGAACACAGAAATTGAATTAAGGGACGCATTGGACCAAAGTCTGATACATTTGAGCAATGATATATAATTGATCCTTACCGTATAACATGAAGTTTAATTCTTTTTCAGTTCATGGTAATGAATTTCTTGTCTCATGCATGGCAACCATTTTTTTTTAGTAAGTTTCTAGGAATGTTCACTGGTGACCGACAAGCAGTGCATATGCATCCATATACTGCAGGACCCAGACGACAATAATGGTCGTACAATAATAAACGAATAATCGGATTTTTTTAGTTTCAAATGTTGATCATATGGATTGCATTTTTGTGTTCTATCTATACAAGATTAAGAATTTAGAAATTATTACAAAATTAGGTCGTTCCTTCATTTGGATAAAAGTATGTTGGGATAAACTTGTCGAACATTTTAATTCATTCCATACAAATACAACTCTCTATTAATTAAAATAATAAATTTTCTCTCCCTCCTTCTCTATCCTAATTTTATTTCCACTATTATTCCAAAATTTCTACACCAATTTTCCTCCCGAACAAAAAAATTTGTTTATAAACATAGCTTTAAAAAACTATATGTATGTATATGAATGTATGTATGTATGTAATATCACGCCTAAATTACTAAGTAAAATGACTCTAAATTTACTAATGTCTCTACTTATCAAACAACGAATAATTAGATATGCAAACACCTCACGCACAAGGTGTGCACTCCTAATCACAATGGATTGTAGATTCATGTCTCGAGCTTGATATTAACCACTTTCTGAACTTTCGAATAGAAGAGATAATTAAACTAGAGAGAGACAAAATTTGCAAACCGACTCAAATGGAGCTGGAATTCATGGACAAAGGCCGGATTTTGGCTATTAATTAATCATGGAATTAGCAGTGGGTCAGGGATTTTATTAATGTTATCAGTAATTTTGTCCACGTTGGGTCTTCAACTTTGGATAATTTGTTGGGCTGCAGGATTCCAACTCCCTCTACAAGGTTCGTAAAAACCCTTCTCTACAGTTCGAAGTTTAGACGAGAAAGAAACATTTACTCATTGAGAATTACTGTCCCAATCAATGAAAACAAAATTTAATAATATAAGATCATCAAGCTGGTTATATATATATATATAAACAGAAGTACATGTGAAGGATATTATAGATGATAAAAAGCATGAAGATTTCCACCCTTAGTAATGATGTAATTTGTATCAAAAGTATACATCGACAGTGGAACTGCGACTCGATTACATATGTTAACCATAGGTTTAATACCTTCATCAAGTAATTAAATTTATGTGTTTGGAACCCAGCATCCGTGCAGTCCATAAGGAAGGCCATATGGGAACTTGGCCCTTGCAATTTCTTCAAATGTGGATCCATCCAGCAGCAATGCATATCCTTCTCCATTTTTGCCACTGATCATTGATATCACTACCCCTGTCCATTTATCATAGGGGCATTTGTGTAATTCAATATTTCACATTCTTTGCTTGTTCAATTAAAAAAATAATATATATGATTTTATATTGGTTAGTGCCGTGAAATTATATGATTTAGTTAAAAATTTACGTAGACTTTGAGAAAATATTTGATAATTAGTAACTTATACAAACTATTTTTAATAATAATACAACTTAAATTATTTAAAATTAAAATTATATAAGGAAACTTAAAAGTTAAAAAATGAAGGAAAGTGAAGGTCAGAAAACAAATGAAAGGAAAAAAAGAACAAGAGTAGCTTAGAAGAGAAATGAATTAAAAGAAAATATATCACTTTCTTTTTTTTTTTTCACATTCTTTTTAACGAAAAAGAAAATATTTTTTACTAATAAACCCTTAATTATTTTTTTAAAAGTGAATGGATTTTAGAAATTAATCTATTAAATACCCTAACCTCCTTAGCCTATATAATAAATGAGTAATCTAAACCTTTGAATATAGGTAATTGCACACTTTACTTTTGCAGCTATTGAAAATTAATATTTGTGCATATGTTAATACATATATATGCGTACACACACACATATGGCAGTGGAGTAGTGCTAGGTTACCATCGTCCTCTTCAGTAGCACCAGGGCGAGTGACAAAGAAGGGTTCAGAGGGTATGCAGCCCTCATCGTGCCAGTTCTTCGCCTTCTTCTCCACCAAGTCAATCTGCAGAGGTTTGTTTCTCATTCAACATGTTCACCAAAACAAAATAGTTAAAGGGTCTAATTAATTCTTTCTACATATTTAGTTACGTATACGTACCTTGGTGAGGGTGTTGGGGAAGTTGCAAGGCCTGTGAGCACCACAGGCATAAGCATATCTGTACTTCCTTCCCAGAAAGTGAGGGTTTATGCTGCACATGTCCATGCCTCTCCCATGTTCCTTTGGGTCCAATGCTGCCTCCAAGCTCCCGCATGGTCTCCCATCCATGGGAATCCTGAATCTCCCAACCCTGCAGTACATGTCACAAAACCCCGTATTATGATTACCTAAACAATCTTTTCACCATCCAAGAACACTGTTAATTGCACCAATTAATGACCAAAAGCACGTATCAAAGAGTCAAATTATAAACCCCTGTGGAACATGCATGCAGATCAACTAAACCTATAGTGCATGCACGTACCTGGCATCTGGTAAGACGTCTTGGCCTGACAACGACCTGAGATTTTTCAGGCAGAGGTTCTGCAAGATGGTCGTGTCGGCGTTGTGCTCGCAGCAGTCGGCGACGATGCCCGTCACTCTCCCCTCTTCGTCTTTCTCCTCGTACGCATTTATGAAGTGGAACGTCACGTACAGAGGAACCTCCACGCTCGCCACCTGCCATGTTTTCATTACACCAATGATGTCCTATCACCTTACTCAAAATGAAATTCTCACATTACTAGTATAAAGTGCATATTTTATGCTTGTGTATATTTATTTATATATTACCAAATCATTGTACTATAATTAATAAAAATAAAATTATTTAAAATTAAAAGTATAAAGAATATTTAAAATAATAAAATAAAGAAATGTCGAAAGAATGTTAAATTAAAAAAAGAAATATTGCGTAGAAAATACAACTAACAGTAACAAGCAAAAAGCAAGGAAAATAGTAGAAAACTAAAAATTAGAATAAGAAAATTGTGTGGTTTTACATCGTGCATAAACATTTAAAATAAGGAAATGAAGAGATATCAAAAGAATTTAAAAAATTAAAAAATTTGCAAGAAAACATAAATATAAATTTTAAGTTAGATAAAGCGAGAATGAAAATAATAGAAAGAATAAAAAAAATTAACAAAATTTATTTTATTCAACCAAAAATCCTATTGATGCTTACAATCTTGCCACTAGCTTTGCACATGACATGCATGTAACCCTTAGAGTCAGGGCGCCACTTGAACTTGAACAGCGGTGTGGGCTCGGCCTTGAGCAGATTCTGGGCGCAGTACCTCAGCGGCATCTCCGGCACCACCACGTAGTGCTCCGTCACCGGAAACGAGTGGACCCAACCGGGAGACGGCCCACCCCGGCAACTCACCCGTCCGATCACCTTCCTCTCGTTCGAGCCCGGCTCCATCCTCACCACCAGGTACCCGGGCTTTATCAGGTCCGGCAGCAGGGTCAAGAACTCGGCCTCCGTCACGATCGGGTGGGCAGAGTGTATCAGCCCACCCAAACCGTCGCTGTATTCAAACTTCCCCAACGTGTCCAGCGTGTCCGGGTTGACAACGATGGACCCCTTGACGGTCTCCGTCAAGCAGACGACCCGGCCGTCGCCCAGCCTGACGACTCCGGTGTTGGCGTTGTCGGTCAACGAGGCGCCGGAGAAGAGCTTCGCCAGGTCGCCTATGTAAGCCAGGAAGTTGTCGGGTTTCGGGACTTCTGAGAATTCGCGGTAACAGAGTTTGCCGTTCTTCTTGGCGGCCTTGTAGGCGTCCGATTCGATCTGGCGGTGGGCCATGTCGAGGCGGCCGTCGTGGAAGTGGAGGCGGACGAGGGTGGCGTAGCCGTCGAACAGGTGTCTGAAGTTGTAGTCTCCGATGTCCCATAGCCCGGGACCGTTCCTTAGGTACGTTCCGTTCTGTACACGTTTGTAACAATTAGTGATTTGATGATAACATGCACGTATCAATTTTTGTCATTGGACCTGCTGTTGGTAAAATTAAATATGAATATGGAACAAGACTTTCTACGTAATCTTGTGTACGTATGTTATAGCTACTGTTTATAAGACAAATTCATTTTGAGATATCTACCTAGTAAAATAAGGTTCCGTTTTACCATAACATAAATGGCTTTATCAAAAAGTCAAAATACACACACACACACACACACATATATATTCTTTTTCCATGTCTAAATATTTTTTAAAAAATCCATTATTGTGTCATATATGCGTATATACACACACACATGACAGGTAGGTATATATTATAACTGAATACTCTTGAAGGATCCTGCCTTGTTAATTATTTTCTTATTGCTTCTTATATAATCATATAGAATATATGCTGAACCCTTTTTTTTTGTTTTTTGGAAACAACATATCCTGAACTTCAACAAAAAAAAAAAAAAAATGAAAATAATAGTTGGGAATGATAGAAAATGAAGAAATGATAGGTGGAATGCACAATAGTACGTGTAATTATATATTACACAAAGATACTCATTCTCAATCACCCCAAGTTGTAAAGAATTATATAAAATAATACTAGAAAATTAATATAAATATATATATATATATGTATATAAAATAATACTAGAAAATTAGTATAAATATATATATGTATGTATATATGTGTGCGCGCGCGCGCGTGTTTCTGTGTGTATGTGTATGTAAAATTATTTGCCTATATATATACTTACATATATATGTTTGTTTTTTTTGGTGATAAACAAAGAGGTATATAGTAGCAGACACACATACTCACACACGTATATATATTTATGCATACCAACCACAAGGGGATTTCCCCTTGAACATGAAGCTCCCCCTGCCATTGCTCCTGCCTTACAGTTGTCCAGGCGGCGAGCTTCCCTTCGTTTTCCATGCCTTCCTCTGATGGATCAGCTGAAACAACAGGTGGAGGTGTTCTTACAACATTTGGTATGGTTATGCCTGGATTTCCACATTTTTTCTTGTTGGGGTTCTTTCTCTCAATCCCACAAATGGATGACAGTTCATTCGTTTTGCCAAGACAAGAGTTATACGATACCGGGGTCTTTCTGGAGCAGCCATGGGGTTTGATGGTAGAAAGCGCAAGAGAAGCCATTGATGCGAATTATTTGTTTATATATGCTTTGTGGAAATAACAAAGCAAAGGTGCGGATTTGTGCTAATAACGAGGTTATGACAGCTTATTTATAGGATCTAGATAGGGTTGGTGGGTTTTTGTTATGGAATATCTTGATTGGGGGAATTCACTGTATCTAGAAGACACAGCTTAAGCCACAAAACCATGATCCTCTGTGTGTGTGTATTGCTCTGTGGATCTAAATGTCCGTATATATTATTTGGAAGTTGCAACCATCAAATATAATATATGAAATCTCATTTTGCTGCTGTGGAGCTGATCACAGGTACCTATATATGTGGTGCACTCTAAATCTTTTCATAATTAAATCTGATATTAAAAGTTTGAGACTATTTTGATTACGCCAAATAAATTTATGTATATACCCTCTTTAATTTTATAATGACAAAATAATATTTTTTTATTCGTTTTATAATTATAATATTTTTGCACAAGAATAAAATAAATATTTAAATAAATTAATAGATACTATAAATATAAAAAATTAAGCAATTAGTTTTATTTTTGTATTATATCAGCTTGACTATACATACATAGAGTGTACTAAAAAAAATACTAGTATATATTAATTTTGGCAGTAAAACATAATATTTTAATAATTTTATGTTTTTCTCCTTTTCGTTGCTTTTGGTCTTGTCTACAATTGCTGATTCGATCCGTAGCTTTCAAACACAGAAATTAAAGGGATGCAATGACCAAATTGATCTGTTTCTTGAACAAGTGATGCCAGAATTCTAAGATAAGCTTAGATTCGGCTGAAATTAAGTTTGATGTTTGTCCTAACAGAAGCAAACGCTCATCTAGCATGAAGTTTCTTGTGGAAGTTGATGGTAATGTTTTTGTTATCTCGTGGCAAGTATCTGTTTTTATCATTTTTCTAGGAATATTCGCTGGTGGTCGACAGCAAGCAGTGCACAGGCACTCTTGTTTGTGTGTGTGTGTGTGACCCTTAGGGAGACAATAATGGCCGTGCAATAAGACAACAAATGGTCTCTCTCTCTCTCTCTCTCTCTCTCTCTCTCTCTATATATATATATATATATAATGATTTTCTTGCAAAGGTTACTGCAAAGACGTTTTCATATGGGTATATTTAAGTTCGGTGCATTTGTATTTGGTGCTTAAAATTATATTTTATGTTGGAAAAAGTAAAATAATAATCACAATTTTATCACTGGATGCAAAACACCTACAAGACCTTTCATATGGTGTTGCATTTCCTTGTTCTTGATCTATATGCCAGATTAAGTTTTACATTGGAGAAAGAAAGAAAGAAAGAAGTATAAGATATGACATCTTGCCTAAATTACTTAGTACTATGAAACTAATATTCAAATATTTGCTCATTAAAAGAAAATCTATGCTATATTATTAATATCCAATTTTTTAATGTTTTGTCAATTATACTCTTAATTGTTATTTTAACTCCATAACTGGTCTATATACTAAAAACTAATAAATAACCCATAATGAAATCTTTCAAATTTGAATGGAGAAAATTAATAACTTTCATTCTTTTTTTTTTTTTTTTATGTATGCGATTTCATTTTTAACTATTTAAAAACCAAAGTTATTTATCTTTCTCACACACATATATTATATAATAAAAATATAAATTCTAAATTGTGTGTAATTTTGTATTTGTATTTAAATAAAAAATTCTGATGTAAATTCTTATATTTATATTGAAGTTTGAATAGACACAAGTTCGATATTTGAGTGATATTTATCTTAAATTACTATTACCTTTTCTATTTTATTAAATTATTTTTATTTAATTTTTGCATGCACAAAGAGTGTGCACAATTGCCAGTAAATAAACTTGCAAATATATAACTAACATACAAGGGGTGCACTTCAAAAATATAATAGAATCAAAATGAATATAGAGAAGTTGTGGATTTGTGTTTTCAGTTTGCTTCTGGATACATAATATGTGAACAAGATGTGTAATTAAGGATGCTTTGGCCTGTGTCCAATATATATATTCTGTTGGATATCTATACGAGCAAAGAAATTTGATTGCATAACATGTAATTACTCAAATAGTCTAAATTCTTCTCATTTTACCTTTTTAACATTCTCTCAATTTTCATTCAAATCATTGACCTGTTCGTTATAATTTATTCCATTGTTTTAATTTCTTAATTTTTTTAATCTATTTTGTATAATATACTATATATTAAGGCAAGATACATTATTTTAACTAGCTACTGAGGCACACTCAGATGTGTGCGCATTTTAGTTTAAAACATAACATTATTGCCCTGAATTATTTTTATTAAATAAAAATTTTGAAATTTATGATATATATTTCATTTCATAATTTATCATTTAGACAAAATTGCATGTATTGCGTAGATAAATTTTTATTAATGAGAATAAAACCTAAATCTATTATATTTTTAAAAAATTTGTAAGAAAATAAGTTATTAAAAATTGAAATTATATTATTTACTTTATATAAAAAGAGAGAAAGAAAAAATTGAGGTAAAAACAAAATGATAATTAAAAAATTGAGAAAAAAATGTGGTTAAACTTAGAAGTACACTTAAAGCGTGCAGGGCTCACAGCAATCATTCTTGTTTTTCTATCCAATTTCTGCCGCGTTCTATATTATCAATAGCTTGATCATATTTATTTAAGGTTAATTAAATTTCATCGAAGAGGGGCAATTTTAGAAATCTATTAAAAGTACGAAAAAGGTTACTCTATGTCTCCCTTGCATTCTACATAGCATAAACTTTATAATATTAAATTACTGTAATACCCTCATTTAAATATTTTTTTTTTACTTTTCTTTCTTTCTCTATTTTCTTTTAATATATCTCTAGATTTTCTCTTATATTCTTCATAGCTTTCAATTTACTCTTTCTATCATTTATTATAATTTTAACAATAAATAAAATAGTATAATTTATATAAAAATTTGCACACGCATCCAGTCTGTCACTCGTTGATACTTGTATTAATATATTAAATAGTTGAATCATTAACACTATTAAACTAAACACGCTGGAAGAAATAATATTATTGCATTATTGCTGGTATAAGATCAAATCATCTTTCATTTGACAACCAGCAATAAGCAACTGGTCAGTTAACCTCAAATAAGTTGTCTTTGTGATGGAAAATAAAATTAATCCGTCCATTCAAGGCAGTGGAGCGATCAATATCAAGTAATGTGTTTCGGTCCAAAATTCAAATTCAAGGCTGTAATAATACAACTCTTGAAGCAATTATGGAAATAAAAGAATAGAGAGAGATTTATGATGTCCATCAATCCCATTAATTAGGTTTTTTCCTTAGTTCATAGCCCTTAGGGGAAGGGGCAGTTAAGGTACTGCCTGATTTTCTTGCTTCAGGAGTTAGCATATCTGTTTGGCCGACGTGTAATAAGGTTCAAAGTGTCCGCCACCTGGTCTGCTCGATACACTATTCTTTTTCTTGTCAAAAGTTTCATTGATCCCAATTTTTTCTAGCTTTTTGGGCTATTGAATTTGCTAATAAAGAAATAATAACTACAAAAAATAAGGGAAAGTAATAATGTTTTAGATAAATGGGATGTCAAATTGACTATCGTTTTATTTCAACTGTGGTTACAATGCTTGAGATGGAAATTAGTATCTTCTTTAATAAATCTCTAAAAAAAGTATCAGTTATTAGTACACTAATATTGGCGGTGAAAAAATCATTGATGCATCATATGCTTTAAAATGCAAACATTTTATTTCCAAATGCCAATTTAATTAGCTTCTTTAAGGCTATGGTTGGGAGGGGAATTTCGTTGAGACGTGATGTTTGGTGAGAGTTTTATTGGAAGAAAGATTTTGATAAGAAAGATTTTGATATGATGAATAATGTGATTTATTTAAATTTGTGTATATATATATATATATATAAATATAATAATGATTGGATGATGTGATAGTAAATAAGAATAATGATTAATTTTTAGGTTATAAATATATATGAATATGAGAGTAAGCATGTGTATATATAAGTATTGATTTGATTGTAAATATATATAATGATTAAAATATAATTAGTTAGTAATATATGTAAAGGAAGAAAACTTTGAATTTAAATTTGAGAGAAATTTGTGGTGTAAGATATTTGGTTGCATGAAGTTTAATGAGAAAGAGAAACATTGAGAATTGGGTAACAAACATAGCCACTACTTAAAATGATGGTCGAATGTTCCGAGCAATTAACCCACTACTTAAAATCTGAACGGCTTATAATTAAGATGGTCGAATTTCCGTAGTACATATATGTGAATTTAACCCTGTGGAAAGCTGTAGGGCCAATTAATAATGTGCACCTAAAATGATGAAAAGTCTAATTTTGTTTGAAATTAAGAAACATAATCGTACGAAATTAATTAGCAATTAAAGCCCACTTGGCCCTTCAAATGCCCTCACAACGTGTTCCTCTTCATGTAAATCGTTGAATCCCACAAATATCAACTAATAGAATGTAATTATGTTGATTGTTACATTGTGGCAGACAATATCACTCTTTCACCACAAAAATGGCCACATTTATTTTATTTTATCATTGAAATTGTCAACCATTAGTAGAGTAATTGGTTAAAGGTTGATCAGTTTATTCATTTTGGGTTCTAGATTTAAGAACGGTTTTTAATTGAATTTAACAATAAAAATTGCAATAAAAGCTTTTAGTCGTTGGATATAATCCATACTATTATATTATTGTTAAGTTCTCATTTAGTCTTCTAATGATTTGCCTAATATATATACCCTTCACAACCAACTCTGGTTCCAATAGTAAATACCCTTCTTAATAAATCTATTTTCTCTAATTAACAACCACATTTCATTTTAAATGTAAATGAATTACAATACCTTTAGAATTAATGAAATTATATAATATATTTATAAGCATGCATGCACATAAAGTTTGCAAGTTTTACTAGCATGATGAACTACCTGCATGATAACAAATTGTTCTTACCTTATCAAGAGAAAATTTAAATTGATACAAAGAAATTAATACACACACACACACACACACAAATTCACAACTTAAAGAGTATAGCTTGAAATGTGCTCATGTGTCAACCTGCAGTGTGATCACTATCATATTTGATCAATGACGAGGTCAACTCAAATTGTCTGCTTTAATTACGACACTGATTACGCATCCTTACATCATATTTTCTTGAATTCAACATGATTGAGACCTTAATTTGTCCACCCAAAACTTTTTTTCAAACGAACAATTCATCATGGGATTTACTGGAATTAATAGAATTCTTCATTTAAGAAGACACATAAGTCATGATGATCAACATTGGTCATCCAACTTTATTAGTAAATATTATTAAACCATGGGCCTCCCCTATGCTGTAAATTGAAATCTAGTGGCTGGCCCGAGAATCTTGTTGAAAGATGAAAACCACCACTTTGCACCAAAATGAAATATTTTGCTTAATTATGGCATCATGTCATTCTGGAACCACTCGATACGTGTGCAACCAAGTTTATAAATTATGTTGTTTTATTCATTATAATAAAGTAAAATTGATTTAAAAGTAAGAGGATATGAGAAAATTAAGAAGTAGAAAAAAGATAAGAATTGTAAATTGAATGATATAAGAAATATAAGATAAAAATATAGGATTATATTAAAAGAAAACGAGAATAGAAGACAATTGAATAATATTAAAATATAAGTATCATTGTAATTTAATATTGTACAACAAAAATCATGTATTTAACCTTAAAGTATAATATAGAAATGGAATAAGAAAAAAAAGTTAAAGAAATTAAAAAAATAAAAATAGAATAAATTAAAATCAAAAAGTAAATGGAATGAATAAAAATTAAGGGTATTTAAGCAATCACACATTGTTCGATCAAATTATTTATTTATTTAATACATAGTATAGACAGACATAAAAGATACAAATTAAAAGTCAACATTTGAAATAAAGAAAATTTTAAAAACAGAAAAATTATATAATAAGTTAGAATAAAATTAATTAAAAATATAAATAAAAAAAATCTGCCAAAGAGGGTAATTGTTTAATTTTATTTTGTAAAACTAAAAAAATTTATTTATATAATAATATAGTGTGTGTATAGATATAGTTGTTGTTGTATTTCTCTCTAGAGTTAGACTAGAGAAAAGGATTCATATCACTTGGTAAGGATTTATTCTCTTACTTGTCTCTTTTCGAAATTATACATATAACTATATGATTTTTTGGTATTGCACTATATATAAATAATATTCAAAAGGTGGTGTGCCCTAATGGCGGATTTGAAAATATTCTGATAAATGTTGTCCTATACATTTTGTTATAATCAGCCTAAATATAGAATGGAATTCAGCTGTCCATGTAGTTGGAAATATATCAGTAGTGATATTGAATTTATTCATATTCTGAAAAATGTTGTCCTGTAAGTTTTGTTCGTAATCAGCCTAAAAATAGAATGAAATTCAGCTGTACAAGTAGTTGGAAGTACATCATTAGTCAAATTGAATTTATTCCTGATATCCTTCGTCATCTAGTTAGGTAATTGCCTCCCAAACAATTTTTCCATAGACCATAGCAAATGTCCCCCAGTTAACCTAAGCCATGTGGAAAATATATACACATACAATATATTATTAAGAGTTTGAAACTATTATTTACATTATTGCCCTTTGTTAGAGAGATCAGGCACTGCATATATAATTATCAGTATACAATCTTTTTAACATATCTTTTATGCTATATTATTATGGAAAAGAACTTACACAATGTGAAATTAAATATATACCCTTATTTTAATGTTTTTTTTTTTTTTTAAATTTCTCATCCACCTCCCTTTCTTGTTTATCTTTTTATTTTTATATATGTTTCAATGACCCAATAATTTATAATAAATTTGCAAACGAGTAGAGTGTATAATATTACTTACATGTATTATATATTTTCCCCTATAACTCAATTTTACTCATCACTAACAGTTAAAAGCTAGCTATCAATCTTGTTTCTGAAAACTCAGTGTGCAAAATAAATCTCAATAACCTTCGTCCCAATTTGGACAAATTTATATTTTCTAGGATAATGTTCAAGCCCACTAGATCATTCCTATTTAAGGTGGCATGGGCTTGCTAGCATGGTGTCTTCTCAATTGCCTCTACCTAAGTCGACTTGAGCCGCTTTGTGATTTACTTTGCATCCAACAGCCCAAACAAGGTGAAATTCTCTTCTGCTGGAAGCACTGCAACATGTCCAGTCCATGTCCAATATCCTCAAGAAAAATGGGAAAGATTTTGGGTCATGAATTTTCATAATAATTCATACCGTGTGGCGTTTATATCGGTGGACACGCATTTTTAGCATCCCTGGTACACAAGTTTTGTGGGCTCTGATTAAATAAAGTTTAGTAGATTCAGATATGTAAAATGAAACTAATTGATTTCACATGAAATCTCTGAAGCTCAATTACTGATTAGTTATGGGCCAAATTAATACTCGGTCAATAAAGACCTCAAATATTAGGGATGTAGTTCATAGTTAACCTGAAGGCATTGGGGCCTTTGTTCTTTACTGACGTTAATTCTAACTAAGGATTCAATTATTGAATTGCTCTCAACAAACGAACGATTAAAACTTGCACAACCTTGTTATATGGCGATCGTCAAGTGCATAAAAAGACGGAATGGTCCCTCAAGACTCAGAACTGTTGTTCCCACAGGTACATGTGTGGAGTCCACACCTGCATTTGTGGGAGTTCTACCCCAAGATTGTCCAAGTCTCATACCTAGAGAACTTATGGGAAATACTTACACGGTTCGGGACTGTGCTCCCAGTGAGTGCGTGGGGTTCGCATAATTCACGAAGTGTGTGGGAGCACACTACAGATTGTGCAAGTCTAGACATACCATTTAAAACTTAATTTTCAACTAAAAATTATCGTCATAAATATTACACTACCAAATATGGAATATGCATTCAAGTTTAAATTTAAACTTTTCTTATCTCATATATATAATTAATTAATTATTTTTCAATCATTACAATTATTACTAATCAAATCAATACATTTATATATATATATATATATATATCACAAATATAATCACATCTTTTTTTTATTTACACTCTAAAACATAATAATTATCCCTATATATTATCACATCATTCTATCATTATTATATATTTTATATAAATTTTTCATCAAATTATATTATTTATCTTATTAAAATATTATTATCAACTTAACTCCTACCAAATATTATTTCTAATAAAAATCCATCTCCCAAATATAGTCCACATGTATTTTATGGCTATATAGGTTTATTAGGAAAATTGACTAGACAATGTTAATGCTACACGCTAGACTAATATAGTTTTCTTTATAATATTAATATAACAATTGATTAAACAAAAAAAAAAAAAGGCTCGTTGATAAGAACCTTTAAATGAAAAAAATATTAATTTATGTAAACTCCGGTCATGTTTTTGTTAATCATGTGTCCGGACACAGAACCGATCTTTAAATGAAAAGAACCAGCTGCAGGTGATCAGTCTCAAACCTCGATATGGCTATGGCAGTGTTTTTGGAACAATCACGGAAAGCAAAAGAGAACATGCCACCATTGTTTGCATTACTTCAATTGACATTGACAGGGTTTGAAAATTGAACTTTGTGTGGTCCTCAATTTCGAACATACAGATGCATACACTTACACATATACACTTGTAAAGTTGTAATTACGATGTGTGCGTAAATTTTTCATAATATATATATTTTCTTGTAATAAATTATAATAAAAATAAAATTATTTTAAAATTAAAAGTATATATTGTTTAAAGTGACATGGGCCTGGTTTCATGTGCATCCACAAGTTATTTTTACCCCTTCCGACAATAGGGTCGGCCGTAGGGCTTATGACTTGCTGCCACAACTCGATTTCCAGTGCCAATCATTCATTCCCATTTTGCCACTTTCGAGTGGGTGGGTTTGGATGTAAATTTTGTCGGGAACGATTGGTGCGAAACTTTGAAATTAATATAAAAATAAAAGAAAAAATAAAAAATTATTTTGATAAAAAATATATTTTCAATGTATATTTTTTGAAAGTCGAGTAAAAAGTAAGAGGTAAAAATAAAAAAATTAAAAAGCGTACGTGTGTTTTATTTTAAAAATTTGAAAACAAACTTGACTTGAATTATTTGCTTCCAAACATGGCCTTGGCTCTTTCACTTTTTGAATATTTAATTTTACATTAACATGAATCATTTATTTGTTTGGTCTTGATTTCAACCAAGGCCCTTTACCTTTCAAGCCGCAAAGCAATGGGGATTAGAGTGACAGGTGATAGGAGTGAAAAGACGCCTCCGAACTGCAGACAGCCCTGGGTGACATCGACACCACACCAGTGGGAGTGGATTGTGACGCTCAAACGTCACCCCCCATGCCATGCCGACATTAGTGATTGGACTGCCATAACAAATTATGTACTTTTAAAAATTCAAATATAGCTGTCTTCATTTATTAAAGGGACAGATGAATATGATAGTTATGTTTTTACTTTTATATCTGAAAATACACGTACACAAATTATTACGTATTTTAATTTTTTTTTATTTTTACATAATTTAAAAATAAATAAATAAAAACTAAAACGACATAACCTATATATTTATGTACTAATTTTATATTGTTTAAAATTTTTTTTATATGCTTAGTGAAAACTGTACAATTTATTTATATGTAGATTAATTTATAAATCATAAATTTATTGTATTTAAATAATTGGCTGTCTTGTGTTTTTTTCCCCCTTTTTAACGGGCACATGAAAGTTAAATATTTATCTTCTAATTTTATTTCATTTAAAATTTTTATATACTTAGTGAAAACTGTAAAATTTATTGATATGCAAATTTTCATAAATTATAAAATTAATATTTTTTAAATACTTGAAATAATTATATTATAAGATTCACATCATAAACAATATTTAAAAATAAAGAAATATAAAAAATTTAAAAAGAGATAGAAGGTTGAGAGGAAACACAATTAATTACAAATTTTAAGTCAATAACATCTCAAGACAGCAATATGATCTATTAATACCACAAACGATGCCATGATTTAATTATGCATAATTATATTCGCAAGAATGTGGCTTTTTTTCATTTTTTGTTATTGATGCTGCTGTTAAGGGACATGTCATGGCCCTAAAACCTTGTTGAAAAATCTAACACCACCACAAAATATGTCAAAATCGTGGTTCCCAAAACCTCATTTTTCTTGCTTTTGGGCACCGATCGACATCAATTTGTCAAAAGGGCAAATAAAATAATTTGTCGATATACATTCATGGCAGACAATAATGTGTTTCTAAAAGGAGTCTATGAGGGAAAACAACAAAAGGAAAACAGTGATAGGGCTAATTACATGATACTGTCCACATACCAACTAATAGAGAATTCGATTACTTTTATACAAAGTAATACTTTAATTTCTACTTAAAAACTAACATAAATTGTGTGGTTCTGTATATTGAGTTGTGTGTCATCAGATTCTAACAATTGTCAACCTTCATTAATGTTTAAATTAGATTACATAGCCATACGTTCATACATACATACATTTATATATGTGTGTATTATATTGTGTAACTAAAAAGATAAATGAATAATTTTACTTTGGATAGCCAAAGTAGATTCAAATACTTAATAATACAATTAGCAAAAATTTGGGCATTCTATGTATGTACAAATTTATTTATAAATTATAAAATTATTATATTTTAAATAATAATAATAAAATTATTTAATATTAAAAGTATAGAGACTGTTTAAAATAATAAAATAAATAAGTATCAAAAGAATTTAAAAAAAGAAGAGAAATTTTTGAGAGAAAACAAATACAAAAAAGTTAAAAGAAAAAAATTAAAAGTTAAAATAAGAAAATTATGTTATTTATATTGTGTAATAATATTTAAAATAAAAATGATTAAAGATCAAAAGAATTCAAAAATAATAAAATTTAAAATAACATATAAATATAAATTATAAATTAGATGAAAAAAGAAGAAAATAATAAAAATATTTAATATAAAGATAATTATATAAATTCAAGTTGTGTAATTAAGAATTTTTTTAGACTAATAATATAGTATAAATATAAATATAAATATAAATGTTGATAACGTGTTCCATGGTCAAAATTTTATCTGTGAGTGAAGACTAAGAATAATAACATAAGCATAATTCATGTCGGTAACATTTATTGTAATACTAAATTATATGGTAGGACCTATCAACCTAACTTTAACCATGCTAGTTTACCCACAAAATGATTGCTGCTTGAAGTAAGTTGTAGATTAGGGTTTCTTGAGTCACATGCCCCATTGACTTCTTTCTCGTTCCGGGTCCAACCTCAATTTTAATTTATGCAAATAAAATTATATATGAATTAAACCCAAAATTTTGAGCCATTAATCTACTCAAAATAAATAATATGCAATACAATACAATGACAAGAGGCGCAGGTAGCACTGCCGTTTGGCATTAAAGCTAATCTTAACTGAATCTTTATCGTTATGTTTGGACCCAATTTTTTTTTTCTCTTAAATATAACTAATTAATTATTTTTAAATCATTATACCTATTATCAATCTAATTAATATCTATATATACTCATAATTATTTTTATTTATATCCTATGAAATTATTATTATCTTTATAAATTATCATATCATTTAATTATTATTATATATTTTATGAATATATTTAAATAAATTATCTTATATATTTTTATTAAAATACTCTTTTTAAACACACTACTCGTATTATCATAATTCCTATCAAACATGGTACCAAATAAAAACCTGATCCGAACATAGCTTACACGACAAACTAATTATTTATAAGATTGTAGGCGTAGCTATGTTGTTTTTATTTCACTGTTCCGTCTGATTCTTTTGCAGGCGTACCTAATTGGATGAGAAAATGTGGAACCGTCAGATTAATACATAATTCAGAACCATTAATTTGCTCTGATTTTTTTTTTTTTTAATATCACGTTGAGGACAAAATAGAGGACCATTGTTCAATTTTGTTAAAAATTAGAGATTAGTTCTACCATTCAGCATTAGCCATTTTTTTGGATAATTTATTAAGAAATTAATTAGTCAGCATTTCTTTTCTTTTAAATTATTATTTTTCAAACTTTTAGGATATATATATATATATATATGCATGCATGCATGTATGTAATTTTTCCTTTGTGATATGTGTGTGTGTGTGTATAAAATAACTCATATTATAAAATGAGATATATAATTTCACAAGCAATTAATAGAATCTGGACTCAAAAATCAAACTTGCGCTTTTAGTGTTCCAACTTTGTCTAGTGAACGGAAATCTTATTCGAATTGAAAGATCAATATATTGTTTTTCGAAATTAAATGATATAAATTGAATATATAAATTTTATGCTGTGAGTGCTAATTTTATTTGTTTATTTCTTTGCTCCGTAATTTACTTTCTAATTAATTATTAATGAAAGTGATTATTTTGGAAAGTATTTTCATATATGATCCCATTTTTATTTATGTCATTATCGTAAGAGGTTGTTAATAATCCACTGATTAAGATCACTCATTAAATTTTTAGAACAATATAATCAAGGTTGTCGGCGGAATGATTAATTAGTTGAATGATTTGACCGATTAAAACGTTTTAGTGACTAATGAAGCGGTGTTTCCATGCATATCATCAATTGTACCAATCGTTATTAAGTTTAGTGATGAAAAACACGTGAATAAATATTAAAATTTAACTAAAATATTTCATGGTAAAATTATATATGTAGTCTTATGGGCTGCCTTGCCTTCCAATTATATATATACCATAATATATTTGCTGGGATTCTATTCCATGGACTATTTCAAGAGAAACTAATTATCTTCAAATAAGTGATTTATTACCAAAAAAATTGCATATATTTTATATTTCAAATCATGACAGTGACTTATTTTTTTTCACTTATCAATAAAATATCAACTTATGTATCAGACAAATTACATTTCAGTCACTCTAGTCCCTTGAGTTTATTTCTGTGTCTTTCAAATCACTTTTTAATCATTGATTCTTTTTTTTTTTTAAAATTAATTTTCCCTTTTTGAGGGGCAATCAACTATACCATTTCATCCAAACAATAACAAATTTTTAGATACAATGCTAATAGGTCTTCATATTTATTGTTTCTTAAAAATAATCTGTTAATTTCGAGCGTAGATCAATTCTCCTGATCTATTTACTTTCAATCTTGTTCGTCTCTATTTTTTTACTAATACATAATGATTATACATTCATTTAAATATTACACGTAGCAACTATATAATGAGATAAAGGAATAGAGATAAAAATAAGGGATAATGGATTCGTATTGGTCAGAATTTTTTAGTTACTTTTCCTTTGGGCACACTAGACACTTATGCACATTGTAAATGATATTTACACACACACACACACACACACACAATACTTATTAAGAAAATGGAAATTGGTAAAAGAAAAAAAAAAGAACGGAAATCGAGAGAGGAACACATCCCAAACTAAGAACCTTATGAATCAATAAGTTTATGGACTACAAGGGTGTTTGCCTAAACTTATTTTAAATAGATTTTAAAATTATGCAACTTATAAAAAGTTTAAATAGATTTTAAAATTATGCAACTTATAAAAAGTTTTTAAAGCTTACAAACTCATACATTTCATATTTAAAATAAGTTAATAAAGTGTTTGGATAGAGACATCTTATAAGATTTTGTAGAAATTTATAATTATAGTTAATTATAATTTTTTGGGTGTAATAATGGTAAAAATAAATTAAATATCACTAATATAATGTAATTTAAGATATGTATGCATTTTTTAGTATATATAAATAACTTATAAAATGTTTGAAAATAAGAGGGTGTTTGAGTGAGCTTATAAGTTCCTTAAAATATCTTTTAAGATGTTTAAGCTCTTAAAAAGTATTTGGTAATTTTTTGCTAAAATTGTTTATAAGTTTTAAATATAAGGTGTTTAGAATTTATAACTTTTTAAAAATAAGTTAACTATTTCCAACTTATTTTCAAATATTTTATTAATTACTTCATTTTATATATTAAAATAACATGAATATCTTGAAATAATATTTAATTAATAGTATTTAATTTATTTTCATTATTATTAGATACAAAAATTATAATCAATTAAAATTATAAATTTTAATAAAATCTTATAAAATGATCTTACCAAATATTTTATTAACTTATTTTTAAAATAAGATCTATAAGATTATAAACTCTAAAAATATTTGTTAAGCTATATGACCTTATAAATTATAAAAATAAGTTTAGCCAAACACCCTCTAAATTGAAAAAAGTCTATCTTATTTTTAAAGAGTTTATAAGTTCTAAACATCTTATTTTAAGAGTTTATAAATACTTTTATAAAAAAAATTATTAAACCTTCTTGGAGAGCTTATAAGTTCAGCCAACCACCCTTAAATACCCTCTAAAGAAATGAACATGGAAAAAGATTTTGGTGGTGGCGTAACATGTCATTGATAATAATTGAATTGAAAAAATGTCGAAGGAAGACAAAAATTGATCATGCACAAAGCATATGTCTTCTAACTAGCACAGTATAGACATAAAGCCCAGTGGCAAGAGTGGGGCCATCACCATCTAGTTTCTTCCATCAAATAGATCCAAAGGGCATCAATTCAAAATTTTATCATTTCCAAAAAGGATATGGATTCCAAGATTTTGGTGTCTCACCATTTCTTTCAAGCTTTTGTCATCTTTGATTTAGTTGTTGGGTTGTTCTATGAAATTAAAAAAGAGCTTTTATGACATGTAAGACAAGAAAAGCACAAAACGATAAGTGGCATGGATGCAAACAATTAATTAGGGTTCCAAGGCTGCATTAGTAGAATAATTTGGGGTGTCATGGTTCTTTTAAGGTCCCTATAAAAGATGAAAAATACTTTTCAGACCTCAAAAGTGGATTTTGTCTATGGAGGAAGTTGAATGTGATAATATTGACCCACCATTTGAATGGGACAAGAGGCCAATTCTTCTCTATCTACTTCAAAGAAAGAATAAATAAATAAATAAATTAATTAATAAAAAGTTGTGATAGTGCTTAGCGGCTTTTTTCCCCGGATTGTTTATTGACATAGATCAACATAAAGAGTGGAAAATTTTGAATAGCATGTTGGAGTTATGGGAAATTTCCACATTGGAGATTTCTTTTGGTCAGCAAATAAAAGAAAATTGGAGGAAAAACAAATAGAAAACAACAATCTCTTTAATTGCTATTTGGCTTCCAATTGAGTGGATTATTTATCTTTATTTTGTCACGTATAATAATAGCTTGTGGTGTCAAGGCTTTATACATACTTGACTGGTCTTGCTTTCCACACACACGTATACTTTAGCACTAAATTTTTAATTTGAATTGCGTTCTTTGCTTTATAACAATTAGTTGTAGTTAACTAATTTTTGACGTTTTGTTGGTACCAATTAAGCATTTGGTAGTTTTTTTTTTGAATGATGAACTAAAGAAAGTAACTCTTTAGGAAACTAAATGAAATGAATTGGGGCAATAGAAATCACTATCAATTATGATCATAAAATATGTGGAGAACTTGTTGAGATTTAATATTAGAAAGACTAAAGTCAAAACGAATTAAATTTATATAATAGTAATAATAATAATAATAACAATAAAGTCAAAAGGGAATTGGGAGGTTTACACACACCCACGCACGCACATGTGTGTGTGTATCCTTGACTTCCTCAAAATAAAGAAGAAAGCAAGAGATCAGGCTGAAAAATTCAGAACATGGATGTAAGTTATTTGCTAGCCAGCTTTAAAGCTTGAGTATGCCTGCCATGTTTTTACCACACTCATATATAATGGAGTAAAAGATAAATAGGGTTTCGCCCACAAACATATTTTTCACAATTAACAGCTTGGCTCGTCTAAGTAATTATCTCGATAAATATATAAAAATGGAGCGAAACGAAAAGCATAATACCGTTTGCCATTAAAAGGAAGTTTGTCCCGTTCATAGATTCTGCATCATTCATCTGCCAAAAAGTAAAAATTGATTCCCACCAGTCAACCCCCACCATGGTCGCCATGTTTGGAAGAGGGTTTGTGGGAATAAGATAATTGATGTGTTGCAACTATTAACGTGTTTAAAAAGAAAATTTTGATAAGGTGAATTGTGAATTTATTTGAACTTGAGTTTTTATATATTTATAAAATATATATAAATGTGATAAGTATAAGTATTGATTTGATTGATAATAAATGTAATAATTAAAAAAATAAATTTATTATAATTATAAAAGAATAAAATTTCAATAAACAGTATATTTGATAATCGAAAATTTAATTTAATGAATTGCGAAAAGTTTGAAAAGACGGAAACAAACATAGCCTAATTGCCAGCATCTTTTAATTTTACTCCACTTCTTCTATGTAATTATACATATATCCTTAAAAAAAATACAATATTTATGAAGTTGTGCAGAGAAAGGGTTCCTCCAAAAACTTGAAATTGCTAAAATTCCAATTGGATCAGAAATTTATAAGGCAAAAAGGACAGAGAGGTGAACCTCAAAAGAAGCCCAACTTTGGACAGTTAGATTCATTGAAGAGGGCTCACGTGCAAGCAGACAACAAGGGTTGGATCAACAAACATCCTGACGCCTCCAATGAAAAATCCTTAAGGGCTTAGGATTCTTTAAATTACAGAAAAGATAAAAACGCTATAGTAAAGGCACGAGTTTACTAATTCCACAACAGAGCTTCGAAGCAGCTCGAAATTTCACCGTCATCAGCAAACCCACCACAGCCACCCCACGGCGGCGGAGGGTCTAGCCACCCTTCCACCACCTCGTTGTCAACGTACACAAAGTCGTTCCTCTGCTCCGGTAAGTCGAAACACGACCCCAAGCTCGGCAACTCCACGATCTCGCTCAGCTCTTCCGACGCCGTCGACAGGTCTATTGAAGAGACGAGAGACGACAGCGAAAACGAAGAAGACAACGTGACAGACGAAGGAGAAGGAGAAGGAGAAGAAGTGCCCGGCGGCGGCGACAGGGCGTCGAGCTTTTCCATCGCGGCAGCCTTCGCCGCGGCAGCCTGGATGTCGCGCGGGCTTAGGGAGACGGGCCGCGGCAGGGCGGCGGCGAGCTCTGGGAAGTTGAGTGTGGCGGATGCGCCTTTAATGCTCAGCGCTGCCACGTCGTGCGCACGCGCCGCCATCTCGGGGGTAGGGAAGGTCCCCAGCCATATACGCGACTTCTTGCGGGGCTCGCGGATTTCGGAAACCCACTTGCCCCAGCTCCGCATTCGAACGCCTCGATAGATCGGGTGCTTGGCGGGGGGATTCTGGGGGTCTTGATTTCTCTTGATTCTCTTGGCGGCTGCCGCCATCGGCTCCTCCGCCTTGGCGGAGACGTCGTCATCTGGATTTCTGCATTCAGCACTACTAATCATGGTTCTTGAAATTGAATGATATATCCTCAGATATCCGTGATTGGGATACTATATTTGGTAGTACATTTAGGACAGGATCAGCCTGTACCGAGCATGTGGGATTTTACATTTCCATACTTGGAAATGTACTAATGGCAGAGTAGGCTTAAAGAGGGAAAGAGGGAATGCAGAGGTTGAGCAATTACCATAGCAGAGAAATGGAAGGAATATATAGTTGTAGAATATGAGAATATGGAAGGTCAGGGAAGTACCCTTGATGATTAAAGAAAATGCATTTTTGAGTTTTTGTTATTTTAATTTATCTATATTATTTATTGTTAAATGATTGGTCTTATTTTAGTTACACCATGTAAAATGATGTAATTACTTAATTTTAATTTTGAAAAGTAAAATTAGATATTTGTCTTTATTTTAATTTTTTTAATTTTTTAATATTTTATTTCCCCTTGTCTTTTAGTTTGTTCTTATTGTGTTGTCTTTTTTATTTTCTCATTTCTAATTTTTTATTTGTTTCGTTTTCATATTCAAAGTATTTTCTATGTTTTTAAAAAAATTTGAATCAATGTTATTTATATTATTTAAGAGATAATAATTTTATAATTTATAAATAATTTTACATATAAATAGAATGTGTTAATTTTAATAGTACAGTGTAATAGTGTTAGAAGAAGAGATGGGTCACTGTGGGTAGATCTAATCGTGCAATGAGAGTCCTCTTGTGTCATACACCACGCAACCCCTTAATTTAATTTTTTTTTATTTTTTTATTAACCCTATGATACGTTCCGATCTTGTTTCACCTACGTTAAATTAAATAATTATTGGCCCTGTGGCTATGTTCGGGAAAGGGGTTTTGTTTGGAGGAATTGTATTAAAATAAGTAATATATTTAAAATAAATATTTTAATAAAATTAATAGTATAATTTATTTTGATATATATATATAAATATAATAATAATTAAATAATGTAAGATTTTATAAAGATAATAATTATATTATATAGAATAAGTAAAAATAAATATTAATACATATGTTTTAATTTAATTGTGATAGGTGTAATGATTAAAAAATAATTAGTTAATTATATATAAAAGAGAAAAATTTAAATTTAAATTTGAATAAAAATATTGTTGAATAATATATTTAGTAATTTAAAATTTAAGATAAAGATTGGATGGTGTATCTATCTCTAAAAATAGTTTTGCGATAATTGAATAAATAAGTTTTTGTGAGTAAATGGTTGAACAAAGTATGTAATTGAATAAAATTTACAAAAAAAATGTAAAAATGATGTTTTGTGTAGGATAAGGATAAGTGTTTGATGTGACAAGTCGGTACGCATAATTGGATGTGAAAGTGGAAAAATAGAATTAGTGAATAAGGATTTTTTATTATTATTATTTCTAATAGCAACAACGATAATAATAATCTTTATGTTATTATTAACTAAAAACAATATTTATTATTAAATAACAATCATATTATCAATTAATATTAATAATTAGTAATTAATAATAATAGGATTTGCACCACCCACATTTGGTGGGACAGGGGGAATGACTTCATTCATGACTACAGACTAGGGTGAGGACTAAGGAGGGCATAGAGCATAGGTTTTCTATGGGCCACAACTTTCTTGAGAAATTTCTGGAGAGATTACTCACGATGAAACCATCCAAAAATCCTTTTTCGGGAGAACGAAGGAAGAGATGCAATTACTGTAGAGGTAGGGTGCTATTCGAGCACAGCCTCAGATGTTGTTTTGATATTATAAGTTGGCTTCCAAACATAACCTGTACATTTAGCTATCCCTTCGTAGGCATGTGCTGTGATCACTGGGAAGAGGATATGTGATTTTTAGTATTCTATCGTTGTTCGAGGAATATATTTTTATAGCTTAATTATTTTTCACGATCTTCACTCAAAGTGATGTTAAACTTCTTTCATTTCTTGCACCAGTAGGTTTTCAATCTGCTAGACATCGTAGTCCGTGTAGCTACACATCAATCATGTCTCCTGATTTTTTTTTTCTATCTTTTATATTTTTCTATCTGTTAAGAGAAATACTCTTGAGTGATCTTAAATACATATATGCAATCGAGAGGGGACTCCCTTTGTTTGAATGTCTTGAAACAATAGCTGAGTATTATTATTATTTAAAGTTCCAAAGTTGGCTGCACCCAATGAATTTATAATATTATTTTTAATTAATAAATTGATACTATAATGCTCAATTAAAAAATCAAATCGACTCAAATAATTATTAAAATATTATTAATTCTTTTTTATTCTATGTATCTATACTCATATTATTATGAAAGAAAAACTTTTTAATTATACATTGTAAAATTATATGATTATTTTAAATCAAAATTTTTGTTTATTCAATTATTTTCTCATTTTAACTTATTATTTTTAAATTTGAATATTTTCTCTCTTTTTAAATTTTTTTATCTGTCTTTTCTCTTATTTTAAATATTTTCATATTTTAATTTTAATAATTATTATTATTTAAAATATAATAATTTTATAATTTATAAATAAATTTGCATACTTTTGCCCCTTTTACTAATATATTAATTATTACAGTAATTGCTAACTAAACATTTATATTTTATTTCAAGACTTTAGAAAAATAAAAAATTGTCACCTTAGAGACAAATCACATGTTAAAAGGACATGGAAGAGTTGGCAGACTTCACTCACAGTGCTGTTAAATCCTATTTTCATTTCTTGCAGTAGGTTTTCATTCTGCTAGACATCGTAGCCCCGGTGTGGAATACATCAATCATGTCTCCTGATTATTTTTTTTCCATCTTTTATATTTTTCCGAAAAATTGAATCCTGCTGAGGCTGGGTAGCCATTTATTATTTGGTAGCTTCGAAGAAATTCTATCTCCTGCGCTGATCAGCACACTCCCACTTCTTTTATCTAATAATCATTACTTCTTGCTTAATAACGAAATTATGTGGATCTGTTATTGAAATTATGAAGCAATTAATTCAATGACCTGGTGAAGGGATTTAGTTTGCAAAATTCTGTGGTGTAGATCACAGAAGATGATTGCTCAGGATTCGAGCTAGATTTGATCTAATATCACCTTGTTAAAAACTAACTAGGAGTATTAAGAGCCAACAGAATAATTGTCTGGTTTTTCATTTTCTCTTTCCAAACCCTGCATGAACTGGTCTAAAACCTATCCAAAAACTATATATGTCTGCATGAAATCGCTTTGGTTGTTTATAATTATATGTGTTGTTTTGCTTGTTACCCTCCTAAGGCATATGATACAACCATTATACATTTTAATTTTTTTTAAATTTTTAAACACTTTTCACAAAAATATATTAAAAAAACACACCAAAAAATATAAACAAACATAACCACAAATGTCAAATATATACAACATTAACAATTGGACTGATGACATTTTTTTGCCTAAATTTAAATTAAATATTAAAAATGGCTTGTAAGAATATTAAATATTTAATTTATGATTTGT
Organism: Avicennia marina; assembly: GCA_019155195.1. Taxonomy (NCBI): domain Eukaryota; kingdom Viridiplantae; phylum Streptophyta; class Magnoliopsida; order Lamiales; family Acanthaceae; genus Avicennia; species Avicennia marina. The sequence continues at coordinate 14,177,943 of CM032762.1, read as the reverse complement.
GCTTGGATGAGTTTGTTTCTTAAGAGAACACATAATAATTATTACCGATGTAATATGTTTTTGGGGAATTAAAATAAATGGAAGGAATTTTCCCCCTAAAATTTGGGGTATTTAAGAGTTTAAATTTTAGGATAGGTAAAATATGGATGATGAAAAACATAATTAGAAATTCTTTAAAAATATATGAAGGAAACATAAATTTATATATAAAAAATTTCCAAAAATATTTTTCTATACTAAAAAATAGGGGTGTTAGTATTTTGAGCTCGATAATTGCTCGGACATTATTCACTTTAATTTTTAAAATTTAAAATCAAATTAAAATTTGAATCAAATAATGAGATTAAGTTAAAAAAAATCAGTTATGTTCAAATTCAAATTCAATTAAATTTCAAAATATTATTCAACCTAATCAAACTCAACTCGAATAGCTTAACTTATTAACAGTACTAAAAAAAAAGCAATCCAATCACAACCGCAACATATAATTTAAAGAAGACTGTGATCTCCAATTTCAAATTATTTCAAACACCCCTACATAAAGAGCCAACCCTTCATGCTTTGAAAGCAGCTATATGGCTTATTATATCTGGCCTAAGGGCTTCGTTTCTGGGGTTCAATGTCTACTTCAAATACCTAATTTATAAATATATATACATAATCAAGTTTTCAGGAGGCCGAATCATAATCTTCTTTTTTGATTTATTTTTGTTTTTGGAAAAATAGATATTTAAGTAGGCATTTATTATAATATGCATTGCACTAGTGCAGTGCACTTCAAAAAAATAGAATAAAAGACCTAATTATAATGCACTTATAGTTAGATTTTTCACAATTAATTTAATTAGGACTAGATGACCTGCTAAAAGGTAAATATTTTAAATAAAAGTATAAAACAAGGAATTTGAATTTTTACAAGGATTTTTATATCATATTTAAATTAAAAAATTTTGTATGTGTTATCAACAAGTACATTACACGCGCCTTTTGAAAGGAATTTTTTTTTTCTTAAAATATGAGATTTTAGTAACTATTAACTACAAAATTATTTGATACAAATTTTGTTTGTAGAATTATCAGCAAATTATTTGTTTCTAATCTTAGTTTTGCATGTGGACAAATCTAAATTCGTTTTTCCATTTTTCTTTGTTCACTGTCAACATATTTATTTTTCTCGCCAACTAGAATTCGTTGCTAATTATAAGTGAAAACAGTTTGTAGATATATGCTAATATCTTTCCAAACTGTTTCAAACGTAATCAAGAATATGCAACTTCAATTATTAATTGGACCTATGCTAAAAGTCACTACTATTAAGATTATTGATTATTAATGTTGCCAACTTTAAAATGAGCTGGATCAAATATAGTTTATGGTCATAATTTGTCTGGTCAACGATTATAATCAAGAAAGAAGTTTCTCATATAATATAAACTGAGGTCTCAATTACCTCATATGTTTCAATATCAGCGAAGTGCATATTGAGAGAGGTTTTTATTGAAGATGATGTTTGGTAGAAATAGTGTTTGGATAAGTAGCATGCTTCGAAAGAAAGTTTTGATGAGATAAACAGATTTATTTAAATATATGTATGAAATATATAATAATGATTATATGATATAATAATATATAGAGATAATGATTAGATTGTAAGATATAAATAAAGATAATAAGTATTTGTGTGATATATATATATATATATGTATATATATAGGTATTGCTTCAATCGTGAATAAGTACATTAATTGAAAAATAATTAGTTAGTAATATAAAAAAGAAAGAAAATTTTGAATTTAAATATAAATAAACTTTTTTAAAAATAATATATTTGATAACGTGAATGAAATGATATTTTGTAACATATGGTTAGGTCCAAACATAACCATCATGGGTTTGGTGGCAGTTGCACATTACATTCATCAACCCTTCACATCTCAATATGGACCATTTCCTTTTCCCATCTCCATTTAGACAAAAATAAATAAATAAATAAATAAAATCGGTTCAATATATACATGCCTAGAATTCAATTTCTTATCCATAATTGGAACAATTATACAAGGACAAGAACTAACAACCTGACTAGTTCAAAACGACCCTTTCTTTCAAATCAGTTAGACGTGCTGTAGTTATCTCATCTCAATCCGGTTCGACTGTGAATTGAATAATCAATCCTGTAGTGTAAAATGGGTTTTCCGACAAGTTTTTTTTTCTTCTGTATTGTTTTTTTAATCAACTACTTGATTAGTTATTCTTCTCATAAATTGGGTAGAATGAGAACTCAGTCTGTCTACCGGTCTTTAGTTTCGAGTTGACTTTGATCAGCAACTTAAATTTAATGATTATTTGAATTAGATTCAATTTAATTTTATAATGATTAAACTCGAGTTTAAACTTGAATTTTACAGTAATTTTTAGTTCAAAAACAATTGAAAATTCGAGTTCAAGACTGATAAGATGCAACAATTTTTGAATTTAATTAAATTCAAGTCAAATAGTTTAATTTGCTAACACTTATTGCTAAAGAAATATATATATATATATATATATATATTAATGTTCAATAGGTTTTTAGAACTTTTTAGTTGAAACTCTAACTCACAAATTCATTGCATTTCTTTTTCTAGTAATGGCTATGGCCGAACCCAATTTTTGTGACCTTAATGACACCAGATTAAATGAAGATTGAGACGTTTCTTCATGTGGTAGCAAATGGTGCAATCCCTTTCCGAACATTAATCCATTACCATGGAAATATCAAAATAATTGAGTCAAAATTGTCAATTGAATTCCATCATGCATGGATCTCTCAAGGTGCACGTAGACAGCAAATAATTTATAAACCATCTTGAAAGTAAGACACATGATGTCGTCGTCTTGAAAAGTAAAAATGCCATTACAGGAAAAAAGCTTGTGGGACAACGTTATTTATTTCTTGGGAAGTTTGTGGGGTGTTATAATTCACCTCCTTCTCAGAAGTATATGATGATTGAAGAGAAATCTTTTATAAATATTAATTAATATGATAATTCCCTGCCAACATTTTTGGCAAGAGTATGTAATAAAATGGCAGTAAATTACTTAATCGACCTTTGGTTTTGAATTATGCCGCAGGAAAGTACACTAATGCTGATTCAAGATTGAAAAGAATAAAATAAAATAATATGTTATTTATCTAGCAGCAAAAAGACAATCCCTTAAGCAAACTCTTCTGCTAAAAGTTGACAGTCTTTAGCCTTCCTTGATACATAAAAGTTGCCCTGTAGAGCAAAGGATTAAATTAAATTATCTGGTTTCGTTAGGGTAATATAACCCACAAAAAAAGGTGGTTTGTCGCAGTCTTTCAGTTGAAATTAAGGCACCGATGGTCTTCATGACTTTATTTATTTTCAAATTATCCACCTTTTAAAAATACATATTTAATTATTATACTTTTTTCTTGTCTCTTTTTTTAAATTTTTTTATAATTTTTAAAATAAAAATATTTAAAAATATATTTAACGCACTGTCCAGTCTTTTAAACCACTCTTTGTTCTCTTCTTCAAGTTAATGTCGTGCCCTACTCCATAACACCAATGATTACTGGACCAAGCTTCATTAAATATGTTACTCGAACTCTATTTGCGATGCCGTTCGGCAAAGGGGTTCGACATCCCTTCCGTTGCTAATGATGCAGAGGGGTTCAGAGCAAGTACAACAGTGATGCTAAGCATTTAGAAAATACGTGTGTTGATGTATTTAATTGAGTTGAACAGATGTGTCAAGCTATGTTTCTTTCCTAATTAGATTGGGAGGACAATTTAGATTATTTGAGTGGATGTTAAAATTGTGTTTAATTAATATGTATAAAATTTAGATGGATAGAGAAATTGTTTTTTATATAGTTAATATGTAATAATAATTGAATAATATGATAGTATATAAGTTTATAGGATAATTAAAAATTATAGAGACATCCATTAATTTAATTGTAAATAGATATAATAATTAAAAAATTATTAATTAATTATAAAAAATAAAAAAAATTAAATTTAAATTTAAATAAAATTTATAAGAAAGGTGTTAAGTTTATAAAATTTTTATATGGTACTGAATTTTTTTTTTTAAAAAAAAAAACATAGCCATGATTCTCTGCATGGGCTGCACGTGATCAAATTCAGCTATAACAAAGTAAATACGTTTTGTGTTGCTCTTGTGAAACATTCATTTATAGTAATTTAATAAGAGAACACCCTAAACAACATTTTCAGTTCCATCACAAGAATATACGTGGCATGCATAAAATTTAAATAGATAACTGGAACACTATGATCAGTCCTGACACATCTGAGACATGATTTGTCAGTCCTCTACATGTTTCTGCCAGATTTCAGAAAGATCATCTACAGTCACTTTGTTGCAGATGCTACTGCCCCTGTCAATTAACAAAGTAAAAGCTTACTCGTATTCATAAAATAATAATGGTACATATTTAATATAATATATAATATTTAGACTCATATCAATTGTAGTTAAAATTATGGAGATGAGATCTTACTCCGCCCATTCATACTCACGCGTATTTACATTTTATATATTTTTTCATAATTTTAATAGCTATTTTTTAATAATATGATATTAAATTTCTTCTAAATTTAATTTTATGAAAATAATTTTGAATATTTAAACAAAAGCTTCATCACTCTTCATAAACAAACATGCTTAAATAGATTTTTTTGCATTACTTTTTCGTAATTTACATTTTGTTTGAACTGTTTTTTTTATGTATTTTTAAAAAATCAATATTTCATTTAATATTTGGTAAATTTTGATTTCTAAGAACAAAAAAAAAATATTAATTCAAGTTAGGATGATTTTTTTGACTGTAAATTAAATTGAATATATTAAATTATATGTATAAATATAATAAATATATGTGAGTGTGTGTACAGAGAAACAAAAATAGATAGATGAATAAATTGGTTTCTGATCTTAGAAACTAATCATTAATACAGAAGCATGTTGCTCTAATCCATCAACTATTACTGACTAAACATTAGCAAGAATTTGGAGATTTATTTGCTTCGCTTTTGCCTCCCTATTTTCATTTTGGTTATTATTCTTTTGTCACGTCAATGTACTAATCATAATATTTGAAGTTAAAATATTTTTATTTATATACTAAATGTATACTTACCGAAAAAATAAAGAAGTGTAAAAACCTATTAGGATTGAAACATTTTTTTCTTTAAGGGTTGGGAAACATGCACTAACATTTGAACAAAACTTTAAACTAGGAATAACCGTCTTCGAGAATTCAAAATTATTTTTTTCACCAAAAATATATTTTCATTAAATTGAATAAAAATTAACTAAAATGATAAAATATATTTGAATTAAAATTTCAAAAATTAATTTTCAAACTATAGTTTAGAAAATTAAATATCAGTGAGAATATTTAAAAATATTATAATAAAGTTAACTTCACTGAAATGATATTTGGTAATTCAAACTAACTATAATATCAAGTGATTATAATATTTACATAAATTATATTAAGTATAGCAAATTCAAAAAAAAAAAAAATAAATATGATAAATATTTACTCAATTAAATCCTAAACATATAGGTAAAATTTAGACATTATCCAATATTGAGTGAGGTGGAATATCAGCATTATACTACGAATATATAAGTATGAGCTTTTAAAAGTATTTTATATATGAATATTTGTGAGCATGAGTATGAGTCCTCTACCCATGGCATTGGGTATTAAAGATAGCTAGCGTCGGGATAAGAGATAAGGGTTTCTTGGCGAGAAAGGCAAACACCTGTACCTGGACTAACCAAGCTGTTGAGATGAAGTATGAGTTGTCTTTGCACATTGAAAAATGTGAGAAATTGAGTGGTATATAAGTGAGAGTGGCCAAAAATCTATTGCCTTAGAATTTTGGGTTGGTATTTGATGTCTGGTTCATTAATATATACACTCGTGCTCGTACCCACAAATGGTCTTTTCTCAATTTACTTGTTCGTCTTGTTGTCCATCTCGTTTTAGTTGGGATTTTCCAATAGACTCTATTGGTCCAATTAAAACTTAATGTTGGGCTCACCTGCACCCAACACATGCAGTTGTATCTTTTTCTTGAAAGAAAAACTATTTTGCAATCTAAACCTGGACAAGAGTTTGTTACAAATCTTATTTGCAAATTTATCTAGATGAGTATTATTGAAAGTTTGGTTTTTCAAAATATGTGAACATATTCCCCCAGAAGAGAACATTGGCTCAGAGGGCAGCATGTCATTAATCTTAGGCACTGGAAAAATCTTGCAGTGGAAGGATATTCTACTATAGAACATCAATGCCACGAAGGAAGTCCATCTTAAGGCATACACAATTTTTTTTTCTTCACTCAGAAGCATGATATCATAGTTATTCCCTGCTTTAGCATCCGCAAAAATATATACTGTCAATCATAACTAAAACTATCAAAATTTCAGAATTTTGATGCATCTTTATTGAGATGGTTCAGAATTTAAATCAATTCATAATCATCCTGTCACAGCTTTCGTTGTGTGTGTTCAGTTCTATTCAGGCGGATCTAAGTCAGTGTATTTTGTGGAAACCAAGTTACAGAAACAAGAATTGAAGCTATGCCCCTTACCCTTTTCTCCTCTTGTGACTAAGCACGAAATCGTCGTCGTCGCTCTCATTCAATATTCTCTTCTGCACTTTCGCTTCACCGTTCTGGGAGACTTGGTGCAGCTGTTTTGAATCCTCAGCTTTGCTTGTTGCTGAACTTGACGGCAATTTATTAGGGGTTCCTGCTCTAAGTTGCTTTTGCTTCCTTTGTTTCTTCTCAAATGCTTCCTTCGCCCTTTCAGGCGACAGCATGCCGTGTTCCATTAGCCTGCACGCGTGCAACAACGTTGTCTAATTTATGACATTGCTCCTCCATTACCACTGACAAGGAAGTGGCATTATAGGATGAATGATCATGAGACGGACAGATTTCAACAAGAAGGCCGAAGAATATGACATAAGAAAACCGTCATGAGCTAGAGATTGGATATTAAAAGGTTTAAGGATGTGACGAATAAAAAGGGATGAAAACTATAAAATCACAAACACCAGAATCAAAGAACACCTGTAACTGGTGGAATTTGAATACGGCAAGCAGTAAAGCATAAGTGAGCAGTGTTATCTAAGAGCTTAATACTGCTTACTGCTACACATGAACTTGAAACATTTCATTAGCTCGGTACAAAATGCTTAAATAAACATGAAAAGGCGTATCATTGAATAATTTTCTAACCAGTCAATTTTGCCATGAGATGTAGATCATAGTGAGATAAATAGAGACACCATGTGTTCGCCTCTTTAGGTATCTGATTTTCAATAATTGTGCTGTAAAGTCTAAGTCAGCTATTAGAGACATCACAAAATAGCAAGAGTAGTTTCACTCCACCTGTCGTTAGGTTATAGCTTATATAAAGAAATTCAGGCCATATAGCTTTGGAATCAGATATTAATCAAAGTACTGGTCAGGGTTGAAGGCTTGATATCCCATTTAAAAGATAGACACAGCAATTAGGCACTTGCACAATTCACAAACACGAACCAATATGTTTGGTCTTAAGAATTTAGAGTGGAAAGAAAAATGATAAAGAAAGGAAAAGAAAATTAAATAAATTCAAAATTCTATACGTGTTTGGTCGAAAAGATTTCAATAAGAAAAAGAAAAATTAAAAAAGAGGAAATTAAACCAAACAAAAACTTAAAATTGACATTTTTTATGATTTGAAAAAACATAATGAGGAAATGAATAAAAGAAATCGAATTGCTAAAATTTTTGGACAAAAAATAAGAGTTAAAATAATTTTTCTTTTACTTCCCTTACATTTTCGTGAGGAAATAAAATTTCCTTGACTAAACTATAATTTTTCTCTAGTTTTCTTGTCCATAAAATTTTCCTTCTTAACCAAACAATCAAAATAATTTTTCTTAAATTTTCCTTTTTTTGTTTCTTCTCTAAATCCCAAGAACCAAATATAATGGAAAGAAACTAACCTAACCTAACCATGTCAGCCGATCACAGTAATGAATTCATCTAATAATTTGGCAAAACAAATATATCTAACTCCAAAATCCTTGATTCAAAGAGAGGTCGTCACCTGCTCGCACCGTACATTGGCAGAACATGAACCAAATTTAGTCAACAGAAGAAGGCAGACACTTGAAAGTAAACTTACCAAAATTCAGCCATTTCACTTGAAGGTATCTGCTTTGACAGTGATTCATAGAATATCCTCAACGGTTCTCGCTGGCAAACAGAAGCAACAACATGGATAATAAATGGTGAGGTCTATGTCAGGACAAAATTCCTCCGAACAGAATCCAATAATACCATAAGAAATGCTGCAGATACACAACCTCTTCAGGGACATCATATTTCTGGCCCGGCAAGGAATAAACTTTCTTTTCTCTCGTTTTGGTCGCAGTTTTTGTATTGGCTTTCGATTGACTTGATGTTTTCTTCATCTTCACTTGATCAATAGACAGTCAAAAATCAGCTGGAGGAGACAATAGTAACCCAAACTTCTAACTTCTGAAGTCTAAACTAACGGCAGAATAAGTAAATGCATATATATTGCAAAGTATGCAGCTCATGCTTGCATCTAGGGCCAATTAAAGCCTATTGAAATTGTTTTGAAGGATTAATTTATTACATTTCTTATGTGAGATCAATTACCAATTATTTTTTGTCTTTTATCAAGGTTTTAGTTCATCATATAGAACATGTAATTAGTCTTGACTTCATCCAACCTGAACATGGCCTAGGAGTGTTAATGAGTGAAACTTGAATAATGATGTCAATGATTATTCAATTTTTGCTTGTCTCAATTTCTTGAACTCAAAAACATTTTCAAACCTAATCGTGGTCTATTAACACCGGGAGAATGTTATAATAATAATAAAAAAAGTGGAGTCAAAACACTATACAATCCACCAATGCCTATGTAACACATTTTTAACACTTTGATGAATCCAACAAATTTTAATTAACAAAATCTAATCAAATTCGGGGAAAAAAAACATTCAGCAAATCTCAGAAAGAACTAAATCTATTCCTCATCCCATCTCAGCACCACCAGAAAACGGAAAGAATATTCAGCTTTGGGATCTAAAGCCAAACAAATTTATCAAATATGTGCAGAAAATTAATTGAATGGTAGAACAGCTATAATCATTCCTGTCAACGACAAGAACAATTCCACGAGGGTATGTTACAAAGAAGCAGTGATTTCAGAAAATGCAACCTCACGGAAGAAATGACTACAAAAAACCCCAAATTGAATTGGAGAAACGCAACAATCTTTGAAGACACCCACACCAAAAAATCCAACAAATCCCAAAGCGCAGCACGATTGACCAGAAGTTGGGAAAATAAACTGAAAACTGAAAAAAAAAAAGCAAATAATTGGATGGTGAAAGAGCAGCAATCCTTGGCGATAGGTACCGCTTTGGAGACGGCGACGGTCGATTTATTGTTGGCATCCGCACCGGAATTCTTGTTTGAGGTCTTCTTCAACGCAGATGAATCAATCTTACTGGATTTGGTATCTGTGGCCATGGATTTTGTTCAGTTTGTTAATTCTCCTTCGATTAAATAACGAGATCAACATATATTATGATTGATCAGAACTGCCAGTGGATTTGCGTTCTGTGTTTTGTGTGGAAGCCGAAAAACGAGAACGGTAGATGGACAAAGACGCGAAGGGAAACGTTCGTAGATTTACCTGATGAATTTACTGTTACGTCGCAAGAGGTTGTTGATTTCTGACATGTGTGAATCAAGAAAGAATGACAAATGCAAGAAAGATTAGCTGAAATCCATGCAGGAATGCTCCTATTTAAGTGGTGGAAAAAATGGGAGCCGTGATTTCCATCTTTTGCATCATATACGTACATATATACATGATATTAAAAGGTATAAAATATTTTAAATAATAAAGTAAAGAAAATCAAAGAATTTGAAAAAAATTGAGAGAAAACACAAACAAAAAAGTTAAAAGAAAAAAATTACAAATATATATATGATTTAGCATTGTGCAAAGATATTTAAAATAAAAATAATGAAAGATCAAAATAATTTTAAAATGATAAAATTTTAAAGAACATATAATTAATATAAATTGTAAGTTGGATTTAAAAGAAAAAAAAAATAGAGGAAAGAATAAAGTATTTAATATAAAGGTAGCCGTGTGAATTTAGTTTGTGTAATAAAAAATTCTTATTAACATAGTAATATAGTATATATACATAGAGAGCTTACAGCTATGTACATTTTAATATAAATTACATATAATATTTTTATTTTATATATATATATATATGTATATATTATTTTAATATTTCTTATTTAACAAAATTTTTTTACTTTATACGTGTACATAATTTTTTATTGATGAAAATAAGATAAAAAATAATCATATTTTAGAATATATATTATATAATAAGAAAGGTTATGAAAAATGAAATTATATTAGACAATTTGTATAAAATGAGAAGATAACATCATAATAAGTAAAAAATAAAAATAGAAAATAAATAAATGAAAAGAAATAAAAATATTAATATTTTTAGTTAAATTATCCTTGAGGATCAAAGTAATTAGTTACCATTGATTCACCACCAGAAGCAACCATTGTCTTAGAATTACATGTAATGATTAAGTTTCCATCCAATTCGCCAACCTAATTCATTGCCTCCTCTATGGTTTACGTAAGGGAGCAGATGAAGATAAAAGAGTTGATGAGTCAATTTATCAAAATGGATCACACAAGGAGCAAATGAAGCAGACGAGTTCGACAAATCAATTTAATAATAGCTCGATTTGAATTAAAACTATATTGAATTTAATTTGATCTTGATTCAAATCCAGCTCCATTTTCTTTGCTCTCAGATTAATTTTCTCCAACATAAATATTCAATTAAGTTTTGAAATTTGAACCCAACTTAATTTGATGGTGAAATTTGGCCATCGTTTTCTCATCTCCATCACTCATCGCCTCCCCCCCAACACACAAATCAATAAATAGTAACAATAAATGCGATTCCCATTACAACTTGATGACAGACTTCAGAACGCGAAAATCCCCACACAGATTTACGTCCATTTCAATAGTGTCTACCAGTTTCTGTAAAGCTGGAATAAAAAATAAAAGTTTGGAATTATTTTTATTTTTTAAAATTTTTAACAATATAATTAAATTATACCAATCTACACACACACTACTAAAACAATTTATTTATTGAGTTTTTTTTTTTTTTATCACACATGCAACGAGTGTGTCAAAACACTAGTTTATATAGTGTGAGGCCTTGATAGCTATGGCAACGATTGAGCCATGGATGTGTAGGGTTGGGGAGAGAGTTCTGAATATGAAGATGTAATTTTGTGGCAATGGTGGGAACAAAGGGTTGTGGAAATGGTGATCTGATTGAGTATAATGGAAGAAAGAGGTAGTCGTTGAAAAAATGGTGAATGAAAAAGGATGGCAATTAATGGCGATGGGAAAGTAGAAGAAAGAAGAAGAAACGGAAACGAAAGGGAAAATGAGGAAGAAAGAAGTCAATAAAAATATATTAGAGAAATAAAAATGAAAAATAATAAATAAACAATGTTTGTCTTGTGCGTTTGTTGTTTCCATGCACTAATATCATTGTATATAAAAATATTAAAATAATAGTACCATTATTTATAAATATAATGATAATATAATTATTTATAATTTATTAATATCAATATTAATGTTACAATTATGCTTCTAATAAGAATAATAATAAATTTATAGTAGTGAATTTCATAATAGTAAAAATGTTACAATATTTCTATATATTCCTGAAAATAATAATGTTATCGAACAATAATGTCAATTACTAGTCATAACGCGCGACGGACCGCGACGGAATTTTTTCCTTGGTTGCGACTTGGCATGTTGCGTGATTTGACTTTTCCTCTGTGTACTTCTTAAATAATTACATGTTCCATTTTTGGCCTTAGTTTTTTTTAATATTTGAAAGATGGCAATGCGACCAAAATTTCAGCATTAGGCCGATGCCATCCACAGGGTGTCGAGGCTCCACCGCACGTTTATATTTAATGATTTTTTTTTTTATTTTTTACACAAACACATCATTGTCTTCTGTCCACCTGCACCTTAAAATCCTGCTTAAACAAGCTTCCGTAAATGCACGTGCTTAGGGGTCAATCTTGGTTCATCTGAACAGCTATATAAGCTGGAGCATAGACCACCGTTCTGCACCTCCGCCCTGCAAAGTTTCATCGTTGCAGAAGAGACAAAATATCTCCAAAATGTGGAGCTTTGATTTAAAGTGTCTCTTCATTATTCCTGCCGTCAACACACTGAAATCAGCAATGTTTTCGGCCACCCCATGGAATGGCGATCCATTTCGTGTCTTCAGCGAACCCTCTTGGATCAAAATTTGGCTTGTCATTCTTTTCTTGATCATCCTCTCCTTCGTTTCCTGCACAATCCCTTTGGAATACTCTCTGACTCACTTTCTGGAGGTCCGACTGGAGAATTTCTCTGCCTCCATGATGTTTTCTTCCTTGGCTTTACTGTTCCTCCCACACCCCTTGTTCTGGTGTCTTTACCCCATACTTGTTCTATCATATTTTTTCTCTAACTATGTCTCCACCCTATTACAAGCTCTTCTTTCTGTGATTCCTCGTCTATACATATCCTTGGCTGCCACAAACACCGGTCAGAATCCGGCTATTACTGAGCTCGGAGAAGCAGATATTGAAGAGGGTGGAGGTGCAGTGATTTAGCGGAGGCTACTTTCCTTGTTTGTATCGTTATATATATATATATATATATATGCGTGTGGCTGGGTGGGTGTGTGTGTGTGTGTGTTTGTATCGGTATATTTAGACGTTTTGTTGTGTTTCCGTATGTAATAATTTGATTGCTGTACTGTATCTTCACGTCGGCGAATGAAGTGTTAGAAGGCAACGAGGCTTGTAAGTTTCCTCCGTTGGATTTGGTGTTTTCTCTCCTTCTCTCCTTTTCTTTTCCTTTTTTTTCAGCGGCCAAAAGCTGAAAGCTCAAGGACTAATTTTATTTTTGGATACTACAAAATTTAAAATATTTTAACATATAATTTGTATTATTTATAAGCTCTTAAACACTTTATAAAATATTTTTAACTACTAACCAACTAAATCAAATACCCTTTCATTCTCTCTTAGTTATTTATTTATATTGGTTAAAAATAAGTAGCCCCCCTTCATCTAACTCTTGATTCGAAATTTAGAGGGAAGTTTCGCTTCAGGGCCGGTCTCTTTAGATCCCAATGGGATAAATCCGACGTGGCCGTTGTTGACTGGTGTCATGCTTTTCGTTGTTTCTAAATTTCCAGATTTAATTATTTTATCAATTAGTGGTATATTTTATTCACAACATAAAATAGTCGCAGGTTGACTCCTAAAACTTCCTGTATCTGTTAAATATAAATCATTTGCTCATGCATTATGCTCATTTAGGTGCAGAATATTCTGGAAGATGTGTCCACTTACTCGAATTTGGAAAAATAACAGCGACACATTAAATATATTTTGAAAAATGAAAGATGTATCTTTGTGAATTTGTTTCAAAGCCAATATACTTAAAAACTATAGTTATTTATATTTATTTAATGGTTCCAAAATTATTTACATCAAATGGCCAGTAACATATATGGTTTTAAGTTCACAAAATTGAAGTATTCACTACATTTTTTAAATCATTCGACATACTATGTTTAAATATAAATGTATATATTTAATTAATAAGGATAAAAAATTAAATTTAGACAGCAAAATATTCTTATAGACTACTCTCAGCAGACCAAGGTCGAACAAGAGGGCAGAATTCATCTATAATTTGATGACTTGTAATGCTGTCCAACACGGTTAAAGGTGGGGCTTCCCAACACCGTGTAAAGTGGGTCAAAGCATGTTCTGCACTTTGGCACCAAAAAATTAAAGACAGACAAAAAACACGAGTCGTAGAGGGGAAACTGAACCAACGTGGATAAAAGGAATACTGCTCCAATAAGCATCCTTGTCTTGCAAGTCGGGTTGGACAGGCACGTTTCGGTCGATTTTAACTAGGAATCAGCCATTTTTTCAGTTCGATCACACTATAAAATTAAATTATTTAAAGTGTGAATTAGTTCAAATCGAATAAAAATCAATTAATAAAAAATAAAAAACAATTTTCAGCTGTTTTAATAAAAATAAACAGAATAATTTTTAAAGTTTTTTTATGATTTCTAACATTTTTGTCTCCTAAATATTTAATTTGTATATATCAGTTTACTATTTTTATTTTGACTTTATTTTATCTAGTTATGTATATACATATATTATTGAGTTATTTAAAATTCAAATGTTGCATATTGAAATTATATATATATATAACTAATTATTTTTCAATTATTACATCTACTCACAAGCAAACCAATACCTATACGTATAAAATGAGACAAAATAAAATCTTTCTACCATAATTTGTTCATAAATATAAACATTTTATACTATACCCTTATTTAGACTCTATAAAAAATTTAAAAATATAAATTAATTAAATTTGAATGAAGTTATAGTTAGATTTTTAATAATGAGTTATCACAATTAATTTAATTAGGATTATATGACATGTGAAAAAAGAAGTGTTTTAAAATATATAAAAACAAGAAATCAGAAATGTTATAAAGAATTTTAATGTTATATTTATATCTTTAAAAAATATTTACAAAAGTAAATTATATGTACATTTTGAAAGGAATTTTTGCGATTTTTAATAAATATTAGCAACAAATTTATTTGATGCAAATTCGGTTTGTAAAATTAGCAACAAATTATTTTGATTCTAATTTTCGTTTTGTAAGTGAATAGATTTAAATCCGCTTTTCCTTCCTGTTTTCCTTTTTAATTTTTAACCAATTTATTTTTCTTACTAAAATTCTTTGTTAATGAACGGGAATTGCTTGTGGTGGTTGTTTGATGGGCCATGTTTTCCCAATATTTAATTAATTTTTTTAGCTGTTCACTATCCTCATATGTCGCAAGGGCGCACCTTTGGGGCCGTAGCTGCCAAACAGTAGCATGACAACATGTTCATTTTTTTAAATAAACCCTCAGTCTGCAGAGTGAGTTCACTGCAGAAGAGGCAGAAAATGAAGAGCTGAGATTCAAGGTGTCTCGTCGTTATTCCTGCCATCGACACACTGAAGTCAGCAATGTTTTCGGCCACACCGTGGAATTGCGATCCATATATTCTACTGCAGATTTTGGCCAGCAGAAAGGGTTTTTTTCTTTTATTTTAAAATTTATTATAAAATTTTGGTAATTTGATTATTGAATTGAACCGACCAAAATACTTTTGATACAAAACCAAACCAAACTGAAAAATTTGATTCAGTAGTTGGTACGTCAATTTGATATACCAAAATTTCGATATACTGAATTGGTTCAGTTTTATTGAATGAAACACATTTATTTTCGAGTTTAACACCACGGTTTTAGATTAAACGTTGAATTTGATAGGAAAGTTTTCAAACGCTTTAGAAGGTACCAATTGAAGATGAACCTATTGAAATGAGTCTTCAGGGTTGTTTCTGACAAATTCTTAGGCTTCATCGTTTGTCATCAAGGTATTGAGATTGAGCAGGCGAAAATTGATGCCATCCTGAGAATGCTAGAGCCTCAAAATATCCACGAGCTCAAAAGTTTGTGAGGAAAACTGGCATATATTCAGAAGTTTATCTCAAATCTTACAGGTCGCTATCAACTATTCAGCAGACTTGCGAAGAAGGGCATTCCATTCGAATTGAATGAACACTGTAGAAAGGCCTTCCAAAATATAAAGTCCTACCTAACAAAACCCCCAGTGTTGGTAGCCCAATGTCCGACCGTTCTCTGATCCTATATGTTGCTATGCAAAAATGTTCAATGGAGCCTTATTGGCTTAAGAAAATGATGAAAGGAAGGAAAGTACCCTCTACTACTTAAGCAGGATGATGACACGAAACGAGTTGAAATACTTGCCGATTGAGAAAATTTGTTTGGCGCTTGTCTTTGCCATCCAGAAATTATGGCACTACTTTCAAACTCATATAATTCGCTAGATGTCTAAGGCTAACTCATTAAAGTACGTTATAACAAAGCCCGTTCTCTCTTATAGGCTTGCAAGATGGTATCTACAATTCCAACAATTTAAAATTGTGTATGAACCACAAAAGGCAGTGAAGGGACAAGCGTTAGCTGACTTTTTGGCAAATCATTCTATTCCAGTCGAATGGGGTCAGTCTGACAACCTGCTAGACGAAGATGCATTGATAGTCGAAATTACTCCTCTATGGAAGATATACTTTGATGGAGTCTCCCATAGGAGTGGAGCCAGTGAAGGGGTAGTGTTTGTGACATCAGAAGGCGAAGTCTTACCTCACTCATTCACCCTCGTAGAAAATTGCTCCAACAATGTGGCTAAGTCCAAGTACTGATCATCGGACTCGAGATAGCCATGATATCAAACAACTTCACCTTGAGGTCTATGGTGATTTCCAAGTTTGTGACCAACTAGTTGTAGGGAGAGTATGAAGTTAAGAAGTCTGAATTGCTTCTATACTATAGTTACACCAATACACTTATGGGATGGCTTAGTGGTGTCACAATTGAGCATGTACCGAGAAGCGGAAACAAGAAGGCAGATGCATTGGCTAATCTTGCTTCCACTTTGTCTTTACCTGATGCTAAATGTCATGTCCCATATGCAAGAAATAGGTAGTGCTCCCAACACTTGAGGACGAGGAAAAGGAAGAAAATTGCTTCGTAGAAGTCCTTGACGTGGAAAAAAAAGACTAGCGCTAACCATTCGTAGACAACCTGAAATACAAGAAATTGCCAGATGATCCGGGCCAAAAGGTCAACATTCAACGTGAGCAGCTCGCTTTATCTACTTCAAGGGCGTCCTATACAGACGCTCATTTGATGGAGTATTCCTACGCTGCCTAGGCGATGATGAAACCATTCAAGCTATGGAGGAAGCACACTCTGGGATTTATGGTGCCTATCAATCCGGACCAAGACTTCACTTTCGTATCAAAAGAATGAGATACTATTGGACGACAATGGTGAAAGATTGCTTAGAGTTCGTCCAAAGGTGCTAAACATGTCAGTACCATACTAACTTCATTCGTCAACCGCCTGAGCCATTACACCCAATAGTAGCTTTATGGCCGTTTGATGCTTGGGGATTAGATGTTGTCGGACACATAATGAAGTCATCTGCTGGTCATCTTTACATCCTGATTGTTACTGACTTCTTCTCAAAGTGGGCAGAGGCAATCTCTCTCAGGGAAGTAAAAAAAGAAAATGTTGCTGACTTTATCCACGCCAATATTATGTACAGATATGGAGTTCCCTGATATATTATCACCGACAATGGAAAGTCATTTATCAATAACACCATTGACAAATTATGTCAAAGGTTCGGCTTCAAACAAGGGAAACTCTCGATGTACCATGCTCCGGCCAATGGTCTCGGAAAAGCCTTCAACAAGACTTTGTGCAACCTATTGAAAAAGGTGGTGTCAAAGTCAAAAAGGGACTGGTATGAAAGGATTGAGGAAGCTTTGTAGGCCTACCGAACTACTTTCAAAACACCCACGTAAGCAACTCTTTATGCACTGGTATATGGGGTTGAAGCTGTCGTCCTCATTAAGCAGCGAATTCCATCACTGCAGGTTGTCATATAGGAGCGATTGACTGAGGAAGACAATGCTCGTTTGCGTCTTGAAGAATTGGAGGGGCTTGATGAAAAGAGGTTTAATGCGTAGCAAAGACTTGAATACTATCAATCCCGCCTATTCAAAGCCTTCGACAAAAAGGTGCGTGCTCGGTCTTTTCGAGTTAGAGAATTAGTACTCGTTGTAAGAAGACCCATCATCATCACTCACCGCACTAGAAACAAGTTCACCTCTAAGTGGGATGGATCATATGTCGTCTGAGAGGTTTATACACATGGCGCCTATAGACTCGTCGATCAAGATGGTATAAGGGTTGGACCGATCAATGAGAAATTCCTAAAAAAATATTACCCTTGAAAGAAAAAAACTTCTTGATACGAGTATAACTTGTCTGATTAAAGTTCAAGTCATTACACTCCTTGATATGAGTTTAAACTATCAAAATCGTTAAACAAAACCTTTCTTGACACATGAGTCTAACTTGTAAATTACTCTTGGCTTACAAGAGTACAAACTATGAATGACTAAATCCTTTGACATATTCAGTTGTTTAAATTACGTTATAACTTGATTCCTTTGTAAGGTACGTAGGTAGTTTGAAAAAAAATAATAATTAAAAAAATGAATAATAAATTTCAAGTTCAGTCATACAATAGTGGACATATTTTAGAAAAGCAATCCATTGACAATGGGTAAAAGAAACATTTTATTTATAAGTCAATGATTACAACACTTTGAATACATATGGTAAAAGCAAGCAAGTCTAATTAAAAGGTTTCAAATAATCCAATCCCCTCTTGGTAATCTCAATAGAAGCCCTCAAAGACTTCAAGACCTTGGCCATCTCGCCATTTAATGGAGGAGTCTTAGTTATGATCTTGATCTCTTCTTTCATTTCCCTAACTTCAGCCGAAGCACCTTCACGAGCTTCGAGCTTCAACTCCAAAGACTTGGAGAGCTCCTCCTGCTTCTCTTTCAAAGCTGCAAGTTGGGTTTCCACATTCTTCAACTCTGCCTTTATCCGATCAATTTACTTGGCCCCTTACTCTCATTAGCTTGAGCTTTATGCAAGTGACCTCGAGTTCACTAAGATGCTGGGTAAGGATCTCTTTGGTTGGCTTCTGAAATGCCTAAGACCTTCTATTATCATAAGCTGTAGCCTTAGCAAACAATGCGCCCAGTAAAGCCTCCAAGTGAGAAATATCGAATTGGCCTAAACTTTTCATTGACTAAATGACCAATGAAACGTTGTTACTAAGGGAGGAGATTGACTCGGCTGGGGGGTCTTCTTTATCCGCTCATGAAGGTCAGCCTACAATTTCTCTAGATATTCTTTCTAATAATTGTGAAGGAATTTGTTAGTCTCAAAGACAGAAACTCCTTTAGAAGGAGTAGCCCTGGCAACCTGAAGTCGAGCTACCCGAGGCGCCAATAGGAGTCGGAAATGGATTACATTCGCGAGCCGATTCCTGTGAACCTTCACTAGCATCGCTTCCAAATACGTGCTCCACCAGCTAAAAATAACAATAATGATGAATAACAATGAGGTTATCATTATTAATAAAAGTGCTACTGCATAAAAAAATGTGAGCCTGTAAAATACCTCTTAGGCATATTTTTCTGTAGACTGCCCTCGGTTCAGACCCCTGTCGTTTTGAGCCAGAGAACTTGAATCCCTTTGGTTCTCTTCCAATGGCAGTCTACGGCATTACTATCGCTATCCTCTAAGATCTCAATGACCTTTTTCCTCTTTGGTGCGCCTAGTGGATCAGCCATGGTAACAGGAGTGAGATGTGTGTCTTGGTCATTGCCGACAGATGGAACAGCACTGCTATCCATCGAGAAAGCATCATTGTGTGAAGGGCCAATTAGGCGAGCAGCATGTCCCTCTAAGAAATTGCTATGGACAAGGGGCTATCGTTTCTTATAAGCGGTCGAGAAGTATCGCTACGAGAAAGTGGAGTTGTGAGGGAAACACGTCTCAGCCATGGATCGAGGCAAAAGGCATAGGCGTAAATAGTGAAGGCCATTATCTAAATAGTGAAGGCCATTATCTAAAGAGGGATGCACCAAGTTTTATGACCCAAGTGAAGCCAAAACTTGGATTCGCCCTTATGGATTCGCTTTTTGGCTTCACTTGGGTCATAAAACTTGGTGCATCTCTCTCTGGAATACACCACCTTCTTAGGGTCTGGCATGCCCTTGAAGATCTGAAAGTGAGTCCCGAAGTAATATGAGATTCACTTGTAAATATAGTGCACTGGGAATGTTACAAGTTTGCGGGATGGACGGCAAGAGTTGGCAATTCTGTTCAAACCACTGTAAATGAAGGTTAGAATTGAGACTGCAAGACTCACATATTACCCCATACTCATAATCCCGACCATTTTAAACGTATCTGACCGTATGAACCCAACATCCTTATGGGAAGAACGAAGACACAAAGCCAACATGACAAAAAGGCTGCTGTATACATCTCCTCCCTGACTCTCCCACTGATAGCGAACAGGGATTCTTCTGATGTGAATCAAGGTGCATGGGGATCAATATCCCCAGATAGATTGTACGTAGATCGGGGGTATACTGTCCTTTTTTCCTTACGGGTAGGAGGCACGGAGTATTTTGTAAACCTCTTGCAACAGAACTTCACCTATTCAACAATTGGCACTTTTTGAAGTTGGCCCGCGAGGATCTTGCAGCAAAGTTTATTGGAAGTATGGAATAGATATTTGCACGAGCGGAGAACAAACTTTGCACCTGTTCCATCGACGCTAATTAACTCCTTAGCACTTGGGATGATCTCGTTATAAAGTTTTTCCCTAATAGGGAGCCTGGTCATCGAATGCAGGTTATAAAGGGATATTAACATCTTCCCAAGTGAAGTTAATAGGGTATTGGTGAGAGGGCACTAGGCTTTGAGAAATGCCTTCATGATTTCCGTACTTCGATTGTATGAGAATAGTGAAGCGTACACCGCGTCGAAGATTCTGGCACCGTCTAGCTTAAGTTTGCACCTACTAAAAACATCCTCAGTCCACTTCCAGTATCTAGAGATGTATACAAACTTACCAATCAAGTCAAGTTAGCTAGCTCACTCAACCTCCTAGTTAACAATACGACGGTCGAATGTGGGCAAAGGGATAACCTCGTCAGACGATTGATTGTGGCTGGGCTACAGGGTCCATGTCTTGCCAGACTGCCCCAGAGAAGTAGGCTGCAACCATTCATCGATATGCTTAGAAACTGTTAACCTAGGCCAAGAAACTGCAAAGCGACTGATCAAGGGGCATGCACAACCAAAGAAGTGCCTCGCTTCACCCGCTGGTTCTTATCGTTAAGCATGATCAAACATTCTTCGTTAGGTTGTGCAACACGACTCTTGAAATGTGCCATTGTTTTAATTGTTATATAGAAAAGAAGAGAGTGTTAGACTCAATTGGATTGAAACAGGGTTAAAACCATACATAGTGATTAAAAAAGGGTTGAACCCAAGTCCATAGATCAAATCCAAATCTAAGGGTCCAACCTAAGTTCATGGACCAAGTCCAAGTCTAAGGGATCAGCCCAAGTCTATGAGCCAAATCCAAGTTCAAGGGTCCAGCCCAAGTCTATGGGCCAAATCTAAGTTCAAGGGTTCAGCCCAAGTCCGTGGATTAAATCTAAGTTTAAAGGACCAATCCAAATCCATAGATCAAATCTAAATCCAAGGATCCAGCCTAAGTCCATGGGCCAAGCCTAAGTCTAAGGGATCAGCCTAAGTCCATGGATTAAGTCCAAGTCCAAGGATTCAGCCGAAATCCATGGGTCAAGCCCAAATCGAAGGGACTAGCCCAAGTCTATAGATCAAGGACAGAAGTGGTGAGCTTGACCAAAATTTTGAATGAACGATAGGTATTTATAATCAAAACCGATGGGATCTAAATCGAAAGGTCAAGATCTTTGAAGATTGCAATCTCGAATCGCAGCACTGAAGGCGAGACTTTCTTTATGATTTTGGCTCTGTGATTGTGGAAATCTTGCAACGAATGGGGCGTTAGTGATCGCTCGATAGCAGAAGGTATCAAGACTAGATTTGGTCCAAAATTAATCTGACTTCCTATCGAGCATAGATTGGACCTTGTCGATTGAGCTGGCCTCGAACAAAAAAAAAGAAAAAATAATAAAAAAATAAAAAAAATCAGGGCAATCCAGGACTATGATGAAGAAGGAAGGCGACTTGCGTGTCTCCTGTACCAAAATAATTGGGCTGTTGACTCAGGCCCAACAACAAAAAAAAAGAGGGAAAAGAAGAAGAATTGGGCAGATTGACTTAGACCTAATAGAAAAAGAAAAGAAAAAAGAAAACGAGAATACTGGGCCAGGTTCATTTAAACCCAAAAAAAAAAAAAAGAAAGAATAAATACATAAATAAATAAATGAACAGGAATTTCAAGACTTATTTAAGTCGAAACCAAATTCTCTATAAACAAGTCTCGAGGGGGCATTTGTAAGCAATTTAAATTTTTACTGAATCAGGTGTTGCCATGTGTCATTTTGTTGTGATAAAATATTAATAATTAATTAATTATTTTTTTAGGGATTAAAATAAACAGAAATTTTAAAATTAAATAATAAATAAAGTAACATTTTTATTACAAATGGCCCCGCTCAATCAAATCGTAACAAGTGTAGAGATAGGCCAGTCATATCATGCCACGTGTCAAGTCCTGTAAGTTTGAAAGGAGAATATTGTTGATTCGGTAATTAATTTGTAATCATCCAATTAAAGGAACTAATGCCAAATCAAATATTTTCGACAATCAGGTGACGCCACGTTGTTAAGTATATATAGCAGTAGAGTCTTCTCCACCCCTATAAATAGGGGTGACCTCTACAAATCACAACACAACGAACTAAAGAAGCAACAAGAAAATTTTAAGTAAAGAAGCATTCAAGAAGTTCAAATTCTCGTTACCGGCTTCAAGAAGTTCGAAGGAATTCGTCATTAAGTTCAAGGCGTTCTTCGTCAAAGTCCCTACATCAAGTATTTGATCAAAAATTATGATGCTAAGCTCAAAGATTAGTGTTGCTGAGGGCCTAATAACCCTCAAGGAAGATCAAACACAAACTCTTTTCTTGAAAATTATTCAAATTTCAAGTCAAGCATTCTTAAAAAAAAAAATCAGACAATTACAATTATAAAGCAGAACTCACAAAATTTAATTTGATTCAAATTATTTAATGTTACACTAAGTTTTCTTATTATTTAAGAATTTTATCCTAGAATGTGGTTGTTCTTAGTCCATTCCTCTTTTTGGGGACTGATAATTTTTTTTTTCGTGTAATGGATAAATCCTTTTACTGAGGCAAATGCTGAAGATTCTAGTGATGGGGTGAAGGACTATGTTCATATCCGTGTACAACTTAATGGTCGGAAATGCCTAACAACTGTGCGGGAACTGAAGAAAGAGTTCAGCTATAACAAAATTCTGAAGATCTTAAAAAGAATTTTGCTGCAATGGACCTGTTGTACAAGACCCTGAACTAGGCCTGCTTTGAGTGGATTTTTTGAGTTTTCTTCGTATTTTAAAACTATATTTTTGACGTGGCACGGACAGGCGCAAGATTCGGTGTCGGGCCAGTCAAATTACAGAAGTTTAAACGCGCCATAGAAATGTTCATTTAAAATGTCGTTTCGAACGAATTGACCCGTGCAAGGCTGTTATCACCATTAATCTGCTACAATACATTATTAACGAATTAATTATAATTAAAAATAATAGAGCAGACAAAAATGTAAAATACATGTGTAATATTGTATTTAATTATAATTAGTATTAATCTGTATAATTAAAAATAAAAAACAGAATTATAAATTGGAATATTTGATTAACTATAATTGATAACAAAATAAAAAAATACATAAATGCATAAAAATAAATTATAATAAAATATAAAATATTGAAAATGAATATTAAGCTAGTAGTTGATGTAGTCTGCAAATGATATTGGCTCCTTAGATAATAGGAAACTTTCATAATTCAAGTGCATAAGAGCGAGAAATTGCACATCATCTGAAGCGGTGAATGAGGTGGCAACTGAAGCGGCAACGAAGATAGATGCCAATCATGAGAAAACCGGTGCCAATTCATAGAGACAAGCTAATGAGGGATCGCTTGGGTAGACACTCTACCTATGCTTACATGATGTGCGGGTTAGCGGCTTTGGATGGCACTTGACGTCGTTGGTTCGAGCAAAGCAACCAATGACTTGATTGAGGACAGAAGTGGAGAGCTTAGCTGAAATTTTGAATGGATGACAGGTATTTATAATCAAAACTGGCAGTATCTAATTCGAAAGGTCAAGATCTTTGAAGATTGCAATCTCAGATCGCAGCGCTGAAGGTGAGACTTTCTTTATGATTTCAACTTGGTGATTGTGGAAATCTTGCAATGAATGGGGTGTTAGTGATCGCTCGATAGCAGAAGGTATCAAGTCCAGATTTGGTCCAAAATTAACCCAACTTTCTATTGGCTATAGATTAGACTTTGTCGATCGATCTAACCTCGATCAAAAAAAAGGAAAAAAATAAAAAAATCAAGGCAAACCAAGACAATGCTGAAGAAGGAAGGCGACTTGCGTGTCTTTTGTACCGAAAGAATTGGGTTGGTTGACTCAGGCCCAACAACAAAAAAAGAGAGAGAAAAGAAGAAGAATTGGGCCGGTTGACTCAAGCCCAATAGCAAAAAAAAAAAAAAAAAGAGAGAGAGAGAGAGAGAGAAAGAGAAGAATTGGGCCAGGTTCATTTAAGCCCAAGAAAAAAAAAATAATAATTACATACATAAATAAATGAACAAGAATTTCGGGACTTATTTACATCGAAACCAAATTCTTTGTAGACAAGTCTCAAGGGGGCATTTGTAAACAATTCAAAATTTTGCCCAATCAGATGTTGCTGTGTGACATTTTATTGTGACAAAATGTTAATAATTAATTATTTTTTTATAGATTAAAATAAACAGAATTTTTAAAAGTAAATAATAAATAAATTAACATTTTTATTACAAATGGCCTCGCCTAATCAAATTGTGACAAGTGTAGAGACAGATCAGTCATATCATGCCACGTGTTAAGTCCTGTAAGTTTGTAAGAAGAATATTGTTGATTCGGTAATTAATTTATAATCAGCAAATTAATGGAAGTAATGTCAAATCAAATATTTTTGATAAATCAGGTGATACCACGTTGTCAAGGATAAATAACAGTAGAGTCTTCTCCACTCCTATAAATAGGGGTGACCTCTACAAATTACGACACAACGAACTGAATGAGCAATGAGAAGACTTCAAGTGAAGAAATATTCAAGGAGTTCAAATCCTCCCCACCAACTTTAAGAAGTTCGAACGAATTCGTCATCAAATTCAAATCGTTCTACGTCAAAGTCCCTAAATTAATTATTTAAAATCGTGGTGTTAAACCTAAAGATTAATGTTACTGAGGACCTAACAATATAAGTCATTTCTTTGAAAATTATTCAAATTTTAAGTCAAGCATTCTTGAAGGGAGAATCAAAAGATTAAAATTAAAGAGTAGAATCCATAAAATTTAATTTGATCTAAATTATTTAATTTTATATTAATTTTTTTTATTATTCAAGAATTTTATCCTGTTATTGGTCTACTCTTTTTGGGACTGATATTGATTTCTTATTTTTTATTTTCTATTTTCCCGTAATGGATAGATTCTTTTGCAGATTCGAACGATGAAGATTCTAGTGATGGGTGATGGAGAGAAGGACTTTGTCCACATCCGTGTGCCACAACATAATGTCGGAAATGGCTGACAATTGTGCAGGTCCGCAGAAGGAGTACAGCTGTGACAAAATTCTGACCATCTTAGAAAAGAATTTGGCTGTAATGGAAGTGTTGCACAAGACCCTTGACAAGGCTTTGAGTGGATTTAAGTTTTCTTCATATTTGAAAACTATATTTTTGACGTGGCACTGCAGGCGCAAGAATCAGTGTCTGGTGTCACGTTGCACAAGTTTAAACACGCCATAGAAATGTTCCTTTAAAATGTCGTTTTGAACGAATTGACCCGTGCAAGGCTGTCATGATCATTAATCTGCTACAATACATTATTAATGAATTAATTATAATTAAAAATAATAGAACAAACAAAAATTTAAAATACATGTGTAATATTGTATTTAATCATAATTAGTATTAATCTGTATAATTAAAAATAAAAAACAGAATTATAAATTGGAATATTTGATTAACTATAATTGATAACAAAATAAAAAAATACATAAATGCATAAAAATGAATTATAATAAAATATAAAATATTGAAAATGAATATTGAGCTCGTTGTCGATGTAGGTCTGCACATGATATTGGCTCCTTAGATGATAGAAAACTTTCATAATTCAAGTACATAAGAGCGAGAAACTGCATATCATCTAAGTTACGAAGACACAAGAAAACTGCACATGATATTGGCTCCTTGGACAACTGGAACCCCATGGTCAAAAACACACAAGCCCATAATGGCTTCTGAAAATATAATATGCTGAAAATCAATTCCAAGCTCCCGGCTGCAGGTGGTGGATGTATTTTCCGTACAAAATTTGCTTTTAATGTCCATCCATCCCTCGATTCCATGCACATGCATAGCTCACAAAAATAATAAAAGATTTAACACGCCAGCAACCACGTTCTATGACTCACCTGGGTTGGTGAAAACATTATTAAAAAACAAGGGCAATTTATCAGGACAATTTTATACAAATATATTTCAGAGTTACTAGCAGTATCAGAATTTACCCTTTGTCTGACTGTTTATCACCAGTGTTGAAAAGAGGACCATCAACATTCACCAAGGGTTGGTGAATTGTTATTTTTATTTTTAAATTGTTATTAATTAAAATTAATTATATCTATTATT
Source organism: Avicennia marina (assembly GCA_019155195.1). Lineage (NCBI taxonomy): Eukaryota > Viridiplantae > Streptophyta > Magnoliopsida > Lamiales > Acanthaceae > Avicennia > Avicennia marina. Next base: position 14,151,216 of record CM032762.1, on the reverse strand, counting down.
TAAGTTCAAAGCAAGTATCAATTTTCTTTAATTATGTTAGAATTTAACAAATAATACGCATAGTTCATAGAAATTAAAAAAAACAAAAAACAGAATTTGAATTAATATTTTTGATTAACTATAATTAATAACAAGTTCATAATAAAAGATGCATAAACACACAATAATAATTCACAATAAAACTGTCTGAATACATAAAAATAAATTATAATAAAATTTAAAATGCTGCATATGTATATTAAACTTTTATTTTATTTTATTATCTTTAATTTGTTGTTAATTATAAGTTAGTATAAGTAAAAAAACCTAATAAGAACACGTCAGCTTCGACCACCCCGTTCACTCGCAGTGCCACCCCAAAACATAGCCTAGAACACTTATATAAGGCGACCATTCCGCCAACCTCAAACCGTTGTAGCGGAGACAATATCTTCGAAATGCGGAGCTTTGATTTTAAGTGTCTCCTCATTATTCCTTCCATCAACTTTCTGAAATCAGCAATGTTTTCCCCCATCCCATGGAATTGCGATCCATTTCGCGTCTTCAGCGATCCATCTTGGATCAAAATTTGTCTTGTCATTCTTTTCTTGATCATCTTCTCCTTCGTTTCCTGCACAATCCCATTGGAGGACATTCCAACTCTGCGTCTGGAAGTCCGAGTAGAGAATTTCTCTGCCTCCATGATGTTTTCTTCCCTGGCTTTACTGTTCCTTCCACACACCTTGTTTTGGTGTCTTTACCCCATACTCGTTATATCATATTTTTTCTCTAACTATGTCTCCACCTCATTACAAGCTCTTCTTTCTTTGATTCCTGGTCTAAACATATACTTGGCTACTACAAACACCGATCAGAATCTGGTCGTTATTGAGCCCGGAGAAACAGATATTGAAGGGGGTGGAGCTGCAGAGATTAGTTCATAAGTTTGCTTGTCTAGTTTTATTTATGTTTCGGATTCTCTGCTACGGTTGTATACGTTATGTGTGTGTGTGTGTGTGTGTGTCGATACATTTAACTGTTTTGCTGTGTTTCCGTATGTAATAACTTCATCGCTGTGCCTCCACATCGGCGTATGAAGTGTTAAGAGGGCAATAAGACATGCATGCAAGTTTCCTTTGTTGGATTTGGCGTTCTCTCCCTTCTTCTTCTTCTTCTTTTTTTTTCCCGGCGGCCAAAAACGTAAAGCTCAAGGATTGTAATTTTATTTTTGTATACAGTAAATTTTGAAATATTTTAACATATAATTTGGATTATTTATAAGCTCTTAAACACTTTATAAAATATTTTTAACAATTTACTCCCTTTCATTCTCTCTTAGTAATTTATTTATATTGATTAAAAATAATTAGCCTCTTTTCATCTAATTCTTGATTGGATATAAAATATTATATAAATAAGAAGAAAGCTTGGAAAGGGAAGTTTAGGCTGAAGGCTGTCTTTCGACTCTATTAGGCGAAATCCGACGCTGCAGTTCTTGACTAGTGGCATACTCTTTTTTGTTCCTGAATTTCCCGATTTAATTATTTTATAAATTAGTTGTATATTTTATTTACAGAATAAAATAGCTGCTGATTGCTTTTAAAACTTCCTGCATCTGTTAAATACAAATCATTTAATTGTGTACTAGGTTCATTTATAAGCAGAATATTGTGAAAGATATGTCCATTTACTGGAATTTAAATAATAACAGCGAGACGTTAGATAAATTTTTAAAATGAAAAATATGTCTTTGTGAATTTGTTTCAAAGCCAATATACCTAAAAACTATAGAGACGCAATCATCTCTATTTATTTAATGGTTCCAAAATTATTTACATTAAATGGTCAGTAACATATATGGTTTTAAGTTCACAACATTGAAGTTATCACTACATTTTTAAATTATTCGACAAACTATGTTCAAATATAAATGTGTATATTTAATTAAGAAGGATGTGGAATTGACAGCAAACCAAGGTCTAAGAATCCTCTCTGAGAAGGTTAAAAGGACGAGCACCCCAACTCGGAACAATTGAGTCAGCAACACGATCTGTGCTTCGGCACCAAAAACTTAAAAAAAACTGAGACTTGCGAGGTGTGGGGTCTGCGATTGTGCTGCACTCATGGGAAAGGAATCAATGTGGACAAAAGGAATAGAGATGCAATAAGGATCCGTGATTTGTAAGGTGTGGGGTCAAACGGGTTTTGGTTGGTTTTGGACTAAGAATCTGCCAGTTTTTCCAGTCGCTCACACTTTAAAATTGAAATATTAAGAGCACAAGTGCAATCTAGTCAGAATCAAGTAAAAACCAATTTTTATTTTTTTGATAAAATTTGAAGGAAAAAAAATGTTCAACCGTTTTAATTAAAAGAAACGGAATATTTTTTAAAGTTTTTTTTGTTCCTCAATATTTAATTTGTATATATCAGTTTACTATTTTTATTTTGACTTTATTTTATCTAGTTATTTTTTTTTACATGTTACTGAGTTAATTAAAATTCAAATGCTGCATCTTAAAAAATTATATGCTTTCATATTAATTGTTCTACTTTTATTTTACAAAACTAATTTTTAACATTTATATTTCTCTTTTTTTCTTCAAATTTCATTTAGTTAGCAAGTATATAGGCTTTTTTGTTTTTAAATTTTGGAGTGTATTTTTACCTTAAAAATTGCGTAAAAATAAGAGAAAGACAGAGAAATAAAAAATAATAATTTAATATGTGTGATGTATGATTGCAAAATAAACACAGGCATAACATTTTACTGAAGATGGAAAAGGCATATAAGATGAAACGCTGGTGCTGGACTTACAGGCAATTTAACCTTTCACCACCTCTAATTTAATCTTCAATCATTTTCATTATATTTTTCTTAAATAACAAAACATTTTAATGTTTATCTTTTGTTGAGTTTGTTTCTTATTTTTCAATGCCTATTTTTGTTTTCAGAACCTCTCAACTGACCAAAGTATGGGATTTTATTTTTTAATTTTCTTTTCCAAGTTTGTGTATTCCCTTAGGTTTTGTTTGGAAGGGGTGTTTTGGTGATAAGTCAAGTTTGGTTAGAGTTGTACTGAAATAAATAGTATGTTTGGAATAATGATTTTGACAGGATATATGAATAATATTGTTTATTTAAATATGTACAAAATATATAATAATAATTGGATGATGTGATAGTATAAATGGATAATGATTAATTTATATGATATAAATATGTATAAACGCGAGCGTATGTATTTGTATGTGTGTGTATATATATATGTGTAATAATATTATTGTGACTAGACGTAATGATTGAAAAATAATTAGTTAATTATATCTGTAATGAAAAATTTTGGGGTGTAATATGTAGTAATGCGACATTTGATGTGATAATGAGAAGTTTAAAATTAGATAACTAACATAGCCTTGGATTTGATAATGAGAAGTTTAAAATTAGATAACTAACATAGCCTTGGATTTTCACTCAGATTACGTATGTATTTTAATTCATAAAAATGTTTAAATTGAAACTGTCCAAACAATTGAAGGCACGTAGCAGAAGCTTTGGTAATTCATCTTCTGTTTTCAATAAAAAATATTGCAGGTTTGTGATCTTGTCATCTCATGCCTATTACTGCTCCATTCAACTTATAATATACAGTACAACAAAAACTAAAAATTTTGCAACATATATGTGTGTGTGTATTCAATGAAAAAGAACACTTAATCTGACAAGTTGAATCCCAGAGATCATCATCTTGGAGACAAACCCATCACTCTGTTGTACCAAACCGAGTGAAGTATCATATGAAAAATGTCGTACTTCACAGGCGTGTTGTGCCAGAGAAAATGCTGCCTCACCTGCTTCACCCTCTGCTGCATCACAACATACCTCTTCTCCGGAATCGACACCAATATGTTCTTCAAATTCGGTATGTCCCTCTCAAGAACGAAAACAGCAAAAGAATCCCACTTCAAGATCTCAAAAAATGGAGGCACGAAGTTGTCTGATACGATCACTGGGACGCATCCGTAGATGATCGCTTCCACCACCCTCGGGCTGTTAACCTCGTACCCCTTGGCACATATGCAGTACTTGCTGCTCTTCATGTGCCAGACGTAGCTGTTCTTCCGGAGCTTCCCGAAGATCTTCATGTCGGGATCCTTGTTTTCCCAGTGTCTGAGCAAGACGGGGCGAACGTGGCCGTGCATTCGGCCGGCAAAGAAGGCGAGGACGGTTCGCCTGGACGGAGACATGCCACCGATTCTTTTCATTGGATTCTGCGGTGAGTGGACGTTTGTTTCGGGCAGGGAGACGTCCTTGCCGAACTGGAAGCCTTCTTTCACATCAGCATTGCACATTGCCCTTATGCAGTTCGCCATGTCTCGCCAGGTCTCCGTCGGTGCCTGTAAGATCAGAAGTTGTGCCAACCTGTCAGCACCAGAAGTACTAATGACAGTGTAACAATTCTGTTTCATGTGTTCTCTTCCAGGATATCTCTGATAATATGACCATTAGGTGATCAGAGATACTCAGCTGGAGAGAAAGAAAACAAATTGAACCCAATTTCAGATGACACGATGTCTCAAGTGCTTGACCAAAAGTGGTAAAATTGAAATAAAACTTGATGACAATCGACTTGTCTAGTATATTAATACATCACATTCGTCAAGAATTGCTCTTTAATGGGTTGATTTAAAATTATTTAATAAATTAAAATTACTCACCAAATTTAAAAAACCAAAATAAAGAATTTTATTTTCGAAAAACTCAATATTCCATGTATCTTAAATCTCTATTTTACAATTAAATAAAAATAAATATTTGCAGTAAAATTATCAAACCCTAACCCTACCGGCCATGTGGCCCATGATATATAAAAAGCTCAAATAACATAAAAAAAATAAACAATGTGGTATTTTCTTGGATCGCGTCAAACTACAGTCCTTACTCAGCCAAACAACCTTCATTCATAGTCAGTTTATCAGTGTAACGAATGAATGTATGTGAAATTCAAGGAGAGCCTGAAAAGATACCCAATCATGGCAGGCAACCAGGAAATGATCTGCCCCATCTTTTCTGTTCCAATGAGGGTATCTTCCCTTGATCACGTCGAGGTAGTTTTTCAGGTTTGCTATTATGTCTCCAAAGGAATGAGAATCTGGCACGTATACGTAGTCCACTAGTTTTTGAGAGCTAAAGGGTAAGTAAAACAAGTGAGCTTCTCCTGCATTGCTGGTTAAGAATCTGTTGCTTGCTTCCATGAGCTTCATGAACCATCCCTCAGAAGAATAAATGCCGGTGAGCTTCGGATGGTGGAAGACCGGCCTCTTGCCGTCCTTGTATATGTATACCCTGAGCTTCTGCTCCATGATTTCGTAGCTCCTGCATTAAATACCCCGAAAGTCATAAAAAGAGAATCTTTCAAGAAATGTGAGAAAAGCAGAGTCATGGCCTTTCTCATGGCCTACACAATGTGTCAAAGGGGTTTGAGAGATTAAGTGTGCCCAGTAGACAAGATCAAGTGTGCAACAAGGTAGATATTACCTTACAAATGTTGATTAATGATAGTTGCATGTTCAATTTGGAATCTTGCATCTTGTAAGTCTTGATCAGCAGCCGTAGGCCATAGAGGACTCTGCAATAAGACTTCTTTTAGTCTTTACATGGTCTATCAGGACAAAGTTGGTTTATTAGAATCATCATCATTGACAAGTTCTTATGCCAATGTAGCTGGATTTACCTTTGCGAAGGATGAAGCACGACTGCGCAGCAACATATCGTTCATCTCAGATATCGTCACCACAGACGCCACGGGGCTCTTGGACATTTCCACCGGAGGAGGAGGAGGAGGAGGACTTACTGCCACTGTGGAGTGTGCATCAGCTGCAGCATGACCACTCTTCCTAGAGGTTATATTTACATTTGCAGTGGTTGGGGGACTTGGGGCTTCTACTGGGGCCCGGAGGCCTGTATCCGTGTTTCTAGGAGGAACTGACTCAGACGGCAAAACCATGGGCGCTACCGAGACATTTAACCTTGTCGGGAATGCAGAAATACTTGCATTTTCGCCTGAAGTTAAGGCGGTCGAAGGGCTAACATCTTCACTTGACCCATATGGCGCCTGCGCTGGCGAGAAACCTAAGCGTGCGTGTCCTGCAGGAATTCCAGGTTCTGCTGTATGAGAAAATGACGGACTAATACTAGAAATGGCATTTTCCTTGTAAGGTATACCTGTGACCTCTTCAGGTGCTATGCTAATCCCTCTTTCTCTCATCTCTTCTTCTTCAGCGTTGTGTGGCACAAAAAAAATTTCTTTAGGAAGACTTGGATCTCTTAACTTTAGGATTGGTGGTGATGAATTGATTTGAAGGTGTGACTGATTTCGATCAAGCTCTGAACCTCTGTCGGCTCCTCTGGCATCAGATAAATTGAAATAAGCCTTGCCAGAGGACAACAAGGAGAGAATGTTATCGCCAGATGGTAGTTCAAAGTGCTGAATTATCAGAACTGAGGCAAGCACGAGCCCAACTACACATAGAACTTTTTTGTTTTCCGCTTTACAAGTACGGCGAGGATCACTGCCCATAGCTGTGAATCGCTAAACAAACTGGTTGATGGTTAATCTGGGATGGCCTTTAAGAGTCCTGCAATGTTCCATTGATATGAAAATTCGGGAAAAATATAAAAAAACAGAAAATAATAAGAATTTTATCAGTTTAATTAGGGCTTGCTCATACCTACTTCGTGACATCTCTTCCTAAAAATTCACAATAATAAGGAAACCTTGGTTTAATTTCTTATTCTACTTCCAAAACTGACCTATATGGAAGGTTTAATTAATCATGAAAAAATTTCAATAAAATGAAGTAAAAATACTAATAAACAAGAAGAAAAGAAACATGTATAATAACAAAAACCCACAAATTAGAGAATCAATACCTTTGCCAAAATAACTGATTTGCCACCAAATTTCAGTATTCTACAAAAGATTAAGGACGAAGCTTATCATCTGTCTATCTTCGTGAGTTTTTGCAGATCAAGAGCCAAGCTTACAGATAGCAAACTTTCTGGGGGTTAATTTACAAGTGAAAGTCATCATGTGCTCGTTGCTTACAGATTTGAGTTTTTGGTTGTGTCCTCTAGGCTTCTCATGACTCCGAATAATTCATATAATTTAGACAGGTATTCAATGCAACAGATTTTGCTTAAACGCCACTCTTTTGACTGATCAATCCATTTGGCCATTCTTTAAGCACCTCTTAATTGCCATACAATCATTCAATTTTCCTCGAAATCTTGACAACCCTATAGTTATTGCTGGTATTCAATAACTTGCATTGCAATCAGAACCCTTTTTGCCCTCCGCAGCCCTTTTTGCCCTCATTCATTGCTCTTTTCTGAAGCCCTCATTCATGGCTGATTTGTAGGAATCATTGGATCTGCAACTATGGTATGTTAATGCACATTGATTTTGGTGATCTCGAAAGATTAGAATACTGCAATCTTTAAAATATTTTAAGTCCTTGTCACCCTAAAATCATACTTTCACTGAATAGAATTAAATTATGTACTTGCTGAAAAAGTATCAACCACCAAATTTGTCATAGCTAATGTAAATCTCTTTTATTTTTTAAGGAGATTATTCTTCTTTGAATTTATATATCTGTGTGTGTGTGTGTGTGTGTAAGTAAAGAGTTCCTTGTAAGTAGGTTAATGTATTTGGAAAAATATTAAATTAATGAAATTCCACTTTAGATAGTCTCAAATTTTATGTTTATATTTTATATTTTGCGTTTTTGGTCTTAATTTATGTAATTTTGTTATTATGATGACTAAATAAGGTTTTATTTTTTGTTCTAATGCATGGCAGTTCAAAGATAGCCAAAAAGGGTAAAAATGAAATTGATAAGGCAAATTTAATGTCCTAAACTAAAATATAAATCAATGAAATCTTTTTCTAGATAGTATAAAATCTAAGGCAATATTATATTTTAGTTTAACATTTTTCTTTTCCTTTCTCTGTTTTTGTCTTCTAATTTTGTCTTTATGTTAATCCATAATTATTTAAGGATAGTCAAAGTGAATAATTTTGATTAAGTAGTTTAACGTTTTAGATTAAAAAACTTCTATTTTTAGATGCTAATATATAGAAATTTAGTAAAATTAGATTTATTATTATCTAATTAAATAAGTTCTATTTTAGCTCTAAATTTTATCTGTTAATTCATTTTTTAATTAAAAAAATTTAATATATTAATTTAGACATAAAATGTAAAATAATTTAAAATTAAAAAACTAAAAATTCAAATTCAAAACCTTGGTGAAAGTTACGAAAAAATTCCACAAAAAATTATATTTTATTGCAAAATTTAATCTCCTTGTCCTTTACTTGTCTTTTAGGTTTTTTCATTATTAAAATTTAAATAAGTAGATTTATATTTTAGGTTGAAACAAAACTATTTTATTCACAAACATTTTTATATTCTATTTTACGGTTTATTTCATAATTATGATTATTTAATAGTGGTTACCAATGAAACATTTTTTCTATAAATATCTTAAAATATTGAAATTTAAGATGTGGTCTAAATTACATAATGCTAGTAAAACACTCTGCTCTCTATAATTTATATAGTAAAATTAACACGTTCTGTGTGTGTGCCCAATTTTTAAAAACTATTTAATTTAATTAATATAAATTTCAATAAAATTAGTATACAAAATTTCAAATTAAGTGAAATTTTTACGAAAAAGAACAAAGTAAGAAGATAGAATAGGAGTATTTTAGGAAATTTATATTGCGACATTTGCAAGGGATCACTGTAAATACAATAAAATTTTATAAAAATGAAAAAAGAGAGAAAGCAATTATCGAGGAGATAAAAATTAATAGGAATAAAAGGGAAGAAAAATACAAATAAAGATACTTTAGGAATTTAACATTGTGATACTTAAAGGTATTTAACATGGGCATCACACGCATTAGAAAAAATATAAACAAATAAATATCTATATTCTATACTATTTAAAATCCATGAAACCTCTTTTGGTCTACTAATGTATTTTCTAAAACACCATATTTTAATAAACCATATATAATAGCTACCTCTAGCCATTTAATATTTTTTAAAACAAAATTTTAATAAATTCAATTATAACCAATTTTTCTCGGATGAAAAATATAACATAAAATAAAATAAAATAGAGGGTTTATTAGTAAAAATATATCCTCTATTTATGAAATAGATGGTCTATTTTTGTTAAACTAACATATTCTATTGTAATAATTTTTTTCTATTTTCCTTTTATTTTTTAAAGACTACATAATTAATTTTACTAATAACATAAATATATACATTGTGTTTGCTTTTGTATTTAGACGTGTGGTCTTATATGTTATTTTCAAGAATTTCATCAAATAAGAAAGAAAGAAATAGAAAAAACATATAAACTGTAATGCGTTAGCAACAATGATAACAAACGTAGTCTATGTTTTTCTTTTCTTTAGTAATTTCAAAAGACGGTTATATTTGCATATATTTGGATACCAATTGTAACGGGGAATGAAACAAATGTGGTGTAGGTCTGAAAATTTTAAAATATATAACAGTAAGAAAAGAAATAATTCTAATGAATTGTACTTTTTCTGTGTACGTATTTTTAATAGGTTAAAAATGATAATAAATTGAGTTCCAAACTATGTGATCCAATGTAAAATTATTATACATTTTATCCAAATAATTTATATGTGAAATATTTTTACTACACACGCAACAAGTGTATCAAAACACTAGTTATTTATTATGTCTAAGAAGGTTATAATAATTGCTTTTGTTATTTAATAGATTTATTAAAGTGCGTTTTAAATTCAATTATAATTCCTCTATTTTTTAATATAAAATAAATATATAAAAATAGTTGATTTGTCAGCAAATACATACTTTCTCCTTTGATAAAAAAAATTAAAAAAAAAACTATTTTACAAAAAATTAAGCGAAATTTTTTTTAAAAAAATTATATATTCATCTTCTATATATTTCTATTATTTTTACTTTTAGTTGTTCTCTAACCTTTATGTGGCTTTTCTTCATCTCTCTCTCTCTCGAAGTTTTTTTATAATTTTCAGTTTAGATGCATTTATTTATATTATTATTAAAATTATTTTGTGTAGTTTATTGATAATTATTTTTTAGTTTTTAATCAAATGATATAATTCAGCAGAGCTGTCAACTAATGTAAAATAAATTTTATTCGTGTAATTTTATCTACAAAACAATTTATATGATTACACACGCAACACATGTTTAAAAGATAATATATATCTCCATCCAGTTACGCAACAACAAAAAATATAATCCTCTTTTTCTGCACTTTTCTATACTGTATTAATGAAGATTATATGCCACTTTTTGATAACCATTTTTCCTCAATTTTAAATTATTGTATTTTCTCACTCTCCACTCTCAAATCAAATTCATTCTATTTTTTTAAAAAATTTCTTTTCTTTTCTCTTTTTTTGTCAATGATATAAAATTTCATTTGAAAACACCGAATTTGTTTGTGTAATTATACACATGCATTGAATCTGAATATAATAATAATCGCTACAAAATTTCCCACAGTTGTTCCCATTGAGGAGCATCATTCACAGGAAATTGAAAGAAGGACCAGAGAGAGAAACAGCAACATTTTTTAAATAAGAAAACAAAATATGTCTGTAAGACGAAATTCTTGAATAACAAAAATATTTGGAATTTGACTGAATAATTCGAATAAACTTGAATTTTTCGTGGGTTCTACTCTCTAAATTTGATCCTCTGATTCTTCCTTCAAAAAATGCTCGACTTGAAATTTGATCGATCCTCAAGGAAAGGGCTTGCGCTTGATCTTCCTTGAGAGTTGTTGATTTCTCAGCAACACTGATCTTTGGGTTTAGCACCACGATCTTGGATCAAATGTTGAATTTTGGGGCCTTTGGTGAAGAACGTCTTGAATTTGGCGACGAACTCCTTAGATTTGGTGAAGAACACGATGAACTTCTTGGATTTGGCAAAGAACACGGCGGACTTCTTGAATTTGGCGAAGAACATGGCGTGCTTCTTGAATTTGGCGAAGAACGCAGCGAGCTTCTTGAATTTGGCGAAGAACACGGCAGACTTCTTGAATTTGACGAAGAACACGGCGAACTTCTTTGAATTTGACGAAAAACACTTCGAATGTTCTTGGGGATTCCAGAGAGAATTTGGAGAGTTCTTCAGCTGCTTCTCTTCTTCTTGTCCCTCTTCTTCTTTTTTTTTTTTCTATGGGGTTTGACCCCTATTTATAGTTATAGGAGAGATAGAGTGTCTGCTGACGTGGCGTGATTTTATTGGCCATCAGAGTTTGTACTCTACCCAACAACTCGATAGAGTCTTCTTTGCTTAGACTTCTGGCAGGACTGTGCTACTTAGAGTCCTTGTTGTTTGGACTTCTGGCAGGACTCTACCACTTGTCGTCATTTGATTGGGCAATAAAATATTAATTATTCATTTATTTATTTTAGGAATTTTATTTGTTTAAATTCCTAAATAAATAAATAAATAAAATTATTTTAATTAATATTTTTTTTTAATGCCATATTTTTCATGTGTCATTATTTGATTGGGCATTAATTTTTAATGTGTCTACAATGTCAAACCAGTTGAATGAACATTTTATATAAATTAAAAAGCATCTTCTCCTGACAGTAAAATGGGAGACCTCAAAGCAAAGCAGTTCTCATATATGAGCCCAGAAAGCCCGCCTTCAATTACGGCCCAAACCAAGAAACCCAGTTTTCGGTTCAATCTCCCACAACAAAATCAGGCCCAAAAGACCCTCCAGGGTTCGTTGAGTTCCCAGATAACGGGCCACCAGCGATGATATTGGCCCAAAGACGAACCCAGTCAGTTGTTGGCCCAGCCCAGAAACAAAGCCCTTCTTCGTGTCCGCTATGGTGGCGTAGACAGTAGAGAGCAAAGAAAATGTCAGAACCATCTCCATGATAGCACCTTCGGTGAAGCCCACGCCACTTGCCAGTGAATGTATGGGTGTAGTCTGCAGGTTTTTCAATATAAAGTATATCAAGAGAAATACCAATTCATACGATACACTTAACATACAATCTTATATTAAAAATGTAAAGAAAATAATGAATATTAAAATTATGACATATATCATCATCACAATAAGAAAGATTGTCACAGAGGTGTGACTTCAGTGATAAGAGAACAAGTTTGGGCAACGTTTATTTTCATTTTTCATACTCAAAAAACAAATAATACAATTATTACACTTTTTAAAATTTATCTTTTTTTTCTCTCTCTTATTTTTTCACAATTTTTAAAAAATATACACCAAAAAACACGAATTCAAAAACCAAAATAAACATTGCCTTTATTTTTTCTAACTTAGACCACCATTTCTTCTTAATAACCGATTTTTTAAGAAATTATTTTCAATCTATAGTTGCACATAATTTCCATTGATATGAGTCGCATTATCTGTTATCCAAATACAGGCTCTTGTGCATACATTGACTATTTGGCCATATAAACTCTGCGAATACCCACGCATTTACACCTTCTCTACGTGTACTTAGGGTTTCTCGTGATTAATATACCGACAACTGTTCTAATACTTAAAAATGTCACTCAAAAATATGATTTGTATGAATAAATAAAATAATATAAAAATTAAATAAATATAAAAATTGAATGAACATTATATAAGTTGTTTATTAGTATATATAAGAAATAAAAAAAATTATAATTGTTATTCAAAATTTCACTTCTATAATAGGAAGATGGAAATGAAACTTACTTATAATAATAGAATTATTCTTAAAGAATAATTTTTAAATAATTATATATTAAAAATTTAATCATATTTTTATTTTTTTATAAAAAAGGAAATGACATAGATAGTAAATAAAGATAAAATAATCGCGCCATTTAAAAAGAAGATAAAGGGTTGTAAATACGATTATAATTATGATACCGTATTGACACGAAGCGCCAGAAGCAGCCACAGAAGCCAACGACTGATCAACAAAATACAGAACTGATCTAACGACGGTAATTTGGCCCCCGGCGCAGAGGCCGACGGTGACGGCGGGGTTCAGATGCCCGCCGGAAATACGAAAGCTGGAGGAGATCATCAACGCCACCACCAATGAGTGCGCCATCGCCTCGAAAAACAGTCCCGCCCGCGGATTTCCTTCCAGCTTGTCTGTCAAACTATTAAAACCGAAATTAAGAAACAAAAATCTTCAGAACAAGAGTGGATTCATTGCTAGTTCTCTGATTCTTACTCCAAAAATATAATTTCAATTTGAAATGTATTCAAGAAAAGGACTTGTGCTTGATTTTTCTTGAAACTTGTAAATTTCTTCAATTAATGTTGAGCTTCGAGTTTGGCGCTCTGACTTTGGATCGAACGTTGAATTTGAAGACCTTGATGAAGAACGTTTTGAATTTGGATTTAGGATCGAAGTTCTGGCTTTAATTTGAAGTATTTTCAAGAAAAGAGTTTGTGCTTGATCTTACTTGAAACTTATTGATTTCTTCAATTAATGTTGATCTTCGAGTTTGACACCCTGACTTCGGATCGAACGTTGAATTTGAAGACCGTTGACGAAGAACACCTTGAATTTGGAGATGAACTCTTTGAACTTGACGAAGAACGTCTTGAATGTCTTCTTTTTCTTCTTCTCCTTCTTGTTCCCTTGTTCTCCTTGGCTTGCCCCCTTGTTGTGGAGTTTTGACCCTATTTATAGTTATAGGAGAGATAATGTAGCCACCTAACCTGCTGACGTGGAGCGTTCTTATTGGTTGAGGTTGTTGGCCTCTTACTGGACTGCGCCAGTTGTCGCCTTCTGATTGGTCCTTTTGATCATCCTCTTTACCAGATTGTGTAATTTGTTGTTATTTGATTTAGACAATTTTAATTGATTAATTATTTAATAAAAAAAGTGTATTTGTTTAAAATTTTGAAATAAAATTATTTAATTCGCGTTTTAATTTCTTTATTTAATTTTATATGATATTTATTTATTTATTTTATGTGTCTACAGCAACCTCACGGAAGAAATGACTACGAAAAACCCCAAATTGAATTGGAGAAACGCGACAATCTTTGAAGATACCCACACCAAAAAATCCAACAAATCGCAAAGCGCAGCACGATTGACCAGAACTTGGGAAAATAAACTGAAAACTGAAAAAAAAAAAAAGGCAAATAATTGGATGATGAAAGAGCAGCAATCTTTGGCGATGGGTACCGCTTTGGAGACGGCGGCGGTCGATTTATTGTTGGCATCAGCACCGGAATTCTTGTTTGAGGTCTTCTTCAACGCAGATGAATCAATCTTACTGGATTTGGTATCTGTGGCCATGGATTTTGTTCAGTTTGTTAATTCTCCTTCGATTAAATAACGAGATCAACATATATTATGATTGATCAGAACTGCCAATGGATTTGCATTCTGTGTTTTGTGTTTGGAAGCGGAAAAACGAGAAGGGTAGGTGGACAAAGACGCGAAGGGAAACGTTCGTAGATTTACCTGATGAATTTACTGTTACGTCGCATGGGGTTGTTGATTTCTGACATGTGAGAATCAAGAAAGAATGACAAATGCAAGAAAGAGTAGCTGAAATCCATGCAGGAATCCTCCTATTTAAGTGGTGGAAAAAATGGGAGCTGTGATTCCCATCTTTTGCATCATGTACGTACATATATACATGATATTAAAAGGTATAAAATATTCTAAATAATAAAGCAAAGAAAATCAAAGAATTTGAAAAAAAATTGAGAGAAAACTCAAACAAAAAAGTTAAAAGAAAAAAATTACAAATATATATATGATTTAGCATTGTGCAAAGATATTTAAAATAAAAATAATGAAAGATCAAAATAATTTAAAAATGATAAAATTTGAAAGAGCATATAATTAATATAAATTGTAAGTTGAATAAAAAAAAAAGAAAAAAAAGAAGAAGAAAGAATAAAGTATTTAATATAAAGGTAGCTATGTGAATTTTTATTGACACGGTAACATAGTATATACATAAACATAGAGAGCTTACAGCTATGTGCATTTTAATATAAATTAAATATAATATTTTTATTATATATATATATATATTATTTTCATATTTCTTATTTAACAAAAAATTTTTACTTTATACGTGTACATAATTTTTTATTGATGAAAATAAGATAAAAAATAATTATATTTTAGAATATATATTATATAATAAGAAGGGTTATGAAAAATGAAATTATATTAGACAATTTGTATAAAATGAGAAAGAAAAATGAGAAGATAACATCATAATAAGTAAAAAATAAAAATAGAAAATAAATAAGTGAAAAGAAATTAAAAATATTAATATTTTTAGTCAATTATCCTTGAGGATCAAAGTAATTAGTTACCATTGATTCACCACCAGAAGCAACCATTGTCTTAGGTAGTGATTTTAATTATATTTTTCTCCAACCAGTCAACACAAAAATTAGTGAAATAAGTATTTGATTGAGAGCGTTCGGTGTGAAGAATATATTGTTGTTAAAACATTTTGAATCAGAGGCCAAAGAAGAAGAAGATAAGACTGAAGCTGAAACGAAGGTAGAAAACCAGCAGGGAGAGGAGAAAGATTGGGAATTGTTGGGCCCAGGTAGAGATAGGTGAGTAAAAAGAATAATGAGCAGAGAATTTCAGGAGAATTTTTGAGGGAAACAACCAGATGCACTGTTTTGGTTCCCCCGGCTTAATATTTTTAGTGGTTTTTATTTTAAGCATTGTGTTCAAATAACTTTTACAACTTATTTGTTTTTTTTTTGGTGCAAAAGTTCAAAACGACAGCCAGCCCTATACAATATTTGTTTTCCAGGATTGAGGCGCAGAATGGTGGCTTGTCATCTATGGCTTTATATAAGTCTACGCGAAATTGGAAAGGGGGATGAAATGCGGACTATAGATGTTGGGGATAAAAGGGACGAAATTTCGTGAATGGCTTCGTCAGAAGTTTCGAATACGACTGGCTACAAGGTGACCAAAAAAAAAAAAAAAAAACAGTTTCTAACACGACTAATGAACAACAAACACGTGTCCTCATGTATCTGTCCAGCCCAAGTTTAGATTACCAGTTTAGGTTGGAAATCAGTACGTACTCTAACAATGATCGAAGCGTTTATATTTTTTGAGAGTGAAGCGAAACAAACATAGCCTTATGCTTTTTCTTATTGTTGGACGTGTTATTTTAGGTGTGGTTTTTTTCTTTTTAAATCTGAAAGAAAAATATTTGAAAAGTATGATGATTTTATTATGTGTTTCATAGTAAAAAAATGAAAATAAGTATCAAATTATTTTTATGTATTTTCTTATTGCAAATATTCTTTATGTTTTAATTTTAATTATTTTTATTATTTAAAATAAAATAATTTCATAATTTATATATCAATTTACACACGGATAAAATGTGTTACTTTCACTAATATATAAAAATAATTAGCATACATGTGTGTGTGTATATTAATTTAACTATCAATATATCTAGGATTGTAAATGATTTAAATTTGAATCTAAATAAAAATTTTATTCAACAGTATATTTAGATTGTGTAGATTTCCGTTGGTATAAAACCTATCAAGATTTAGAAACAAATACAGCCCAAGGTCGAGAAGTCAAGTGTAACTATATTATATAAACAAAAATAAAAAATCAATTTTAGACGAATCAGCCTGAAAAACATGATCACTTCTATCAAATGCGTAAAACTTTAAACAGGAAAAGGTCCCTAAATATCCTTTTTCATATTTTTTTTCTTTTTCCTCTATTTTTTAATAATTAAATAGACTCAACCAAAAAGAAAAAAAAAAAATTGGTCTCTTCCGCAGACCTGATCTGCATCTCCTTATCCTGGACCCTCATGTTTAAAGCGTCCCATCCGCAAGGCGAGGCGATGTTGGGCCGTCGGATCTCCAAAGCTCCGCTCATACCCGTAGAAGGATACATCGTCGGGTTTTTCCTCATGACAAGTGTGAGAATCTGGAACGTACACGTGGTACCAAGTGAAAAGTGGTCGAAAAAGTGGTGAAAGGAAGAGGATGGCAATGGCGGTGAGAAAGTAGAAGGAAAGAAGAAGAAACAGAAACGAAAGGGAAAATGAGGAAGAAAGAAGTAAATAAAAATAAAAATATATTAGAGAAATAAAGATAAATGAAAAATAATAAATAAACAATGTTTGTCTTGTGCGTTTGTTGTTTCCATGCACTAATATCATTGTATATAAAAATATTAAAATCATAGTATCATTTTTTATAAATATAATGATAATATAATTATTTATAATTTATTAATATCAATATTAATGTTACAATTATGCTTATAATAAGAATAATAATAAATTTATAATAGTGAATTTCATAATAGTAAAAATATTACAACATTTTTATATATTCTTGAAAATAATAATGTTATCGGATAATAATGTCAATTATTAATCAAAAAGACTGGGTCAAAGCTAAACTTGAGTCAAAAGCTGGGCCAGCGATATTAATCAAATGGAGAATTCTCCAAATGGTGGTAGTACTGACGTTTGCATTGTGTCATCCTCTCCACCAACTCGGTGAAGAACTCTGTGGAAAGGTGGGCTATCCGACAAAATTCTTTTGTATGCACCGAGGCTCCACCGCACGTTAAGATTTAATGATTTTTTTATATTTTTAAATATAAATCAACGGCCACTGAGCACCTTAATCCTGCTTTAACACCCTTAATCCTCCTTAAATACGCCTACTTAAGTGTCAATCTTGGTTCATCTGAACAGCCATATAAGCTGGAGCATAGACCACCGTTCTGCACCTCCGCCCTGCAAAGTTTCATCGTTGCAGAAGAGACAAAATATCTCCAAAATGCGGAGCTTTGATTTAAAGTGTCTCTTGATTATTCCTGCCATCAACACACTGAAATCAGCAATGTTTTCAGCCACCCCATGGAATGGCGATCCATTTCGTGTCTTCAGCGATCCCTCTTGGATCAAAATTTGGCCTGTCATTCTTTTCTTGATCATCTTCTCCTTCTTTTCCTGCACAATCCCATTGGAGGACATTCCAACTCTGCGTCTGGAAGTCCGAGTAGAGAATTTCTCTGCCTCCATGATGTTTTCTTCCCTGGCTCTACTGTTCCTCCCACACACATTGTTCTGGTGTCTTTACCCCATACTCCTTATATCATATTTTTTCTCTAACTATGTCTCCACCTCATTACAAGCTCTTCTTTCTGTGATTCCTGGTCTAAACATATACTTGGCTACTACAAACACCGATCAGAATCTGGCCGTTACTGAGCCCGGAGAAACAGATATTGAAGCGGGTGAAGCTGCAGAGATTAGTTCATAAGTTTGCTTGTCTACTTTTATTTATGTTTCGGATTCTCTGCTACGGTTGTACACATACATATATATGTGTGTGTGTGTGTCGATACATTTAACTGTTTTGCTGTGTTTCCGTATGTAATAACTTCACCGCTGTGCCTCCACATCGGCGTATGAAGTGTTGAGAGGGCACTAAGACATGCAAGTTTCCTTTGTTGGATTTGGCGTTCTCTCCCTTCTTCTTCTTCTTTTTTTTTTTCTCCCGGCGGCCAAAAACGTTAAGCTCAAGGATTGTAATTTTATTTTTGGATACAGTAAATTTTGAAATATTTTAACATATAATTTGGATTATTTGTAAGCTCTTAAACACTTTATAAAATATTTTTAACAATTTACTCCCTTTCATTCTCTCTTAGTTATTTATTTATATTGATTAAAAATAATTAGCCTCTTTTCATCTAATTCTTGATTCGATATCAAATATTATATAAATTAGAAGAAAGCTTGGAAAGGGAAGTTTAGCCTCATGGCCGTCTTTAGATCCTATTAGGACAAATCCGAGGCTGCAGTGATGGGGCGAAGGACTATGGTCGGAAATGGGGCGAAGGACTATGGTCATATCCGTGTACAACTTAATGGTCGGAAATGCCTGACAACTGTGCAGGGACTGAAGAAAGAGTTCAGCTATAACAAAATTCTGAAGATCTTAAAAAGAATTTTGCTGCAATGGACCTGTTGTACAAGACCCTGAACTAGGCCTGCTTTGAGTGGATTTTTTGAGTTTTCTTCGTATTTTAAAACTATATTTTTGACGTGGCACGGACAGGCGCAAGATTCGGTGTCGGGCCAGTCAAATTACAGAAGTTTAAACGCGCCATAGAAATGTTCATTTAAAATGTCGTTTCGAACGAATTGACCCGTGCAAGGCTGTTATCACCATTAATCTGCTACAATACATTATTAACGAATTAATTATAATTAAAAATAATAGAGCAGACAAAAATGTAAAATACATGTGTAATATTGTATTTAATTATAATTAGTATTAATCTGTATAATTAAAAATAAAAAACAGAATTATAAATTGGAATATTTGATTAACTATAATTGATAACAAAATAAAAAAATACATAAATGCATAAAAATGAATTATAATAAAATATAAAATATTGAAAATGAATATTAAGCTAGTAGTCGATGTAGTCTGCAAATGATATTGGCTCCTTAGATGATAGGAAACTTTCATAATTCAAGTGCATAAGAGCGAGAAACTGCACATCATCTAAGTTACGAAGACAGAAGAAATTCTTGTTTGACAACTGGAACCCCTTGGTCAAAAACACATGACTACCGAAAATTTAATATGCTGACAATGGATTCCAAGGTGGGTGAAAGGTCTATTTATGCAAGATTGCTTTTTATGCCAATCCGCACCAAGCCGGACCACCCACGAACAGATGCATAATTGACAAAAATAATAAACTCTAGCAAACACGTTCTATAACTCACCTGGGTTGGTGAACTAAAAACATTATTAACAAATAAGGGCAATTCATCGGGACAATTTTATACAAATATATTTCAGAGTAACTAGCAGTATCAGAATTTACCCATTGTCTGACTGTTTGTCACCAGTGTCGACAAGAGGACCATCAACATTCACCAAGGATTGGTAAATTGTTATTTTTATTTTTAAATTGTTATTAATTAAAATTAATTATATCTATTATTTAAGTTCAAAGCAAGTATCAATTTTCTTTAATTAAGTTAGAATTTAACAAATAATACGCAAAGTTCATAGAAATAAAAAACAGAATTTGACTTTGACTAGTACAGTGACTTGGAGCAAAAATCCAAAGATAATTGAGAACAATTAGAGTAAAAATTTCTTAATTACTTCTACGGCACCAAACAAACGAATAGTTAGAATGATCGAACTTGTTAATAATCACTGGTGGAAAGGACGAGTCTCTCGACAGACATCAATCAATTACCATAAAAGTCTAAATTGGTTCAGAAGTTTCAGGCATGCACTGATTGTAAGAACACGTCACTTTCCACCATCCTGTTCGCTCTCAGTGCCACCCCAAAACATAGCCTAGAACACTTATATAAGGCGACCATTCCACTAACCTCACACCGTTGTAGCAGAGACAATATCTTCGAAATGCGGAGCTTTGATTTTAAGTGTCTCCTCATTATTCCTGCCATCAACTTTCTGAAATCAGCAATGTTTTCCGCCATCCCATGGAATTGCGATCCATTTCGCGTCTTCAGCGATCCATCTTGGATCAAAATTTGGCTTGTCATTCTTTCCTTGATCATCTTCTCCTTCGTTTCCTGCACAATCCCATTGGAGGACATTCCAACTCTGCGTCTGGAAGTCCGAGTAGAGAATTTCTCTGCCTCCATGATGTTTTCTGCCCTGGCTTTACTGTTCCTTCCACACACCTTGTTTTGGTGTCTTTACCCCATAATCGTTATATCATATTTTTTCTCTAACTATGTCTCCACCTCATTACAAGCTCTTCTTTCTGTGATTCCTGGTCTAAACATAAACTTGGCTACTACAAACACCGATCAGAATCTGGTCGTTATTGAGCCCGGAGAAACAGATATTGAAGGGGGTGGAGCTGCAGAGATTAGTTCATAAGTTTGCTTGCCTAGTTTTATTTATGTTTCGGATTCTCTGCTACGGTTGTATACATATATGTGTGTGTGTGTGTGTGTCGATACATTTAACTGTTTTGCTGTGTTTCCGTATGTAATAACTTCATCGCTGTGCCTCCACGTCGGCGTATGAAGTGTTAAGAGGGTAATGAGACATGCAAGTTTCCTTTGTTGGATTTGGCGTTCTCTCCCTTCTTCTTCTTCTTCTTTTTTTTTTCCAGCGGCCAAAAACGTAAAGCTCAAGGATTGTAATTTTATTTTTGGATACAGTAAATTTTGAAATATTTTAACATATAATTAGGATAATTTATAAGCTCTTAAACACTTTATAAAATATTTTTAACAATTTAATCCCTTTCATTCTCTCTTAGTAATTTATTTATATTGATTAAAAATAATTAGCCTCTTTTCATCTAATTCTTGATTGGATATAAAATATTATATAAATAAGAAGAAAGCTTGGAAAGGGTAGTTTAGGCTGAAGGCTGTCTTTCGACTCTATTAGGCGAAATCCGACGCTGCAGTTCTTGACTAGTGGCATACTCTTTTTTTTTCCTGAATTTCCCGATTTAATTATTTTACAAATTAGTTGTATATTTTATTTACAGAATAAAATAGCTGCTGATTGCTTTTAAAACTTTCTGCATCTGTTAAATACAAATCATTTAATTGTGTACTAGGTTCATTTATAAGCAGAATATTGTGAAAGATATGTCCATTTACTGGAATTTAAATAATAACAGCGAGACGTTAGATAAATTTTTAAAATGAAAATATATCTTTGTGAATTTGTTTCAAAGCCAATATACCTAAAAACTATAGAGACGCAATCATCTCTATTTATTTAATGGTTCCAAAATTATTTACATTAAATGGTCAGTAACATATATGGTTTTAAGTTCACAACATTGAAGTTATCACTACATTTTTAAATTATTCGACAAACTATGTTTAAATATAAATGTGTATATTTAATTAAGAAGGATGTAGAATTGACAGCAAACCAAGGTCTAAGAATCCTCTCTGAGAAGGTTAAAAGGTCGAGCACCCCAAGTCGGCGTAATTGAGTCAGCAGCACGACCTGTGCTTTGGCACCAAAAACTTAAAAAAAAACTGAGACTTGCGAGGTGTGGGGTCTGCGATTGGGCTGCACTTATGGGAAAGGAATCAATGTGGACAAAAGGAACAGAGATGCAATAAGGATCCTTGATTTGTAAAGTGTCCGGTCAAACAACTGATTGTAAGAATCTACCAGTTTTTCGAGTCGCTCACACTATAAAATTGAAATATTAAGAGCAAAAGTGCAAACTAGTCAGAATCAAGAAAAAACCAATTTTTATATTTTTGATAAAAATTGAAGAAAAACAAATGTTCAACCGTTTTAATTAAAATAAACAGAATATTTTTAATTTTTTTTTGTTATGAATTCGAACATTTTTATCTTCTAAATATTTAATTTGTATATATCAGTTTACTATTTTTATTTTGACTTTATTTTATCTAGTTATTTTTTTTATATATTTTACTGAGTTAATTAAAATTCAAATGCTGCATCTTAAAAATTATATGCTTTCATATTAATTGTTCTACTTTTATTTTACAAAACTAATTTTTAATATTTATATTTCTCTTTTTTCTTCAAATTTCATTTAGTTAGCAAGTACAAAGGCTTTTTTTGTTTTTAAATTTTGGAGTGCATTTTAAAGTATTTTTATCTCAAAAATTGCGTAAAAATAAGAGAAAGACAGAGAAATAAAAAGTAATAATTGAATACGTGTGATGTATAATTGCAAAATAAACGTAGGCATAACATTTTACTGAAGATGGAAAAGGCATATAAGATGAAACGCTGGTGCTGGACTTAAAAGCAATTTAACCTTTCGCCACCTCTAATTTAATCTTCAATCATTTTCATTATATTTTTCATAAATAACAAAACATTTTAATGTTTATCTTTCGCTGAGTTTGTTTCTTCTTTTTCAATGCTTATTTTTGTCTTCAAATCCTCTCAACTGAACAAAGTATGGGATTTTATTTTTTAATTTTCTTTTCCAAGTTTGTGTATTCCCTTAGGTTATGTTTGGAAGGGGTGTTTTGGTGATAAGTCATGTTTGGTTAGAATTGGTAGTATGTTTGGAATAATGATTAATTTATAGGGTATAAATATGTATAAATGTGAGCTTATGTAGTTGTGTGTATATATATATATATATATATATGAAATAATATTATCGTGATTAGGTGTAATAATTGAAAAATAATTAGTTAATTGTATATATAATGAAAATTTTGAATTTAAATGAAAAAGTTTGTGGTGTAAGATATGTAGTAATGTGACGTTTGATGTGATAATGAGAAGTAAAATTAGATAACTAACATAGCCTTGGATATTCACTCAGATTACGTATGTATTTTAATTCATAAAAATGTTTAAATTGAAACTGTCCAAACAATTGAAGGCACGTAGCAGAAGCTTTGGTAATTCATCTTCTGTTTTCAATACAAAATATTGCAGGGTTGTGATCTTGTCATCTCATGCCTATTACTGCTCCATTCAACTTATAATATACAGTACAACAAAAGCTAAGAATTTTGCAACACTGTATATATATGTGTGTGTGTGTGTGTGTATTCAATGCAAAAGAACACTTGATCTGACAAGTTGAATCCCAGAGATCATCATCTTGGAGACAACCTCATCACTCTGTTGTACCAAACCGAGTGAAGTATCATATGAAAAATGTCGTACTTCACAGGCGTGTTGTGCCAGACAAAATGCTGCCTCACCTGCTTCACCCTCTGCTGCATCACAACATACCTCTTCTCCGGAATCGACACCAATATGTTCTTCAAATTCGGTATGTCCCTCTCAAGAACGAAAACAGCAAAAGAATCCCACTTCAAGATCTCAAAAAATGGAGGCACGAAGTTGTCTGATACGATCACTGGGACGCATCCGTAGATGATCGCTTCCACCACCCTCGGGCTGTTAACCTCGTACCCCTTAGCACATATGCAGTACTTGCTGTTCTTCATGTGCCAGACGTAGCTGTTCTTCCGGAGCTTCCCGAAGATCTTCATGTCGGGATCTTTGTTGTCCCAGTATCTGAGCAAGACCGGGCGGACGTAGCCGTGCATTCTGCCGGCAAAGAAGGCGAGGACGGTTCGCCTGGACGGAGACATGCCGCCGATTCTTCTCATTGGATTCTGTGATGAGTGGACGTTTGTTTCGGGCAGGGAGACGTCCTTGCCGAACTGGAAGCCTTCTTTCACATCAGCATTGCACATTGCCCTTATGCAGTTCGCCATGTCTCGGCTGGTCTCCGACGGTGCCTGTAAGATCAGAAGTTGTGCCAACATGTCAGCATCAGAAGTACTAATGACAGTAAGAATTCTGTTTCATGTGTTCTCTTCCAGGATATCTCCGATCATAAGACCATTAGGTGATCAGAGGTACTCAGCTGGAGAGGAAGAAAACAAATTGAACCCAATTTCAGATGACACGATGTCTCAAGTGCTTGACCAAAAGTGGTAAAATTGAAATAAAACTTGATGACAATCGACTTGTCTAATCTATTAATACATCACATTCGTCAAGAATTGCTCTTGAATGGTTCGATTTAAAATTATTTAATAAATTTAAAATTACTCACCTAATTTAAAAAACCAAAATAAAGAATTTTATTTTCGAAAACTCAAAATTCCATGTATCTTAAATCTCTATTTTTCAATTAAATAAAAATAAATATTTGCAGGAAAATTATCAAACCCTAACTCTACCGGCCATGTGGCCCATGATATATAAAAAGCTCAAATAACATAAAAAATAATAATAATAAATGTGGTATTTTCTTGGATCGAGTCAAACTACAGTCCTTACTCAGTTTTATCAGTGTAACGAATGAATGGATGTGAAATTCAAGGAGAGCCTGAAAAGATACCCAATCATGGCAGGCAACCAGGAAATGATCTGCCCCATCTGTTCTGTTCCAATGAGGGTATCTTCCCTTGATCACGTCGAGGTAGTTTTTCAGGTATGCTCTTATGTCTCCAATGGAATGAGAATCTGGCGCGTATACGTAGTCCACTAGTTTTTGAGAGCTAAAGGGTAAGTAAAACAAGTGAGCTTCTCCTGCATTGCTGGTTAAGAATCTGTTGCTTGCTTCCATGAGCTTCATGAACCATCCCTCAGAAGAATATATGCCGGTGAGCTTCGGATGGTGGAAGACCGGCCTCTTGCCGTCCTTGTATATGTATAACCTGAGCTTCTGTTCCATGATTTCGTAGCTCCTGCATTAAATACCCTGAAAGTCATAACAAAGAGAATCTTTCAAGAAATGTGAGAAAAGCTGAGTCATGGCCTTTCTCATGGTCTACACAATGTGTCAAAGGGGTTTGAGAGGTTAAGTGTGCCCAGTAGACAAGATCAAGTGTGCAACAAGGTAGAGATTACCTTACAAATGTTGAGAGATTTCGATAAATAGGGGCGTATAAGCCGGGATGTTGATTAATGATAGTTGCATGTTCAATTTGGAATCTAGCATCTTGTAAGTCTTGATCAGCAGCCGTAGGCCATAGAGGACTCTGCAATAAGACTTCTTTTAGTCTTTACATCGTCTATCAGGACAAAGTTGGTTTGTTAGAATCATCATCATTGACAAGTTCTTATGCCAATGTAGCTGGATTTACCTTTGCGAAGGATGAAGCACGACTGCGCAGCAACATATCGTTCATCTCAGATATCGTCACCACAGATGCTACGGGGCTCTTGGACATTTCCACCGGAGGAGGAGGACTTACTGCCACTGTGGAGTGTGCATCAGCTGCAGCATGATCACTCTTCCAAGTGGTAATGTTTACATTTGCAGTGGTTGGGGGACTTGGGGCTTCCACTGGGGCCCGGAGGCCTGTATCCGTGTTTATAGGAGGAACTGAATCAGACGGCGAAACCATGGGCGCTACCGAGACATTTAACCTTTTTGGGAATGCGGAAATACTTGCATTTTCGCCTGAAGTTAAGGCGGTAGAAGGGCTAACATCTTCACTTGACTCATATGGCGCCTGTCCTGGCGAGAAACCTAAGCTTGCGTGTCCTGCAGGAATTCCAGGTTCTGCCGTATTAGAAAATGACGGACTAATACTAGCAATGGCATTTTCCTTGTAAGGTATACCTGTGACCTCTTTAGGTGCTATGCTAATCCCTCTTTCTCTCATCTCTTCTTCTTCAGCGTTGTGTGGCACAAAAAAAATTTCTTTAGGAAGACTTGGATCTCTGAACTTTAGGATTGGTGGTGATGAATTGATTTGAAGGTGTGACTGATTTCGATCAAGCTCTGAACCTCTGTGAGCTCCTCCACTGGCGTCAGATAAATTGAAATAAGCCTTGCCAGAGGACAAGGAGAGAATGCTATCTCCAGATGGTAGTTCAAAGTGCTGAATTATCAGAACTGAGGCAAGCACGAGCCCAACTACACACAGAACTTTTTTGTTTTCCACTTTACAAGTACGGCGAGGATCACTGCCCATAGCTGTGAATCCCTAAACAAACTGGTTGATGGTTTATCTTAGATGGCCTTTAAGAGTCCTGCAATGTTCCATTGATATGAAAATTCGGGGAAAATAAAAAAAAAAAACAGAAATAATAAGAATTCTATCAGTTTAATTAGGGTTTTGCTTATACCTACTTCGTGACATCTCTCCCTAAAAATTCACAATAATAAGGAAACCTTGGTTTGGTTTCTTATTCTACTTCCAAAACTGACCTATATGGAAGGGTTAATTAATCATGAAAAAATTTCAATAAAATGAAGTAAAAATACAAATAAACAAGAAGAAAGGGAACAAGTATAATAACAAAAACCCACAAATTAGAGAATCAATACCTTTGCCAAAATAACTGATTTGCCACCAAATTTCAGTATTCTACAAAAGATTAAGGACGAAGCTTATCATCTGTCTATCTTTGTGAGTTTTTGCCGATCAAGAGCCAAGCTTACAGATAGCAACCTTTCTGGGGGTTAATTTACAAGTGAAAGTCATCATGTGCTCATTGCTTACAGATTTGAGTTTTTGGTTGTGTCCTCTAGGCTTCTCATGACTCCGAATAATTCAGATAATTTAGACAGGTATTCAATGCAACAGATTTTGCTTAAACGCCACTCTTTTGACTGATCAATCCATTTGGCCATTCTTTAACCACCTCTTAATTGCCATACAATCATTCAATTTTCCTCGAAATCTTGACAACCCTATAGTTATTGCTGGTATTCAATAACATGCATTGCAATCAGAACTCCTTTTACCCTCCGCAGCCCTTTTTGCACTCATTCATTGCTCTTATCTGCAGCCCTCATTCATGGCTGATTTGTGGGAATCATTGGATCTGCAACTATGGTAAGTTAATGCACATTGATTTTGACGATCTCGAAAGATATAATACTGCAATCTTTTAAATATTTTAAGTCCTTGTCACCCTAAAATCGTACTTTCATTGAATAGAATTAAATTATGTACTTGCTGAAAAATTATCAACCACCAAATTTGTCATGGCTAATGTAAATCTTTTTTATTTTTTAAGGAGATCATTCTTCTTTGAATTTATATGTGTGTGTGTGTAAGTAAAGAGTTCCTTATATTGAGGTTAATGTATTTGGAAAAGTATTAAATTAATGAAATTCTACTTTAGATAGTCTCAAATTTTATATTTATATTTTATATTTTATGTTTTTGGTCTTAATTTATGTAATTTTGTTATTATGATGACTGAATAAGGTTTTATTTTTTGTTCTAATCCATGGCAGTTCAAAGATAGCCAAAAAGGGTAAAGATGAAATTGATAAGGCAAATTTAATGTACTAAACTAAAATATAAATCAATGAAATCTTTTTCAAGATAGTATAAAATCTAAGGCAATATTATATTTTAGTTTAACATTTTTCTTTTTCTTTCTCTGTTTTTCTCTTCTAATTTTGTCTTTATGTTAATCCATAATTATTTAAGGATAGTCAAAGTGAATAATTTTGATTAAGTAGTTTAATGTTTTAGATTAAAAAACTTATATTTTTAGATGCTAATATATAGACATTTAGTAAAATTAGATTTATTATTATCTAATTAAATAAGTTCTATTTTAGCTCTAAATTTTATCTGTTAATTCATTTTTTAATTAAAAAAATTTAATATATTAAATTAGACATAAAACGTAAAATAATTTAAAATTAAAAAAACTAAAAATTCAAATTCAAAACTTTGGTCAAAGTTAAGCAAAAATTCCACATAAAATTATATTTTATTGCAAAATTTAATCTCTTTTTCCTTTACTTGTCTTTTAGGTTTTTGAATTCATTATTTTAAATTGCTGAAATTTGAGTTTTGTGATGCTATAAATGAATGAATTTAAATAAGTAGATTTATATTTTAGGTTGAAACGAAACTATTTTATTCACAAACATTTTTATATTCTATTTTACGGTTTATTTCCTAATTATGATTATTTAATAGTGGTTACCAATGAAACATTTTTTATATAAATATCTTAAAATATTGAAATTTAAGATGTGGCCTAAATTACATAGTGCTGGTAAAATGCTCTGCTCTCTATGATATATATAGTGAAATTAACACGTTGGGTGTGTGTGCCCAATTTTTAAAAACTATTTAATTTAATTAACATAAATTTCAATAAAATTAGTATACAAAATTTCAAATTATGTGAAATTTTTAAGAAAAAGAACAAAGAATGAGAATAGAATAGGAGTATTTTAGGTAATTTATATTGCGACACTTGCAAGGTACACTGTAAATACAATAAAATTTTATAAAAATGAAAAAAGAGAGAAAACAATTAGCAAGGAGATAAAAATTAAAAGGAATAAAAGGGAAGAAAAATACAAATAAAGATACGTTAGGAATTTAACATTGTGATACTTAAAGGTATTTAATATGGGCATCACACGCATTAGAAAAAGTATAAATAAATAAATATCAATATTTTATACTATTTAAAATCCATGAAACCTCGTTTGGTCTACTAATTTATTTCTAAAACACCATATTTAATTAACCATATATAATAACTACCTCTGGCCATTTAATATTTTTTAAAATAAAATTTTAATAAATTCAATTATAAACAATTTTTCTCAGATGAAAAATATAACATAAAATAAAATAAAATAGAGGGTTTATTAGTAAAAATATATCCTCTATTTTTGAAATAGATGGTCTGTTTTTATTATACTAACAAATTCTATTGTAATAATTTTTTTTCTATATTTCTTTTATTTTTTAAAGACTACTATCTACATTATTAATTTTACTAATACATAAATTAATTCTAGTGTGCTCTTATATGTTATTTTCAAGAATTTTATCAAATAAGAAAGAAAGAAATAGAAAAAAACATATAAACTGTAATGTGTTTTTTGCGTTAGCAACAATGATAACAAACGTAGTCTATTTTTTCTTTTTCTTTAGTAATTTCAAAAGACGGTTATATATATTTGCATATATTTGGATACCAATTGCAACGGGGAATGAAACGAGTGTGGTGTAGGTCTGAAAATTTAAAAATATATAACAGTAAGAAAAGAAATAATTGTAATGAATTGTACTTTTTCTGTATATGTATTTTTAATAGGTTAAAAATGATAATAAATTGAGTTCCAAACTATGCGATCCAATGTAAAATTATTATACATTTTATCCAAATATTTTATATATTAAATATTTTTACTACACACGCAACAAGTGTATCAAAACACTAGTTATTTATTATGTCTAAGAAGGTTATAATAATTACTTTTTGTTATTTAATAGATTTATTAAAGTGCGTTTTAAATTCAATTATAATTCCTTTATTTTTTAATATAAAATAAACATATAAAAATAGTTGGTTTGTCAGCAAATACATACCTTCTCCTTTGATAAAAAAAAATAAAAAACTATTTTACAAAAATGAAGCGAATTTTTTAACTTTTTTATATATTTCTCTTCTATATATTTCTATTATTTTTACTTTTAGTTGTTCTCTAACCTTTATGTGGCTTTTCCTCGTCTCTCTCTCTCTCTCTTGAAGTTTTTATATAATTTTCAGTTCGGATACATTTATTTATATTATTATTAAAATTATTTTGTATAGCTCATTGATAATTATTTTTTAGTTTTTAATCAAATGATAAAATTTAGCAGCACTGTCAACTAATGTAAAATATATTTTATTCGTGTAATTTTATCTACAAAACAATTTATATGATTATACACACAACATATATGCAAAAGATAATATATATATATATATATATATATATATATCTCTCTCTCTCTCTCTCCATCCTGCTACGCAACAATAAAAAATATAATCCTCTTTTTCAGTACTTTTCTATACTGTATTAATGAAGATTATATGCCACTTTTCGATAACCATTTTTCCTCAATTTTAAATTATTTTCTCACTCTCCACTCTCAAATTAAATTCATTCTATTTTTTAAAAAATTTATTTTCTTTTCTCTTATTTTGTCAATGATATAAAATTTCATTTGAAAACACTGTGAATTTGTTTGTGTAATTATACACGTGCATTGAATCTGACCATAATAATAATCGCTACAAATTTTCCCACAGTTGTTCCCATTGAAGCGCATCATTCACAGGAAATTGAAAGAAGGACCAGAGAGAGAAACAGCAACATTTTTTAAATAAGTAAACAAAATATGTCAAACCAGTTGAATGAACATTTTATATAAATCAAAAAGCATCTTCTCCTGACAGTATAATGGGAGACCTCAAAGAAAAGCAGTTCTCAATATATGAGCCCAGAAAGCCAGCCTTCAATTAAGGCCCAAACCAATAAACCCAAATTTGGTCCAATCTCCCTTGACAAAAGCAGGCTCAAAAGACCCTCCAGGGTTCATTGACGCCCCGGTAACGGGCAGTCAGTTGTTGGCCCAGCCCAGAAACAATGCCCTTCTTGGTGTCCGCTATGGTGGCGTAGACACTAAAGAGCGAAGAAAATGTCAGAAGAAACCACCATGATTAGCACCTTCGGTGAAGCCCATGGGTGTAGTCTGCTGGCTTTTCAATATAAAATATATTAAGAGAAATACCAATTCATACGATACACTTAACATACAATCTTATATTAAAAATGTAAAGAAAATAATGAATATTAAAATTATGACATATATCATCATCACAATAAGAAAGATTGTCACAAAGGTGTGACTTCAGTGATAAGAGAACAAGTTTGGGCAATGTTTAGTTTCATTTTTCATACTCAAAAAACAAATACTACACCTATTACACTTTTTAAAATTTATTATTTTTTCTCTCTTATTTTTTCATACTTTTAAAAAAATATACACCAAAAAACATGCACTCAAAAACTAAAATAAACATTGCCTTTATTTTTTCTGACTTAGACCAACATTTCTTCTTAATGACCTATTTTTTAAGAAATTATTTTCAATCTATAGTTGCACATAATTTCCAGTGATATGAGTCGCATTATCTGTTTTCCAAATACAGGCTCTTGTGCATACTTTGACTATTTGGCCATATAAACTCTGCGAATACTCACGCATTTACACCTTCTCTATGTGTACTTAGGGTTTCTCATGATTAATATACCGACAACTGTTCTAATACTAAAAATGTCACTCAAGAATATGATTTGTATGAATGAATGAAGTAATATAAAAATTGAATAAATATAAGAATTAAATGAACATTATATAAGTTGTTGACTAGTATATATAAGAAATGAAAAAGAAATATTAATTGTTATTCAAAATTTCACTTCTATAATAGTCAAATGGAAATGAAATTCACTTATAATAACAAAACTATTCTTAAACAATAATTTTTAAATAATTGTGTATTAAAAATTTAATCGATGCTTTTATTTTTTGCAAAAAAAAATGATATACAATAGCAAATAAAGATGAAATAATGGTGTTATTTAAAAAGAAGATAAAGAGAAAAAACTGTAAATGAGACTATAATAATGGTAGATATAATTTTTGTGTGTTGACACAAAATTTTTATAGAAGACAAATGTGTACTTGATTGTATAAATATTATTTACATTATTTATAAAATAAAAAATAAAGAATGGACGTTAAAATAGGAAAAACTAGATTAAATTAAAATTGAAGTAGAATATTGTAAAAAAAATAGAATAAATTAAAATTTAAAGGCACCCAATGTCTATGCATATAAATTAAATAGTAATAATAATTTATATATATAAATTTTATACCATTTATATAATTCATAAGATGATATAAAAGAAAAAAATTGAGAAATAGAAAATATATAATAAATATAAATTTACAGAAGTAAATGAAATAAATAAAAATTAGGAGTATAGTGAAAAGAGAATATATAAATAACTAAGAGTATTTAGTGAATTATATATTGTACAATTATAATAAATTGCAGAAGGATAATTTTATCAAAAAAAAAAAATTATTCTTCACATATTGTTAAAAGAATATGGTAAATCAACATTCTTTGGATTTCCTTTGGAAATGACTAATATAGTGTAAAAATTATACATCATGTAATTTAGAATAGAGTTAAAAATATTTATTCATTTTCAACTTATTTCTGCATGCCACTTTGCACATTACCTTATTATTATTAGCATAGAATTTCTCGTGATTAATATACGGGAGACACACTTTAATTCAGCGACGACTGATTTATTGTACCGCTAAGCCTAAAAATGGTCAAATGGAGTTATGGCGCCAGAGAATTACCAGTCCACCAGTGAGATAACTTAAGGGGCAGAAGCAGCCACAGAAGCCAACGACTGATCAATAAAATACAGAACTGATCTAACGACGGTAATGTGGCCGCCGGCGCAGAGGCCGACGGTGACGGCGGGGTTCAGATGCCCGCCAGAAATACGAAAGCCGGCGGAGATCATCAACGCCACCACCAATGCGTGCGCCATCGCCACGAAAAACAGTCCCGCCCGCGGATGTCCTTCCGGCTTGTCTGTCAAACTATTAAAACCGAAATTAAGAAACAAAAATCTTCAGAACAAGAGTGGATTCATTGCTAGTTATTACCGGCGGCCATGGCGGATCCGACTCCAGCGAAGACGAAAAGGAAGGTGCATATGAACTCCACGAAGAGGGCCTGAATGCAGTCTTGCTGCAGAGCCTCTCGGCAGCTGCCTAAGGCAATCTTCGCCATGATCACGCAATGAGAAGAGCTTGTGATTGAATCTGCCATGGCTGCGTCTATTTATAGAAGCATGCGTGCGCGGCGGCGACCAATCCTTCATCTACTATTCCTATTATTACATTCACAATAATTCCAATTTTTACTCCATTTATAATTAATAATTTCAGACGTAGTAATAATAAAAGAAATTGTGCAACAGAGAGCGGGAGAGATTGTAATAGCAAAAATATTTTTACCTAACCAAATATATAAATTTGTAATGTTGGCAACCTATGTATTTTAATTTACATAATGTAACTTTATATAGTTTACTTTGTTTATAATAATGCTGGAATAACCCTATTTTTTTATTTAATGTCATTTCCATCGACATTGTGAATCTTTCATCAATTATTGTTGGCATTTATTTAGTTTATTTTATGTGTAATAATTATGGCACAACTTATGCCAGGTTTTTTTTTTTTTTTCATTTATTACCATGTCCATGTATTTATGACTTTAAAAGGTTAAAAAATTAATTTAACTTTGCACCAACCAAAAATTAAATTCAAGGCAAGAGTCATTATATATGGTACTGTAGATTATAACAAACAAATTGCCTTTTTGATATTCACCTTACCAATTACATAAATGATGTCTACATATAGATTACTTAATACGTATAATACTTAAAGCACAAGTTCATCATCATTAATATTTTTTAGTAAAAGATAATTATCTTTATTGTATTGTGCAATAAAATTTAAACATTAAACTCAAAAGTAAACCTTAAATCTGCAACTTTTTAAAATCATTTATTTCTCAGTGAACAAAATTCTCCATCAATTAACAAATAAGAAGGTTGATTTTCAAATAAAAGAACACATACACACACACACACACACACACACAGAGATTGGCATTTGATACTAACGAATTATATAATAAAGTATATTCTTATACAGATTATTTGATTTAGAAAATATTTTAACTATAACTTTATTATGATTAATATCTTTTAGTAGAAAATAATTATCTTTATTGTGTTATATATATATATATATATATATTAAATTCTAAACTTTTTAAAATTATATATTTCCTAATGAGTTCAACTCTCCATCTATTAACAATTTAGAAGGATGATTTTAAATTATAAGAATATAGACATTATGCGTGTGTGGGTAAACGCTAGGGTTTTGATTATATATGTAAACATACTAAGATATAGGGTTTATTGGAACATATAATAAAGATCATTATTTCCCTTAAAAATTGAATATATATTATTTTAATAATTTATATATTAATTATGTAAGTTAGATAAATTTTGTATATGGATATACTCTATATAATTGATAAGTTAATTAACCATGGTAAGGGTTTTTGTTATAAAAATTATTTTATTATTATTAATTTCTTTTGTAAAACCATACTAATTTATTCTTATTTAAAAGTGGGTAGAACATAAAATAAGGAGAGTGAAATAAAGAAATTGAAGCCAGGCACAGCGCATGAACATGCATTACTATTCATAGAAAACTAAGACTCCACTAATTTCATCCAATAATATTTGACAAAAATGAAATAAATAAATGTTGCTACTATTATATATATCTATACTCTTTTTATAAAGAGATTAATCTTCAGAGTTTAGTTTTGGTTAGCACCATGTGATTTTACAAGTTCAGTCTTAAATTTATATTTTTACAGTTATTAAAAGTTTAAATTAATATGTTTAAATATATTAAGTAATTTCCCTCACTACACCCTTTAATTCTTCCACACAAATTTTTACATATTAAATGAAAATTTCTGCACACACACGTATTATGCGTGCGTAAGTGCTAGTTATTAATTATAAACATATTCCACGTGAACCAGCGTTGAATTATTTTATTTGTATTGTAATGAAGTGGTATTTAATTATTTTTAGTATTAGAAGAAGCTATTGTATCAACAATATGGTTGGTTATAATTATTCAAATATTTTCCAAGCCTTGGTCGTAACCGAAGGATGGTGGCAACATTAACTATGTCCGTAGTAGTCCGAAAATGAAATTGTTTAAAGGGCATTTTTCTTGCAGGTGGATTCTCGTCTAAGAATATAATAACGACTCATTTTTTGCACAATGAACGAAAAGCTGACGCACCACTTTGCCATGGGAGACACGTGGAAGCACCAGGAATGCTTACTCCCACACACGTGGAGCTTTAGTGAGGCCCACCATTCTGCCTGGAGCGAAATCAAGTATTTAAGTTAATGTGCCTGAATTGTTAGCGTTAATTATGGTTGAGACATACTTGATGCTGAGTGTGTGACATAAACTGGAACATACATACATATGAAGGTATAAAAATTTAAAATTTTTTGGGGCGATTATTATAATGTATGGACATCCACATGAGTTGCAAATGATTGTCACTTCGTTGTATCTACACTGTATAAAAATACGTGATCCCAAGGGAAACTAGACCTTGACAAAACTAAAATTACACTTTTATCCTTTGAAAACCTGCACTATCCACTACAATGTTTCCATTTCTATCGTACAATAATTGAAATGCAACGAGGCAGCAAGAGAGAGTGTTATATTTGGAAGGCAGAAATAGTATTCTCTATTTTGATGGGGTTGAATTAGTAACGGAGGCTATGGTTATGTTTGTTTTAATTTTTCAGTTGTGTATTTTTATTAAAAATTGTATAAAAATAAAAAAAGATAAAAAGATAAAATTTTAAAAGTATAATAATTGAAGTGTGTGTATTTTTTGAGAGTCAAGCGAAACAAACATAGCCTTATGCTTTTTCTTGTTGTTCGACGTGTTATTTTAGGTGTGGTTTTTTCTTTTTAAATCTGAAAGAAAAATATTTGAAAAGTATGATGATTTTATTATGTGTTTCATTGTAAAAAAAATGAAAATAAGTATCAAAATTATGTTTAGTTGTCAAATTTTGATGAGAATAAAAATTTGAATTTGCTTGAATATGAGCCTTTTGATACATATAATATACAATAACAATTACATGATGCCATAATACATAAAGTTTATAGATATACATAAAGAACACATAAAGAATATTTATAAATATTGATTTGATTATAAATATACAAATGTACTAATTGAATTTGGTATGGTTATGTATATATGTAAAATATAAAAACAATTGATTTTGAATTCAAATAAAAATTATATAGGGTCAAATGTTTGTTTGAATAAAATTGGTGAAGAATCTCCGCTGATCAAAGGGGTGGCCTAGCTTCCGGACTTTGCCCTTTAAAAGAGATAAAACCCTGAAGCTGTGTTTGGTTTCATTTTTTCATTCAAAACTACACACACTTAATCATTATATTTTTTAAATTTTCTCTCTTTTTCTTTCATAATTTTACATAATTTTTGAAAAAAATATACTTAAAAACACACAAATCTAAAAATCAATACAAACTTAGCCAATTTTTTTTTTCGTTCATGCACTGTTTATATCAGATTATAAAATCCCATAATTTGTTTTGGTGTGGCTTTTGTCCATTCTTGATCATGCCAATCTAAGAGAGTCACGTTTCCTTCTTCCTCAAACACTTTTCAGGGCCCGAAAATATTGAAGCCGAAAAACTAGATTAGTGAAATGATTCAATCCATGAAGGCGTAAAGCTCCATCTGTTTTATTACTCCAAGAGGAGTGGAAATTATTTTACTATGCAACGTAAGTTCTTATCATGTCCCAAGCTCCAACGGGGAAGATATGCAGTTTTAAACCAAATCCACAGTTATATGTTAATATGAGCAATAAATGTTTGGCAATGTAATTTTAATATTTTAAAATTTTTAATTTATTTGAATACATTTATAAAATATATATTAATGAATGAATAATGTGACAGTATATAAAGATAATAATTAATTTTTAAGATATATATATGTTGTGAATGTATGTGTATATATGAATAAATATTGATTTGATTGTAAATAAATATATTAATTGAATAACAATTAATTAGTTATAAATATAAGATAGTAAAATTTTAAATAAATTTTTTATTGAATAATCCAGTGTAAAGTTTGACGACGTGAAGAATGAAAAATGGTTTCCAACCATGTCCCACATAACGAATTTCTAGGAATCACATAAAAAAATAATTAATTGTAAACAACCCTGTCTCCAAATTCATGTTAACTTTGACGCCGAAACAGTGATACCCACGAATAAAAAATATAAGCCTATAAATAATATTGGGCCCAACAATGAGCCCAAATACATTGTTTTGACTGGGCCTGGAAGCTCAGATGGTAGCACCATCACTTTCTTGTCTGCGAATGAGTCCCCACCTCGCCTGATCACTGCCATAACAGTACTGTACATGCAAAAGAAAGACGCCAAAGATCCTTACGCATATTACCTGATATATCCAGCTCATCTTCTGCACCTCTCACACTCTCAGATATCAGCTTTTATCGGTAGATAATTCAACCCCGCCGGAGCCTGCTCTTGGATCTCGGTCCTGATTCTGCGATATACGCCATGAAAACCAACCAACCAAAGCTGAAAACTACCCCACGCAGTCAGCTTTTCTCCTGTGGATTCTTTAGACAATGCGCGCAAACTGTGCTCAGTCCCACCGCCTCCACTCCGCCGCCCCTACCTCAGGCGCCGCCTCCGCCTCTTCCGCCGCCCCATGCACGGCCCACCCCTCCATCTCAGCCGGAGTCGTCGTCTTCTTCTTCTTCAAACACCTCTCAGAGTTTCACCCAGTGGAAGTTTCCGCTCTCCAAGTCACCCACATCCCACCACTCCTATTCACCGCCCAAACCCGAACCCGCATCCGGATCCGACCCGAAAACGGGTGCTGCTGCACCGTCAGCCGCTAATACTAGCTTGGAGGAACTCTTCCACGTTGCGGAGCTCCAATTCAGTTCCGGGTTGGACTCGGGTCGGGTCGCTGCTGTCCACTTGCTGGAGAGATTCCTCGTCCCGACTCTAAATGCGTAAGTGGACGGCTGCGCGTGCCCGGCGGCGGTGGAGGAGACAATAGTAACCCAAACTTCTAACTTCTGAAGTCTAAACTAACGGCAGAATAAGTAAATGCATATATATTGCAAAGTATGCAGCTCATGCTTGCATCTAGGGCCAATTAAAGCCTATTGAAATTGTTTTGAAGGATTAATTTATTACATTTCTTATGTGAGATCAATTACCAATTATTTTTTGTCTTTTATCAAGGTTTTAGTTCATCATATAGAACATGTAATTAGTCTTGACTTCATCCAACCTGAACATGGCCTAGGATTGTTAATGAGTGAAACTTGAATAATGATGTCAATGATTATTCAATTTTTGCTTGTCTCAATTTCTTGAACTCAAAAACATTTTCAAACCTAATCGTGGTCTATTTACACCGGGAGAATGTTATAATAATAAAAAAAAAAGTGGAGTCAAAACACTATACAATCCACCAATGCCTATGTAACACATTTTTAACACTTTGATGAATCCAACAAATTTTAATTAACAAAATCTAATCAAATTGGAGGAAAAAAAACATTCAGCAAATCTCAGAAAGAACAAAATCTATTCCTCATCCCATCTCAGCACCACAAGAAAACGGAAAGAATATTCAGCTTTGGGATCTAAAGCCAAACAAATTTATCAAATATGTGCAGAAAATTAATTGAATGGTAGAACAGCTATAATCATTCCTGTCAACCACAAGAACAATTCCACGATGGTATGTTACAAAGAAGCAGTGATTTCAGAAAACGCAACCTCACGGAAGAAATGACTACAAAAACCCCAAATTGAATTGGAGAAACGCAACAATCTTTGAAGACACCCACA
Organism: Avicennia marina; assembly: GCA_019155195.1. Taxonomy (NCBI): domain Eukaryota; kingdom Viridiplantae; phylum Streptophyta; class Magnoliopsida; order Lamiales; family Acanthaceae; genus Avicennia; species Avicennia marina. The sequence goes on along the minus strand of CM032762.1, from coordinate 14,112,175 downwards.
CCAAAAAATCCAACAAATCCCAACGCGCAGCACGATTGACCAGAACTTGGGAAAATAAACTGAAGACTGAAAAAAAAAAAAACAAGCAAATAATTGGATGGTGAAAGAGCAGCAATCTTTGGCGATGGGTACCGCTTTGGAGACGGCGGCGGTCGATTTATTGTTGGCATCAGCACCGGAACTTTTGTTTGAGGTCTTCTTCAACGCAGATGAATCAATCTTACTGGATTTGGTGTCTGTGGCCATGGATTTTGTTCAGTTTGTTAATTCTCCTTCGATTAAATAACGAGATCAACATATATTATGATTGATCAGAACTGCCAGTGAATTTGCATTTTGTGTTTTGTGTTTGGAAGCGGAAAAACGAGATGGGTAGGTGGACAAAGACGAGAAGGGAAACATTCGTAGATTTACCTGATGAATTTACTGTTACGTCGCATGAGGTCGTTGATTTCTGACATGTGAGAATCAAGAAAGAATGACAAATGCAAGAAAGATTAGCTGAAATCCACGCAGGATGCTCCTATTTAAGTGGTGGAAAAAATGGGAGCTGTGATTTCCATCTTTTGCATCATATACGTACATATATACATGATATTAAAAGGTATAAAATATTTTAAATAATAAAGTAAAGAAAATCAAAGAATTTGAAAAAAATTGAGAGAAAACACAAACAAAAAAGTTAAAAGAAAAAAATTACAAATATATATATATATATATATATATATGATTTAGCATTGTGCAAAGATATTTAAAATAAAAATAATGAAAGATCAAAATAATTTAAAAATGATAAAATTTGAAAGAACATATAATTAATATAAATTGTAAGTTGGATAAAAAAAAAAGTCAAAATAGAAGAAAGAATAAATTATTTAATATAAAGGTAGCTGTGTGAGTTTACTTTGTGTAATAATTTTTTTTTATTGATATAGTAATATAGTATATCTACAGAGCAAGGTTACAGCTATGTGCATTTTAATATAAATTACATATAATATTTTTATTATATATATATATATTATTTTAATATTTCTTATTTACAAAATTTTTTTACTTTATACGTGTACATAATTTTTTATTGATGAAAATAAGATAAAAAATAATCATATTTTAGAATATATATTATATAATAAGAAAGGTTATGAAAAATGAAATTATATTAGACAATTTGCATAAAATGAGAAGATAACATCATAATAAGTAAAAAATAAAAATAGAAAATAAATAAGTGAAAAGAAAGAAAAAAAAATTAATATTTTTAGTTAATTATCCTTGAGGATCAAAGTAATTAGTTACCATTGATTCACCACCAGAAGCAACCATTGTCTTAGGTAGTGATTTTAATTATATTTTTCAGGGAAACAACCATAGATGTTGGGGATAAAAGGCACAAAATTTGGTAAATGGCTCTGTCAGAAGTTTCTGATACGACTGGCTGGCTATAAGGCGACCAAAAAAAAAAAGTTTCTAATACAACTAATGAACAACAAACACGTGTCCTCTTCTGGTGTACTTCTCGCACCACCAGGCAAACTTAAAAAGCGTTTTCCTACAAATCTCTGTAAAACGGCCAAGTTTAGGGGGTTGGTAATAAGTACACTGCTTTAAAATAAAATGATTAAAGCGTTTATATTTTTTGAGAGTCAAGCGAAACAAACATAGCCTTATGTTTCTTATTGTTAGACGTGTTATTTTAGTGGTTTTTCCTCATGACAAGTGTGAGAATCTGGAAGGTACACGTGGTACCAAGTGAAAAGTTGTTGTTAAAGTGGTGAATGAAAGAGGATGGCAATGGCGGTGAGAAAGTAGAAGAAAGAAGAAACAGAAACGAAAGGGAAAATGAGGAAGAAAGAAGTAAATAAAAATAAAAATATATTAGAGAAATAAAGATAAATGAAAAATAATAATTAAACAATGTTTGTCTTGTGCGTTTGTTGTTTCCATGCAATAATATCATTGTATATAAGAATATTAAAATAATAGTATCATTATTTATAAATATAATGATAATATAATTATTTATAATTTATTAATATCAATATTAATGTTACAACTATGCTTATAATAAGAATAATAATAAATTTATAATAGTGAATTTCATAATAGTAAAAATATTACAACATTTCTATATATTCTTGAAAATAATAATGTTACCGAACAATAATGTCAATTAATGTCAATTATTAATCAAAAGAGACTTGCAACTCGATCAAAGTCAACTTGAGTCAAAAGTTGTTCCAGCGAAATTAGTCAAATGGAGAATTCTCCAAACATTGATAGTGTTGACTTTTGCAGCACTGTCACTCTCTGCACCAACCAACTCGGTGGAGAACTCTGTGGAAAGGTAGGCTATCCGATAAAATTCTTTTGTATTCTTTTTATATTTTTTAATATAAATCAACAGCCACTGAGCACCTTAATCCTGCTTAAACATCCTTAATTCCTTAAAATACCCATGCTTAGGGGCCAATATTGGTTCATCTGACAGCCATATAAACAGGAGCATAGACCACCGTTCAGCACCTACTCCCTGCAAAGTTTCATCGTCGCAGAAGAGACAAAATATCTCCAAAATGCGGATTTTTGATTTAAAGTGTCTCTTCATTATTCCTGCCATCAACACACTGAAATCAGCAATGTTTTCGGGCACCCCACGGAATTGCGATCCATTTCGTGTCTTCAGCGATCCCTCTTGGATCAAAATTTGGTTTGTCATTCTTTTCTTGATCATCTTCTCCTTCGTTTCCTGCACAATCCCATTGGAGGACATTCCAACTCTGCGTCTGGAAGTCCGAGTAGAGAATTTCTCTGCCTCCATGATGTTTTCTTCCCTGGCTCTACTGTTCCTCCCACACACATTGTTCTGGTGTCTTTACCCCATACTCCTTATATCATATTTTTTTCTCTAACTATGTCTCCACCTCATTACAAGCTCTTCTTTCTGTGATTCCTGGTCTAAACATATACTTGGCTACTACAAACACCGATCAGAATCTGGCCGTTACTGAGCCCGGAGAAACAGATATTGAAGCGGGTGAAGCTGCAGAGATTAGTTCATAAGTTTGCTTGTCTACTTTTATTTATGTTTCGGATTCTCTGCTACGGTTGTATACATACATATATATGTGTGTGTGTGTGTGTCTATACATTTAACTGTTTTGCTGTGTTTCCTTATGTAATAACTTCATCGCTGTGCCTCCACATCGGCGTATGAAGTGTTAAGAGGGCACTAAGACATGCAAGTTTCCTTTTTCTTGGATTTGGCGTTCTCTCCCTTCTTCTTCTTCTTTTTTTTTTCTCCCGGCGGCCAAAAACGTTAAGCTCAAGGATTGTAATTTTATTTTTGGATACAGTAAATTTTGAAATATTTTAACATATAATTTGGATTATTTGTAAGCTCTTAAACGCTTTATAAAATATTTTTAACAATTTACTCCCTTTCATTCTCTCTTAGTTATTTATTTATATTGATTAAAAATAATTAGCCTCTTTTCATCTAATTCTTGATTCGATATCAAATATTATATAAATTAGAAGAAAGCTTGGAAAGGGAAGTTTAGCCTCATGGCCGTCTTTAGATCCTATTAGGAATCCAAGGCTCCAGTTCTTGACTAGTGGCACACTCTTTTTTGTTCCTAAATTTCCCGATTTAATTATTTTATAAATTAGTTGTATATTTTATTTACAGAATCCATTTGGCCATTCTTTAAGCACCTCTTAATTGCCTTATAATCATTCAATTTTCCTCGAAATCTTGACAACCCTATAGTTATTGCTGGTATTCAATAACATGCATTGCAATCAGAACTCCTTTTGCCCTCCGCAGCGCTTTTTGCCCTCATTCATTGCTCTTTTCTTCAGCCCTCATTCATGGCTGATTTGTGGGAATCATTGGATCTGCAACTATGGTAAGTTAATGCACATTGATTTTGATGATCTCTACACAATCTACCAAGGCCTATGTAACACATTTTTAACACTTTGATGAATCCAACAAATTTTAATTAACAAAATCTAATCAAATTCGGGGAAAAAAACATTCAGCAATTCTCAGAAAGAACAAAATCTATTCCTTATCCCATCTCAGCACCACAAGAAAACGGAAGGCATATTCAGCTTTGGGATCTAAAGCCAAATAAATTTATCAAATATGTGCAGAAAATTAATTGAATGGTAGAACAGCTATAATCACTCCTGTCAACCACAAGAACAATTCCACGAGGGTATGTTACAAAGAAGCAGTGATTTCAGAAAACGCAACCTCACGGAAGAAATGACTACGAAAAACCCCAAATTGAATTGGAGAAACGCAACAATCTTTGAAGATACCCACACCAAAAAATCCAACAAATCCCAACGCGCAGCACGATTGACCAGAACTTGGGAAAATAAACTGAAAACTGAAAAAAAAAAAAAGCAAATAATTGGAGGGTGAAAGAGCAGCAATCTTTGGCGATGGGTACCGCTTTGGAGACGGCGGCGGTCGATTTATTGTTGGCATCAGCACCGGAACTTTTGTTTGAGGTCTTCTTCAACGCAGATGAATCAATCTTACCGGATTTGGTATCTGTGGCCATGGATTTTGTTCAGTTTGTTAATTCTCCTTCGATTAAATAACGAGATCAACATATATTATGATTGATCAGAACTGCCAGTGAATTTGCGTTTTGTGTTTTGTGTTTGGAAGCGGAAAAACGAGATGGGTAGGTGGACAAAGATGAGAAGGGAAACATTCGTAGATTTACCTGATGAATTTACTGTTACGTCGCATGAGGTTGTTGATTTCTGACATGTGAGAATCAAGAAAGAATGACAAATGCAAGAAAGATTAGCTGAAATCCACGCAGGATGCTCCTATTTAAGTGGTGGAAAAAATGGGAGCTGTGATTTCCATCTTTTGCATCATATACGTACATATATACATGATATTAAAAGGTATAAAATATTTTAAATAATAAAGTAAAGAAAATCAAAGAATTTGAAAAAAATTGAGAGAAAACACCAACAAAAAAATTAAAAGAAAAAATTACAAATATATATATGATTTAGCATTGTGCAAAGATATTTAAAATAAAAATAATGAAAGATCAAAATAATTTAAAAATGATAAAATTTGAAAGAACATATAATTAATATAAATTGTAAGTTGGATAAAAAAAAAAAGACAAAATAGACGAAAGAATAAAGTATTTAATATAAAGGTAGCTGTGTGAATTTACTTTGTGTAATAAATTTTTTTTATTGATATAGTAATATAGTATATGTACATAGAAAGGTTACAGCTATGTGCATTTTAATATAAATTACATATAATATTGTTATTATATATATATATATGTTTATATTATTTTAATATTTCTTATTTAACAAAAAATTTTTACTTTATACGTGTACATAAATTTTTATTGATGAAAATAAGATAAAAAATAATCATATTTTAGAATATATATTATATAATAAGAAAGGTTATGAAAAATGAAATTATATTAGACAATTTGTATAAAATGAGAAGATAACATCATAATAAGTAAAAAATAAAAATAGAAAATAAATAAATGAAAAGAAATAAAAATATTAATATTTTTAGTTAAATTATCCTTGAGGATCAAAGTAATTAGTTACCATTGATTCACCACCAGAAGCAACCATTGTCTTAGAATTACATGTAATGATTAAGTTTCAATCCAATTCGCCAACCTAATTCATTGCCTCCTCTAAGGTTTACGGAAGGGAGCAAATGAAGATAAATGAGTTGATGAGTCAATTTATCCAAATGGATCACACAAGGAGCACATGAAGCAGATAAGTTCGACAAATCAATTTAATAATAGCTCGATTCGAAGTCAAACCATATTGCATTTAATTTAATTTTGATTCAAATCCAACTCCATTTTCTTTGGTTTCAGTTAACTTTCGCCGACGCCATTTTGAGGCCACCGTGTTCGCATCTCCACCACTCAACGCCTCTACCAAACACAAATACATAAACAATAACAATACATGCGATTACCATTACAACTACTTCAGAACGCGAAAATCCCCACACAGATTTACCCCCATTTCAATAGTGTCTACCAGTTTCAGTAAAGCTGGTATAAAAAATAAAAGTTTGGAATTATTTTTATTTTTAAAATTTTTTAACAATATAATTAAATTGAAAATGCTAAATTGAAAATAATTTGTCCACCGCACGTTAATATTTAATGATTATTTTTTATTTTGTAATGTAAATCACATCGTGGTGGTGATCACTCGCCAATCCCCAATCCCCAACCACCTTAAGCCTGCTTAAACAGCCCTTGGTGATCACTCAAGTGTTGGGCTAATTGGATTGAAACGGGTTTAAAACAACTAATGAACAACAAACACGTGTCCTCTTCTGGTGTCCTTCTCGCATCACCAGGAAAACTTTAAAAGCGTTTTTCTAGAAGTGCAAGTGTGTCCAAAACTCAAGATGCCTTGTCCTACAAGTGTGTGTAGAGCGATCAACTTTGAGGTTGGTTTCTTGTTAATTATAATTAATCAATATTTGTGCTTGTGTACATAGTCAATTTGTGCTTGTGTCCAGAGTCAATTTGTGCTTGTGTCCAGAGTCAATTTGTGCTTGTGTACAATTTGTGCTTGTGTACAGAGTCAAGCGGCTAACCCTTATCAATAAATAACGATCGCATCAATGAAGCACAACATTTTTGTTTCTTTGTCTCAATAGAGAGGAAACATTTTAACGTGAGAAAAATTGGTTAAAAAGTATTAATATACCAATAAATGCTAAATTGGAAATAATTTGTCCACCGCACGATAATATTTAACGATCCTCCTTAAATACAGATGCTTGGGTGTCAATCTTGGTTCATCTGAACAGCCGTATAAGCTGGAGGATAGACCACCGTTCTGCACCTCCGCCCTGCAAAGTTTCATCGTTGCAGAAGAGAAAAAATATCTCCAAAATGCGGAGCTTTGATTTAAAGTGTCTCTTCATTATTCCTGCCATCAACACACTGAAATCAGCAATGTTTTCGACCACCCCATGGAATTGCGATCCATTTCGTGTCTTCATCGATCCCTCTTTGATCAAAATTTGGCTTGTCATTCTTTTCTTGATCATCTTCTCCTTCGTTTCCTGCACAATCCCTTTGGAATACTCTCTGACTCACTTTCTGGAGGTCCGACTGGAGAATTTCTCTGCCTCCATGATGTTTTCTTCCTTGGCTTTACTGTTCTTCCCACACCCCTTGTTCTGGTGTCTTTACCCCATACTTGTTCTATCATATTTTTTCTCTAACTATGTCTCCACCCTATTACAAGCTCTTCTTTCTGTGATTCCTCGTCTATACATATCCTTGGCTGCCACAAACACCGGTCAGAATCCGGCTATTACTGAGCTCGGAGAAGCAGATATTGAAGAGGGTGGAGCTGCAGAGATTTAGCGGAGGCTACTTTCCTAGTTTGTATCGTTATATATTTATATATGCGTGTGGCTGGGAGGGGGGGGTGTGTGTTTGTATCGGTATATTTCGACGTTTTGTTGTGTTACCGTATGTAAGAATTTGATTGCTGTACCTTCATGTCGGCGAATGAAGTGTTAGAAGGCAATGAGACTTGTAAGTTTCCTCCGTTGGGTTTGGTGTTTTCTCTCCTTCTCTCCCTTTCTTTTCCTTTTTTTTCAGCGGCCAAAAGCTGAAAGCTCAAGGACTAATTTTATTTTTGGATACTACAAAATTTAAAATATTTTAACATATAATTTGTATTATTTATAAGCTCTTAAACACTTTATAAAATATTTTTAACTACTAACCAACTAAATCAAATACCCTTTCATTCTCTCTTAGTTATTTATTTATATTGGTTAAAAATAATTAGCCCCCCTTCATCTAACTCTTGATTCGAAATTTAGAGGGAAGTTTCGCTTCAGGGCCGGCCTCTCTAGATCCCAATGGGATAAATCCGACGTGGCCGTTGTTGACTGGTATCTTGCTTTTCGTTGTTTCTAAATTTCCAGATTTAATTATTTTATCAATTAATCGCAGGTTAACGCCTAAAACTTCCTGTATCTGTTAAATATAAATCATTTGCTCATGCATTATGCTCATTTAGGTGCAGAATATTCTGGAAGATGTGTCCACTTACTTGAATTTGGAAAAATAACAGCGATACATTAATACATTTTGAAAAATGAAAGATGTATCTTTGTGAATTTGTTTCAAAGCCAATATACTCAAAAACACGCAAGCCCATAATGACTATTTAATGCGCTGAAAATCTATTACCAGCTCCTTGTAGCAGTTGGTGGATGGATTTTCCATACAAAATTTACTTATTATGTCCATCCTTCCCTCCATTCCATGAACATGCATAACTAACAAAAATAATAAAAGATTTAATGCTCCAGCAACCACTTTCTATAACGCACCTGGGTTGGTGAACTACAAACATTATTAAAAAATAAGGGCAATTTATCAGGACAATTTTATACAAATATATTTCAGAGTTACTAGCAGTATCAGAATTTACCCATTGTCTGACTGTTTATCACCAGTGTCGACAAGAGGACCATCAACTTTCACCAAGGGTTGGTGAATTGTTATTTTTATTTTTAAATTGTTATTAATTAAAATTAATGATATCTATTATTTAAGTTCAAAGCAAGTATCAATTTTCTTTAATTATGTTAGAATTTAACAAATAATACGCATAGTTCATAGAAATAAAAAAAAAAACAGAATTTGAATTAATATTTTTGATTAACTATAATCAATAACAAGTTCATAATAAAAGATGCATAAACACTCAATAATAATTTACAATAAACTGTCTGAATACATAAAAATAAATTATAATAAAATATAAAATGTTGCATATGTATATTAAACTTTTATTTTATTTTATTATCTTTAATTTGTTGTTAATTATAAGTTAGTATGAGTAAAAAAACTTAATAAGAACACGTCAGTTTCCACCATCCCGTTCCCTGTCAGTGCCACCCCAAAACATAGCCTAGAACACTTATATAAGGCAACCATTCCGCCAACCTCAAACCGTTGTAGCGGAGACAATATCTTCGAAATGCGGAGCTTTGATTTTAAGTGTCTCCTCATTATTCCTGCCATCAACTTTCTGAAATCAGCAATGTTTTCCGCCATCCCATGGAATTGCGATCCATTTCGCGTCTTCAGCGATCCATCTTGGATCAAAATTTGTCTTGTCATTCTTTTCTTGATCATCTTCTCCTTCGTTTCCTGCACAAGCCCACTGGAGGACATTCCAACTCTGCGTCTGGAAGTCCGAGTAGAGAATTTCTCTGCCTCCATGATGTTTTCTTCCCTGGCTTTACTGTTCCTCCCACACACCTTGTTTTGGTGTCTTTACCCCATACTCGTTATATCATATTTTTTCTCTAACTATGTCTCCACCTCATTACAAGCTCTTCTTTCTGTGATTCCTGGTCTAAACATATACTTGGCTAATACAAACACCGATCAGAATCTGGCCGTTACTGAGCCCGGAGAAACAGATATTGAAGGGGGTGGAGCTGCAGAGATTAGTTCATAAGTTTGCTTGCCTAGTTTTATTTATGTTTCGGATTCTCTGCTGCGGTTGTATACATATGTGTGTGTGTGTGTGTCGATACATTTAACTGTTTTGCTGTGTTTCCGTATGTAATAACTTCATCGCTGTGCCTCCACGTCGGCGTATGAAGTGTTAAGAGGGCAATGAGACATGCTAGTCTCCTTTGTTGGATTTGGCGTTCTCTCCCTTCTTCTTCTTCTTTTTTTTTTTCCGGCGGCCAAAAACGTAAAGCTCAAGGATTGTAATTTTATTTTTGGATACAGTAAATTTTGAAATATTTTAACATATAATTAGGATAATTTATAAGCTCTTAAACACTTTATAAAATATTTTTAACAATTTAATCCCTTTCATTTTCTCTTAGTTATTTATTTATATTGATTAAAAATAATTAGCCTCTTTTCATCTAATTCTTGATTGGATATAAAATATTATATAAAGAAGAAGAAAGCTTGGAAAGGGAAGTTTAGGCTGAAGGCTGTCTTTCGACTCTATTAGGCGAAATCCGACGCTGCAGTTCTTGACTAGTGGCATACTCTTTTTTGTTCCTGAATTTCCCGATTTAATTATTTTATAAATTAGTTGTATATTTTATTTACAGAATAAAATAGCTGCTGATTGCTTTTAAAACTTTCTGCATCTGTTAAATACAAATCATTTAATTGTGTACTAGGTTCATTTATAAGCAGAATATTGTGAAAGATATGTCCATTTACTGGAATTTAAATAATAACAGCGAGACGTTAGATAAATTTTTAAAATGAAAATATATCTTTGTGAATTTGTTTCAAAGCCAATATACCTAAAAACTATGGAGACGCAATCATCTCTATTTATTTAATGGTTCCAAAATTATTTACATTAAATGGTCAGTAACATATATGGTTTTAAGTTCACAACATTGAAGTTATCACTACATTTTTAAATTATTCGACAAACTATGTTTAAATATAAATGTGTATATTTAATTAAGAAGGATGTAGAATTGACAGCAAACCAAGGTCTAAGAATCCTCTCTGAGAAGGTTAAAAGGTCGAGCACCCCAAGTCGGCGTAATTGAGTCAGCAGCACGACCTGTGCTTTGGCACCAAAAACTTAAAAAAAAACTGAGACTTGCGAGGTGTGGGGTCTGCGATTGGGCTGCACTTATGGGAAAGGAATCAATGTGGACAAAAGGAACAGAGATGCAATAAGGATCCTTGATTTGTAAAGTGTCCGGTCAAACAACTGATTGTAAGAATCTACCAGTTTTTCGAGTCGCTCACACTATAAAATTGAAATATTAAGAGCAAAAGTGCAAACTAGTCAGAATCAAGAAAAAACCAATTTTTATATTTTTGATAAAAATTGAAGAAAAACAAATGTTCAACCGTTTTAATTCAAAAAAACAGAATATTTTTTAAAGTTTTTTTTTGTTATGAATTCGAACATTTTTATCTCCTAAATATTTAATTTGTATATATCAGTTTACTATTTTTATTTTGAATTTATTTTATCTAGTTATTTTTTTATATATTTTACTGAGTTAATTAAAATTCAAATGCTGCATCTTAAAAATTATATGCTTTCATATTAATTGTTTTACTTTTATTTTACAAAACTAATTTTTAATATTTATATTTCTCTTTTTTCTTCAAATTTCATTTAGTTAGCAAGTACAAAGGCTTTTTTTGTTTTTAAATTTTGGAGTGCATTTTAAAGTATTTTTATCTCAAAAATTGTGTAAAAATAAGAGAAAGACAGAGAAATAAAAAGTAATAATTGAATACGTGTGATGTATAATTGCAAAATAAACATAGGCATAACATTTTAATGAAGATGGAAAAGGCATATAAGATGAAACGCTGGTGCTGGACTTAAAAGCAATTTAACCTTTCGCCACCTCTAATTTAATCTTCAATCATTTTCATTATATTTTTCTTAAATAACAAAACATTTTAATGTTTATCTTTTGTTGAGTTTGTTTCTTCTTTTTCAATGCTTATTTTTGTTTTCAAAACCTCTCAACTGAACAAAGTATGGGATTTTATTTTTTAATTTTCTTTTCCCAGTTTGTGTATTCCCTTAGGTTATGTTTGGAAGGGGTGTTTTGGTGATAAGTCATGTTTGGTTAGAATTGGTTGTATGTTTGGAATAATGATTAATTTATAGGGTATAAATATGTATAAATGTGAGCTTATGTAGTTGTGTGTATATATATATATATATATGAAATAATATTATCGTGATTAGATGTAATAATTAAAAAATAATTAATTAATTGTACATATAATGAAAATTTTGAATTTAAATGAAAAAGTTTGTGGTGTAAGATATGTAGTAATGAGACGTTTGATGTGATAATGAGAAGTAAAATTAGATAACTAACATAGCCTTGGATATTCACTCAGATTACGTATGTATTTTAATTCATAAAAATGTTTAAATTGAAACTGTCCAAACAATTGAAGGCACGTAGCAGAAGCTTTGGTAATTCATCTTCTGTTTTCAATACAAAATATTGCAGGGTTGTGGTCTTGTCATCTCATGCCTATTACTGCTCCATTCAACTTATAATATACAGTACAACAAAAGCTAAGAATTTTGCAACACTGTATATATGTGTGTGTATTCAATGCAAAAGAACACTTGATCTGACAAGTTGAATCCCAGAGATCATCATCTTGGAGACAACCTCATCACTCTGTTGTACCAAACCGAGTGAAGTATCATATGAAAAATGTCGTACTTCACAGGCGTGTTGTGCCAGACAAAATGCTGCCTCACCTGCTTCACCCTCTGCTGCATCACAACATACCTCTTCTCCGGAATCGACACCAATATGTTCTTCAAATTCGGTATGTCCCTCTCAAGAACGAAAACAGCAAAAGAATCCCACTTCAAGATCTCAAAAAATGGAGGCACGAAGTTGTCTGATACGATCACTGGGACGCATCCGTAGATGATCGCTTCCACCACCCTCGGGCTGTTAACCTCGTACCCCTTAGCACATATGCAGTACTTGCTGTTCTTCATGTGCCAGACGTAGCTGTTCTTCCGGAGCTTCCCGAAGATCTTCATGTCGGGATCTTTGTTGTCCCAGTATCTGAGCAAGACCGGGCGGACGTAGCCGTGCATTCTGCCGGCAAAGAAGGCGAGGACGGTTCGCCTGGACGGAGACGTGCCGCCGATTCTTCTCATTGGATTCTGTGATGAGTGGACGTTTGTTTCGGGCAGGGAGACGTCCTTGCCGAACTGGAAGCCTTCTTTCACATCAGCATTGCACATTGCCCTTATGCAGTTCGCCATGTCTCGGCTGGTCTCCGACGGTGCCTGTAAGATCAGAAGTTGTGCCAACATGTCAGCATCAGAAGTACTAATGACAGTAACAATTCTGTTTCATGTGTTCTCTTCCAGGATATCTCCGATCATAAGACCATTAGGTGATCAGAGGTACTCAGCTGGAGAGGAAGAAAACAAATTGAACCCAATTTCAGATGACACGATGTCTCAAGTGCTTGACCAAAAGTGGTAAAATTGAAATAAAACTTGATGACAATCGACTTGTCTAATCTATTAATACATCACATTCGTCAAGAATTGCTCTTGAATGGTTCGATTTAAAATTATTTAATAAATTTAAAATTACTCACCTAATTTAAAAAACCAAAATAAAGAATTTTATTTTCGAAAACTCAAAATTCCATGTATCTTAAATCTCTATTTTTCAATTAAATAAAAATAAATATTTGCAGGAAAATTATCAAACCCTAACCCTACCGGCCATGTGGCCCATGATATATAAAAAGCTCAAATAACATAAAAAAAAAATAATAAATGTGGTATTTTCTTGGATCGAGTCAAACTACAGTCCTTACTCAGTTTTATCAGTGTAACGAATGAATGGATGTGAAATTCAAGGAGAGCCTGAAAAGATACCCAATCATGGCAGGCAACCAGGAAATGATCTGCCCCATCTGTTCTGTTCCAATGAGGGTATCTTCCCTTGATCACGTCGAGGTAGTTTTTCAGGTATGCTCTTATGTCTCCAAAGGAATGAGAACCTGGCACGTATACGTAGTCCACTAGTTTTTGAGAGCTAAAGGGTAAGTAAAACAAGTGAGCTTCTCCTGCATTGCTGGTTAAGAATCTGTTGCTTGCTTCCATGAGCTTCATGAACCATCCCTCAGAAGAATATATGCCGGTGAGCTTCGGATGGTGGAAGACCGGCCTCTTGCCGTCCTTGTATATGTATACCCTGAGCTTCTGTTCCATGATTTCGTAGCTCCTGCATTAAATACCCTGAAAGTCATAACAAAGAGAATCTTTCAAGAAATGTGAGAAAAGCTGAGTCATGGCCTTTCTCATGGTCTACACAATGTGTCAAAGGGGTTTGAGAGGTTAAGTGTGCCCAGTAGACAAGATCAAGTGTGCAACAAGGTAGAGATTACCTTACAAATGTTGAGAGATTTCGATAAATAGGGGCGTATAAGCCGGGATGTTGATTAATGATCGTTGCATGTTCAATTTGGAATCTAGCATCTTGTAAGTCTTGATCAGCAGCCGTAGGCCATAGAGGACTCTGCAATAAGACTTCTTTTAGTCTTTACATCGTCTATCAGGACAAAGTTGGTTTGTTAGAATCATCATCATTGACAAGTTCTTATGCCAATGTAGCTGGATTTACCTTTGCGAAGGATGAAGCACGACTGCGCAGCAACATATCGTTCATCTCAGATATCGTCACCACAGATGCCACGGGGCTCTTGGACATTTCCACCGGAGGAGGAGGAGGAGGACTTACTGCCACTGTGGAGTGTGCATCAGCTGCAGCATGATCACTCTTCCAAGAGGTAATGTTTACATTTGCTGTGGTTGGGGGACTTGGGGCTTCCACTGGGGCCCGGAGGCCTGTATCCGTGTTTATAGGAGGAACTGAATCAGACGGCGAAACCATGGGCGCTACCGAGACATTTAACCTTTTTGGGAATGCGGAAATACTTGCATTTTCGCCTGAAGTTAAGGCGGTAGAAGGGCTAACATCTTCACTTGACTCATATGGCGCCTGTCCTGGCGAGAAACCTAAGCTTGCGTGTCCTGCAGGAATTCCAGGTTCTGCCGTATTAGAAAATGACGGACTAATACTAGCAATGGCATTTTCCTTGTAAGGTATACCTGTGACCTCTTTAGGTGCTATGCTAATCCCTCTTTCTCTCATCTCTTCTTCTTCAGCGTTGTGTGGCACAAAAAAAATTTCTTTAGGAAGACTTGGATCTCTGAACTTTAGGATTGGTGGTGATGAATTGATTTGAAGGTGTGACTGATTTCGATCAAGCTCTGAACCTCTGTGAGCTCCTCCACTGGCGTCAGATAAATTGAAATAAGCCTTGCCAGAGGACAAGGAGAGAATGCTATCTCCAGATGGTAGTTCAAAGTGCTGAATTATCAGAACTGAGGCAAGCACGAGCCCAACTACACACAGAACTTTTTTGTTTTCCACTTTACAAGTACGGCGAGGATCACTGCCCATAGCTGTGAATCCCTAAACAAACTGGTTGATGGTTTATCTGAGATGGCCTTTAAGAGTCCTGCAATGTTCCATTGATATGAAAATTCGGGGAAAATAAAAAAAAACAGAAATAATAAGAATTCTATCAGTTTAATTAGGGTTTTGCTTATACCTACTTCGTGACATCTCTCCCTAAAAATTCACAATAATAAGGAAACCTTGGTTTGGTTTCTTATTCTACTTCCAAAACTGACCTATATGGAAGGGTTAATTAATCATGAAAAAATTTCAATAAAATGAAGTAAAAATACAAATAAACAAGAAGAAAGGGAACAAGTATAATAACAAAAACCCACAAACTAGAGAATCAATACCTTTGCCAAAATAACTGATTTGCCACCAAATTTCAGTATTCTACAAAAGATTAAGGACGAAGCTTATCATCTGTCTATCTTTGTGAGTTTTTGCCGATCAAGAGCCAAGCTTACAGATAGCAACCTTTCTGGGGGTTAATTTACAAGTGAAAGTCATCATGTGCTCATTGCTTACAGATTTGAGTTTTTGGTTGTGTCCTGTAGGCTTCTCATGACTCCGAATAATTCAGATAATTTAGACAGGTATTCAATGCAACAGATTTTGCTTAAACGCCACTCTTTTGACTGATCAATCCATTTGGCCATTCTTTAAGCACCTCTTAATTGCCATACAATCATTCAATTTTCCTCGAAATCTTGACAACCCTACAGTTATTGCTGGTATTCAATAACATGCATTGCAATCAGAACTCCTTTTACCCTCCGCAGCCCTTTTTGCCCTCATTCATTGCTCTTTTCTGCAGCCCTCATTCATGGCTGATTTGTGGGAATCATTGGATCTGCAACTATGGTAAGTTAATGCACATTGATTTTGACGATCTCGAAAGATATAATACTGCAATCTTTTAAATATTTTAAGTCCTTGTCACCCTAAAATCGTACTTTCATTGAATAGAATTAAATTATGTACTTGCTGAAAAATTATCAACCACCAAATTTGTCATGGCTAATGTAAATCTTTTTTATTTTTTAAGGAGATCATTCTTCTTTGAATTTATATGTGTGTGTGTGTAAGTAAAGAGTTCCTTATATTGAGGTTAATGTATTTGGAAAAGTATTAAATTAATGAAATTCTACTTTAGATAGTCTCAAATTTTATATTTATATTTTATATTTTATGTTTTTGGTCTTAATTTATGTAATTTTGTTATTATGATGACTGAATAAGGTTTTATTTTTTGTTCTAATCCATGGCAGTTCAAAGATAGCCAAAAAGGGTAAAGATGAAATCGATAAGGCAAATTTAATGTACTAAACTAAAATATAAATCAATGAAATCTTTTTCAAGATAGTATAAAATCTAAGGTAATATTATATTTTAGTTTAACATTTTTCTTTTTCTTTCTCTGTTTTTCTCTTCTAATTTTGTCTTTATGTTAATCCATCATTATTTAAGGATAGTCAAAGGGAATAATTTTGATTGAGTAGTTTAATGTTTTAGATTAAAAAACTTATATTTTTAGATGCTAATATATAGAAATTTAGTAAAATTGGATTTATTATTATCTAAATAAATAAGTTCTATTTTAGCTCTAAAATTTATCTGTTAATTCATTTTTTAATTAAACAAATTTTATATATTAAATTAGACATAAAATGTAAAATAATTTAAAATTAAAAAAACTAAAAATTCAAATTCAAAACTTTGGTCAAAGTTAAGCAAAAATTCCACATAAAATTATATTTTATTGCAAAATTTAATCTCTTTTTCCTTTACTTGTCTTTTAGGTTTTTGAATTCATTATTTTAAATTGCTGAAATTTGAGTTTTGTGATGCTATAAATGAATGAATTTAAATAAGTAGATTTATATTTTAGGTTGAAACAAAACTATTTTATTCACAAACATTTTTATATTCTATTTTACGGTTTATTTCCTAATTATGATTATTTAATAGTGGTTACCAATGAAACATTTTTTATATAAATATCTTAAAATATTGAAATTTAAGATGTGGCCTAAATTACATAAAGCTGGTAAAATACTCTGCTCCCTATGATATATATAGTGAAATTAACACGTTCTGTGTGTGTGCCCAATTTTTAAAAACTATTTAATTTAATTAACATAAATTTCAATAAAATTAGTATACAAAATTTCAAATTATGAGAAATTTTTACGAAAAAGAACAAAGAATGAGGATAGAATAGGAGTATTTTAGGTAATTTATATTGCGACACTTGCAAGGTACACTGTAAATACAATAAAATTTTATAAAAATGAAAAAAGAGAGAAAACAATTATCAAGGAGATAAAAATTAAAAGGAATAAAAGGGAAGAAAAATACAAATAAAGATACGTTAGGAATTTAACATTGTGATACTTAAAGGTATTTAATATGGGCATCACACGCAATAGAAAAAATATAAATAAATAAATATCTATATTCTATACTATTTAAAATCCATTAAACCTCTTTTGGTCTACTAATGTATTTTCTAAAACACCATATTTAATAAACCATATATAATAACTACCTCTAGCTATTTAATATTTTTTGAAACAAAATTTTAATAAATTCAATTATAACCAATTTTTATCGGATGAAAAATATAACATAAAATAAAATAAAATAGAGGGTTTATTAGTAAAAATATATCCTCTTTTTATGAAATAGATGGTCTATTTTTATTATACTAACAAATTCTATTGTAATAATTTTTTTTCTATTTTTCTTTTATTTTTAAAGATTAATATCTACATAATTAATTTTACTAATACATAAATATAAACATTGTGTTTGTTTTTATATTTAGACGTGTGTTCTTTTATGTTATTTTCAAGAATTTTATCAAATAAGAAAGAAAGAAATAGAAAAAACATATAAACTGTAATGTGTTTTTTGCGTTAGCAACAATGATAACAAACGTAGTCTGTCTTTCTTATCTTTAGTAATTTTAAAGGACGGTTATATATATTTGGATACCAATTGCAACGGGGAATGAAACAAATGTGGTGTAGGTCTGAAAATTTTAAAATATATAACAGTAAGAAAAGAAATAATTCTAATGAATTGTACTTTTTCTGTATATGTATTTTTAATAGGTTAAAAATGATAATAAATTGAGTTCCAAACTATGCGATCCAATGTAAAATTATTATACATTTTATCCAAATATTTTATATATTAAATATTTTTACTACACACGCAACAAGTGTATCAAAACACTAGTTATTTATTATGTCTAAGAAGGTTATAATAATTACTTTTTGTTATTTAATAGATTTATTAAAGTGCGTTTTAAATTCAATTATAATTCCTTTATTTTTTAATATAAAATAAACATATAAAAATAGTTGATTTGTCAGCAAATACATACCTTCTCCTTTGATAAAAAAAAATAAAAAACTATTTTACAAAAATGAAGCGAATTTTTTAACTTTTTTATATATTTCTCTTCTATATATTTCTATTATTTTTATTTTGAGTTGTTCTCTAACCTTTATGTGGCTTTTCCTCGTCTCTCTCTCTCTCTCTTGAAGTTTTTATATAATTTTCAGTTCGGATACATTTATTTATATTATTATTAAAATTATTTTGTATAGCTCATTGATAATTATTTTTTAGTTTTTAATCAAATGATAAAATTTAGCAGCACTGTCAACTAATGTAAAATATATTTTATTCGTGTAATTTTATCTACAAAACAATTTATATGATTATACACACAACATATATGCAAAAGATAATATATATATATATATATATATATATATATCTCTCTCTCTCTCTCTCCATCCTGCTACGCAACAATAAAAAATATAATCCTCTTTTTCAGTACTTTTCTATACTGTATTAATGAAGATTATATGCCACTTTTCGATAACCATTTTTCCTCAATTTTAAATTATTTTCTCACTCTCCACTCTCAAATTAAATTCATTCTATTTTAAAAAAAAATTATTTTCTTTTCTCTTATTTTGTCAATTATATAAAATTTCATTTGAAAACACTGTGAATTTGTTTGTGTAATTATACACGTGCATTGAATCTGACCATAATAATAATCGCTACAAATTTTCCCACAGTTGTTCCCATTTAAGCGCATCATTCACAGGAAATTGAAAGAAGGACCAGAGAGAGAAACAGCAACATTTTTTAAATAAGTAAACAAAATATGTCAAACCAGTTGAATGAACATTTTATATAAATCAAAAAGCATCTTCTCCTGACAGTATAATGGGAGACCTCAAAGAAAAGCAGTTCTCAATATATGAGCCCAGAAAGCCCGCCTTCAATTAAGGCCCAAACCAATAAACCCAAATTTGGTCCAATCTCCCTCGACAAAAGCAGGCCCAAAAGACCCTCCAGGGTTCATTGAGGCCCCGGTAACGGGCAGTCAGTTGTTGGCCCAGCCCAGAAACAATGCCCTTCTTGGTGTCCGCTATGGTGGCGTAGACAGTAAAGAGCGAAGAAAATGTCAGAAGAAACCTCCATGATAGCACCTTCGGTGAAGCCCATGGGTGTAGTCTGCAGGCTTTTCAATATAAAGTATATTAAGAGAAATACCAATTCATACGATACACTTAACATACAATCTTGCATCAAAAATGTAAAAAAAATTATGACATATATCATCATCACGTTAAGAAAGATTGGTACAAAGGTGTGACTTCAGTGATAAGAGAACAAGTTTGGGCAATGTTTAGTTTCATTTTTCATACTCAAAAAACAAATACTACGCGTGTTACACTTTTTAAAATTTATTTATTTTTCTCTCTTATTTTTTCATAATTTTAAAAAAAATATACACCAAAAAACACGCACTCAAAAACTAAAATAAACATTGACTTTATTTTTTCTGACTTAGACCAACATTTCTTCTTAATAACCTATTTTTTAAGAAATTATTTTCAAGCTGTAGTTGCACATAATTTCCAGTGATATGAGTCGCATTATCTGTTTTCCAAATACAGGCTCTTGTGCATACTTTGACTATTTGGCCATATAAACTCTGCAAATACTCACGCATTTACACCTTCTCTATGTGTACTTAGGGTTTCTCATGATTAATATACCGACAACTGTTCTAATACTAAAAATGTTACTCAAGAATATGATTGGTATGAACGAATAAAGTAATATAAAAATGAATAAATATAAGAATTGAATGAACATTATATAAGTTGTTGAGTGGTATATATAAGAAATGAAAAAGAAATATAATTGTTATTCAAAATTTCACTTCTATAATAGTCAAATGGAAATGAAATTTACTTATAATAACAGAACTATCCTTAAACAATAATTTTTAAAGAATTGTGCATTAAAAATTTAATCGATACTTTTATTTTTTGCAAAAAAAAATGATATAGGATAGCAAATAAAGATGAAATAATCGTGTTATTTAAAAAGAAGCTAGTGAGAAAAACCATAAATGAGACTATAATTATAGTAGATATAATTTTTTTGTGTTGAGACAAAATTTTTATAGTAGGCAAATGTGTACTTGATTGTATGAATATTATTTACATTATTTATAAAATAAAAAATAAAGAATGGACGTTAAAATAGGAAAAACTAGATTAAATTAAAATTGAAGTAGAATATTGAACAAAAAAATAGAATAAATTAAAATTTAAAGACACCCAATGTCTATGCATATAAATAAAATAGTAATAATAATTTTTATATATAAATTTTATGCCATTTATATAATTCATAAGATGATATAAAAGAAAAAAAATTGAGAAATAGAAGATATATAATACATATAAATTTAGAGAAGTAAATGAAATAAATAAAAATTAGGAGTATAGTGAAAAGAGAATATATAAATAAATAAGAGTATTTAGTGAATTATATATTGTACAATTATAGTAAATTGTAGAAGGATATTTTTATAAAAAATAAATAAATTATTCTTAACATATTGTTAGCATAGAATTTCTCGTGATTAATGTACGTGAGACTCACTTTAATTCAACGAGGACTGATTTATTGTACCGCTAAGCCTAACAAAGGTCAAATGGAGTTATGGCGCGAGAGAATTACCAGTCCACCAGTGAGATAACTTAAGGGGCAGAAGCAGCCACAGAAGCCAACGACTGATCAATAAAATACAGAACTGATCTAACGACGGTAATATGGCCTCCGGCGCAGAGGCCGACGGTGACGGCGGGGTTCAGATGCCCGCCGGAAATACGAAAGCCGGCGGAGATCATCAACGCCACCACCAATGCGTGCGCCATCGCCACGAAAAACAGTCCCGCCCGCGGATTTCCTTCCAGCTTGTCTGTCAAACTATTAAAACCGAAATTAAGAAACAAAAACCTTCAGAACAAGAGTGGATTCATTGCTAGTTATTACCGGCGGCCATGGCCAATCCGACTCCGGCGAAGACGAAAAGGAAGGTGCATATGAACTCCACGAAGAGTGCCTGAATGCAGTCTTGCTGCAGAGCCAGGCTCTGCAGCTGCCTAAGGCGATCTTCGCCATGATCACGCAATGAGAAGAGCTTGTGATTGAATCTGCCATGGCTGCGTCCATTTATAGAAGCATGCGTGCGCGGCGGAGAAATAATTATTAATTCACAATAATTCCATTTTTTACTCCATTTATAATTAATAATTTCAGACGTAGTAATAATAAAAGAAATTGTGCAGCAACAGAGAGCGAGAGAGATTAGTAATAGCAAAAATATTTTTACCTAACCAAATATATAAATTTGTAATGTTGGACTAAATCAAATACCTGCGTCCCGAGTGAAAAACAACTCATTTTTTGGACAATGAACGAAAAGCTGACGCAACACTTTGCCATGGGAAATACGTGGAAGCACCAGGAATGCTTACTCCCACACACGTGGAGCTTTGGTGAGGCCCACCATTCTGCCTGGAGCGAAATCAAGTATTTAAGTTAATGTGCCTGAATTGTTAGCGCTAATTATGGTTGAGACATACTTGATGCTGAGTGTGTAACATAAATTGGAACATACATACATATGATGGTATAAAAATTTAAAATTTTTTGGGGCGATTATTATAATGTATGGACATCCACATGAGTTGCAAATGATTGTCACTTCGTTGTATCTACACTGTATAAAAATACGTGGTTCCAAGAGAAACTGTACCTTGACAAAAGTAAAATTACACTTTTATCCTTTGAAAACCTCCAGTATCCACTACAATATTTCCATTTCTATCGTACGATAATTGAAATGCAACTAGGCAGCAAGAGAGAATGTTAGATTTGGAAGGCTGAAATAGTTTTCTTTATTTTGATGGGGTTGAATTAGTAACGGAGGCTATGGTTACGTTTGTTTTGATTTTTAAGCTGCATATTTTTATTAAAAATTGTGTAAAAATTAAAAAAAAAAAGAGATAAAATTTTCAAAGTATAATAATTAAAGTGTTGTATTCTTTGAGAGTTAAGCTAAACAAACATAGCCTTATGCTTTTTCTTATTGTTAGACGTGTTATTTTAAGTGTGTTTTTTTCTTTTTAAATCTGAAAGAAAAATATTTGAAAAGTATGATGATTTTATTATGTGTTTCATAGTCAAAAAATGAAAATAAGTATCAAAATTATGTTTAGCCGTCAAATTTTGATCAGAATAAAAATTTACATTTGCTCAAATATGATACTTTTGATACATATAATATACAATAACAATTACATAATGCCGTAATACATAAAGTTTGTAGGATGTGAGTGTGTTCATATATATGAGAGCATATATTTAAATATTTATAAATATTGATTTGATTATACATATACAAATGCACTGATTGAATTTGGTATAGTTGTGTATTTATGTAAGATATAAAAACAATTGAATTTGAATTCAAATAAAAATTTTATAGGGTCAAGTGTTTGTTTGAATAAAATTGGTGAAAAATCTCTGCTGATCAAAGGGGTGGCTTAGCTTCCAGACTTTGCCCTTAAAAAGAGGTAAAACCTGTAGCTATGTTTGTTTTTATTTTTTCATTCAAAACTATACATACTTAATCATTATATTTTTTAAATTTTTTCTCTTTCTCTTTCATACATTTAAATAATTTTTGAAAAAAATATACTTAAAAACGCACAAACCTAATAATCAAAACAAACTTAGACAATTTTTTTTTTTCGTTCATGCACTGATTTATATCAGATTATAAAATCCCATAATTTATTTTGGTGTGGCTTGTGTCCATTCTTGATCATGCCACTCTAAGAGAGTCACGTTTCCTTCTTCCTCAAAAACTATCAGGGCCCCAAAATATTGAAGCCGAAAGACAAGATTAAGGAAATGATTCAATCCATGAAGGCGTAAAGCTCCATCTGTTTTATTACTCCAAGAGGAGTGGAAATTATTTACTATGCAATGTAAGTTCTTATCATGTCCCAAGCTCCAACGGGGAAGATATACAGTTTTAAACCAAATCCACAGTTATGTTTGAGAGAGGGGCTTTAGTGAAAGATGACGTCGGGTGCGAGTTATATTAATATGAATAATAAATATTTGGTAGTGTGATTTTAATATTTAAAATTTTTAATTTATTTGAATACATTTATGAAATATAGAGTAATGGAAGAATAATGTGATAGTACATAAAGATAATAATTAATTTTATATATATATATATATATATAATATGATTGTATGTGTGCATGTGAATAAATATTGATTTGACTGTGAATAAATATAATAATTGAATAACAATTAATTAGTTATAGATACAAGATAATAAAATTTTGAATGAATATTTTGTTCAACAACATACTTTAGTAGTGTGAAGTTTGGTGGCACGGTGAAGAATGAAAAATGGTTTCCAACCATGTGCCACGTAAACGAATTTCTAGCAATCACATAAAAAAGAATAATTAATTGTAAACGACCCTGTCTCCAAATACATGTTAACTTGGACACCCAAACAGTGATACCCACACATCAAAAATATAAGCCTAGAAATAATATTGGGCCCAACATGAGCCCAAATACCATTTTTGACTGGGCCTGGAAGCCCAGATGGTAGCACCATTATTTTCTTGACAGCGAATGAGTCCCCACCTCGCCTGATTACTGCCATAACACTACTGTACATGCAAAAGAGAGACGCCAAAGATCCTTACGCATATTACCTGATATATCCAGCTCATCTTCTGCACCTCTCACACTCTCAGATATCAGCTTTCATCAGTAGATAATTCAACCCCGCCGGAGCCTGTTCTTGGATCTCGGTCCTGATTCTGCGATATACGCCATGAAAACCAACCAACCGAAGCTGAAAACTACCCCACGCAGTCAGTTTTTCTCCTGTGGATTCTTTAGACAATGCGCGCAAACTGTGCTCAGTCCCACCGCCTCCACTCCGCCGCCCCTACCTCAGGTGCCGCCTCCGCCTCTTCCGCCGGCCCCTGCACGGCCCACGCCTCCATCTCAGCCGGAGTCGTCGTCTTCTTCTTCTTCAAACACCTCTCAGAGTTTCACTCAGTGGAAGTTTCCGCTCTCCAACTCACCCACATCCCACCACTCATATTCACGGCCCAAACCCGAACTCGCATCCGGATCCGACCCGAAAACGGGTGGTGCTGCACCGTCAGCCGCTAATACTAGCTTCGAGGAACTCTTCCACGTTGCGGAGCTCCAATTCAGTTCCGGGTTGGACTCGGGTCGGGTCGCTGCTGTCCACTTGCTGGAGAGATTCCTCGTCCCGACTCTAAATGCGGAAGTGGACGGCTGCGCGTGCCCGGCGGCGGTGGTGGCTGGGGTGTTGGCGTGCTTGCGGGAGGACGTGGCGCCCAAGCCGGCGAGTAAGGTGTTGTTGGCACTTTGTTTGGTGGAGGGGAATCGGCGCGTGGCTGTGGAGGTGGGCGCGGTGACTGCGGTGGTGGAGGCGCTGACGGACGCGGAGAGTGCGGTGGCGGAGAGGTCCTTAGCTGCGTTGGAACTCTTGTGCACGACGGCGGAGGGTGCGGCCGAGGTGAGGGCTCACGCGCTGGCAGTGCCGGTGATGGTGCAGGTGATGGGAAGGATGGAGGGGAGGGGCAAAGAGCACGCCATGAGCGTGTTGGCAGTGATCTACGGTGGTTTAGATGATGGGGCGGCGGTGGCTCCGGCGGAGGAGGTGGCGCGTGCGGTGATGTTGGCTCTGCAAGGCGAGTGTAGCGCAAGAGGGAGAAGAAAAGGGGCCCAGCTACTGAAGATTCTGCAGGAGAATGGACGGTCAGAGATGACAGAAGAGGAGAGATGAGCCGTGAAGATTTTTGTATTATATATTCCAGCAAAGTTGGTAAGAAACAATAATATCTGAAAGCGAGAGGGAGATAGATCTATCAACGTATGTGTTGGAACAATTATGAATCCAATGGGGAATGTTTTTCTGTTAATTAATATTGTAATAAATTCATATTATTGATTTTGCATTTTCATTTTCTATTAACGTGGGTCTATAATCATATGTGGCTTGAGTGCTGGATCAAACCCTATAATGCCCTAAACCCTACTAACATAACAGTGTGCATATAAATTCGTTCATTTAAATTCCCACGAAGTCAACAATATGAATCTTTTTTATGTAAACAAATTAGCTAATATGTGGACACTCAAGAAGGTTCCCTATAACAAGTCTTCTTACAACAAAACTTTCCGTTTCCAAGGTACAATTTCCTGTCTTTTGAGCATATGCAGGAGCACAACCATCTTCGTTCAAAACCCTTTTCCAAACAATACATACATACATACATGTGTATATATATGTGTATGTGCGTGTGTGTATCATAGGACCAATTCGTCAAGCCTGTTTTTAGCTTCGCCATGGATCAAGAAAATTGCTCAAAATTGGGACTCTTTGTGGACATCAAGAAAGGGTGGGTTTCTACTAATTCTTGGCTCAATGGGGCTTAATCAGCTCCATTTCTTCCCATTCATCTTGATCCAGTCAGAGAGTTCAGACATCATCATCGTCATCATCAGTTCGACAGCAGTTGATATCAACCACCACTAGGACCTCAGATTTCAGACGAATCGTACAAGAAAACAACTGTAAATTTCTGTAATCCGCCGAAGTTTTCGGGCTTCATGTCCCTTAGTTTTTTGACATCAATGGGAATTTTGCATGGTTGTTGATTAGTAGAAAAACAAGCATTTGATTCTTGGACCCCATTTTAAGCATAATGTTGAATTTTCCTAGACTCCCGTCCGATTTGTTCTTCAATCCATTGGCTATTTTTTGCTTTCTTATATGCCATGGAAGAGAATGCCGTTGTGCATTCTTCATTTAGTCAAATTTGAAATAGAAACGACCCATCAAACAGCTGGCTGGGGCCAAATTAATGCTCTAATTGATTCGACTGCAATGGCAAGATTTGATTGAAATCCAACTAAATCATTAACCCCATCACCTGACATATCTCCAATCTGATGCATGTCTTGATGGGCACCACTAAATGTCTCACCAAACCCATTATCGATCCATGTGTTCATCCTCAATACCACAATCATTTGTTCTGTGAAGTTTATGAACATAATGCTTCTCTTGAATCCACCTTGCGGCGAAAACGTCACCTGCGCAAGTATTGTTATTAATTCTCAAATTCAAGTGTTTCGTCTTAAAAAGATATTCATTTTCCTTATATATTGCAGTATATAATATTCATACATACATACATACATACATATATATATATTCACACACACACGCACACGCACACGCATGCCTTCAATTTCTAGACCACGGTTAAATGACCTTTATTTATTAATTCCTCAAAAGTAGGGTTTTGACGAGGGAGCATTCTTGCAAATTCGGAGTTATATATCTCACTTGTACGTAGTCAGTAAATTTCTTGGCTGTCTTGTCTTGAATTATAGTGATTTCAACTTTTTTTTTACCTACTTAACGCACCCAATTTAAACACTTAAATTGAACTCATAACATCATATATAATTGTCTAAAGATAATGAGTATCAAATCATTAAATTCTCTCCAACGACTTGTGATTTCTTGTTCTTAATTTACCACCACGGATGTTGATTGTTGAACGTCTTGGTATGCAATGACATCCACGAAAGAATCAAACAAACCCCAATTGGAGTTTACAAGCCATTAATTCCCCACAAGAGAGAGAGAGAGAGAGAGAGAGCGCTTCAGAAACCGAAAAAACCGATAGTCCAAACATAGCAAAGCGCCGCCTCTGCCGCCCCACGCGCTGCCGTGTGCCCCGGTGCTTATTACCCCGCCAGCGGTGACGCCATCCGCCAACACGCACAGTGCAGCTACCAGACCCATCCCGTCCTCCTGCAGATCAATCAGAGCCTGAAGCCCGACAGAAGCTCGTCTCCGGTGGCGGAGACGCTACAGTTTCTCCGGTCAGGCAAGACACCAAAAGTTGTAAAGAGCGCAGCCTGGTGTGGTTGCATTGAATGGGGTTGGGTAATGGCGTGGCGTGTATGAGGGATAGCTGAACGAAGCCCATGTGATCACCATTAACGAGTTGCAGAGAAATTTCGTCATCAACATGGTGAGAATTACTGCTCCATAGTAACAAAAATGGAGGTTATTACCTATTTTCCGAAAGAAAAGAAATAAAAAGATTCTTCGAGGAACTGATGTTAAAAGTTTGTGTGCTTAAAGGATGGACAACTGGACACTAGGCTTGGCAATTCGAAATCCTTTCTTCCTTCCCAAACTTATCTTTATACAAGTACCACAATGTGATTATGGATTGACCAATTCTTTTTGATTAATTTTAATACATTCTTTTTTTTAAACTTACGTATTTTGAATTTAAATGGAGTTTTTAACATGTTTTACTGTAAATGCTTATTTTATTCACTTGTGAGACAGGAAATTTGGATTTTTGAGCTTTGAAACATTGAATAAATTCTCTTAATTCTCTTGAATGACTTCAATTTGTTATGAATTATAATTCAATCCATTCAACAAGAGTTATTTGAATAGTGACATATCAATTAAACTTGCCGTTGAATAAATTTGAATTTTTGAGTTTTGAGACATTAAATAAATTCTCTTAATTTCCTTGAATTTGTTCAACGACTTCAAGTTATTGTGAGTTAAAATTCAATCCATTCAATAAAAGTTATTCTACATGTCAATCGAACTCATCATCATGATTTGCTTCAACATATTGCATGAAGTTGTATCCACTCATAACTTAAAACAAAATAATATACATAAGCGAGCACAAATACAGGTGACAAATCGTCGGACAGAGAAATAGAGAGAATTTGACGGACAATAATCTCGTGGGGATACTTTGTCCATAATATGTTTTAAAAAGGAAATTTCATAATTAAGGAAATTTGGTTAAAGTTGAACCTTCATGTCAATTTGAACTGTCACTAGATCTTCATCTCCTACTATAATCGTTACTTTTTAATAATTAGTTATTATATAGTTAGCGATAGATGATTAATATTCCTATATATTTTTAAGCGATATGAATTATCGAAGAGTTACTGATAATTTTTTATTTTGTCTTTTTGTTTTAAACAAACAATAATATGTCTGACGAATTAAGTACTTATATTTATGTAGAAAAGTCAAAGTTCGTAGTGGTAAGAGTGTCCTATCAAATTAACTGGATATCTTATTATAAAATCCATTTTATAAATTTAATTCATTCTAAAATCATCAAGGAATATAGCAGTTAGTTTCTATTTTTATATGTATCTCGAATCTTCATCATGATTATATATTATAATATGAATTGTTTGAATTTTCAATTGTTAAATTATATATTAATCCCGTATATGTACATCTGTATTTTTCATCCTATACTTATTTTATATTTTCATTTGATGTTTAGCTTTTTTTCTCTAATGCAGCTAGCATATAACTTTATTTGGGCTAGAAAAATTGCTTATTTCATATTTATCCACTGCCTTTTTTTTTTTTTTTTTTTACTTTTGTGTGTATATATATACATATTAGAAACTACTCTTATTTATCTTTACAAAATATCAGATCTCGTTCTTTCATACAGGTTACAATTATTATATAACGGTAGTGCTTATATGCTATTATTATTATTTTTTAACAATAATTAAATATGGAAAAACTACCATACAAATAAATAAATAAATAAATATCCACTTATCAAGATTAACTAATATTGAAACCTAGTTTAGTTTAATATATGTTTAAAGGTATGCATTGCAAAAAAAAAATTGGTGTCACCTTTTTATTTAGTCAATTACTTAAATCATGACAAACTGCCATTGTAGTGCTCTTCTGATACTGAATGTGGACCATCTATTAATATTTCACAGAAACGACTGAAAGCGAAGAAAACTGGTAAACCAGACAAACAATACTAAACCAAATCATTACTTTATTTTATTTTAAAATTTTTTTTCTATACTATACATTTAAAGCTACTTATACAATATTCATGAATACAGGAAATGTATTGATATGCACATATACCTAATTAATTGAACTTATATACAGAAATATACGTGTGTGCGCGCTGTTGAAATTATTTTACCATAATTGCATCTTTACACCGCAGCAAAATAAGGAATAGCAACTGAAAAAATTTCTGTCCAAAAAAAATTAATAGACACACATAAATCTAAAATATAAAATTTTGATAGCAATTGGATTTGAATTCACTTTATAAGAATGCTGATGAAGCAACTATTATTGGAATGATGGTAACAGATCAAAGTTGCTATTGATATTCCCAAAACTCTATAATTGATTATGTGGGATTTAGTGATTTATACATATTAAATAGAAGGTACAAAATTGCAATAATATACACATCTACACACACACACACACACATGAAAAGGTGTAAACTTTAATTTCCTTATTAGAGAGAACGGAGACAATACATATAAAATAATGTATTCAAATTTATTAATTTTAAATATAAATTATTATGTTATTCATATATCGCGTAAAGAAGCTAAATGACGATAGAAGATTTACTGAAAAATAAATTAAAAATTCATGTCTGTAGGATTTGAATTTATTACATCTTTAATAATTACAGGGCCTCAGACGGCACGTCAATTAGATTTTTTTTTTTTTTTTAACGTAAGGTCAATTTGTAACATGAATGCACAGAAAAAACATAAAAATCATTAAAATATACTTATATGGAATTAGTGAGTTAAGGCTTATACCCAATTACTTTTAGAAATGACAAAAACTTTATTAGTTTATTTTCTCACTCAAACCAAAAGAAAAAAAAAAGAGTGAGGGACGATATAAATTGTAGAAGCACACCTCACCAATTTATCCCTTTTAATTCCCATAAAAAAGAAAAAAAAATGTGTAGTAAATTAGAGGTGAAGAACTTCTTTATCACATGCCAAGACTGAATTGCAAGCACTCCTTTGAATTAAGATGCAAAATCATCAAGAATCTACGTTGAAACTTCCCATATACAGAGATAATCAATAGCCATGCTGAAAGAAAGATAAATATACACACTAGGCTTTCACAATTCTGTATCTAGATTATTGAATTCTCAAGGAGATATCCATGATACAAGCATCATGTCCGACCAAAGCAAACCAGCTGCTAATAAGAGAGCATAAAGATACATGTTCCAGATGCCTGACTATGAAAGTTATTCCCAGAGTGCGGACACTTAAGGACGTGCAAGTCCCCAGTGACCTCAGTTGTATACATATATTGAGACATCCTAAGAGTAAATAATCTAAAAGCAAAACAAAGAAATCCAACTTCAAACAAAAGATAAAGTATGCCTAGATGTGCCAATCGTCAAAGCATAAACCTCGGAGGTGAGCAAATCACACGAGAACAATTCATAAGTTATAAAGAATCTTCAGTTATTTTCTTTTTGCATTCTTTAACTGTGGCATCCTTTCTTGCCCTTGGTCTCTTCTGCCCCTCCACATTCACGTGGTGAGATTTTTTCTTCAACGTGTTCCTCCTTCTAGGTTTCAAATCTTTTGCACTTATGGTGAACTCATTTGTTGCATCAGGAAAGCTGAAGTCAGCAGGGTTCCGGTTGAGAGTGCAAACACCCAATGCTAGATTACTTCTTGTCGGCTGAACTAAAGTATTGCTGGCGCCCTGAAAGTGAACGGCTTTTGAGTTCCCCTGCTCTGGAGGCATTTGACCTACAAAAATTGCATCCTTTTCAGAATGTATGGCAATACAGAAAACTGTAAAAGATTTTAGAGCAGTGAATGCGTGGAAGTTGACATTTACCTCGTAAATAAGATTTTCTCAAGCTTTCACTAGGAAAACATACACCGTTAAGCAACCTGGGGAGGCCCTCGTGGTGGCCACCTCGTGAAAAGAACGGTGCCTTTTGGAATGAATCGTTCTGATTTTCATTTCCATTTAGCCGCAGATGGTGACTGCAGGGAGATGAGGGTTTATCAAGAAAACTATTTGTGCCTACTTTGAATGAAGGGCCTGAAACAATCCCTCGATCCATCAAAGACAGAAGTTGCATTGCTGGGATCGTGTCATTTGAATAAGCATCTAAGGATCCCACAGATTTAAGGCTGGGCCCAATTCTCCCCTCTCTGACAGCAGAAGCATCATGTGCATTTTTTTCCTCCACAACCTTGGTATCGCAAACGTTCTTTCCCGTGTAGCAGTGATCTGGGAAAGAACGTACACCCAAGGTATTAGGCTGAATGGAGCGACTCTGGGTAACACTTAGATGAAGAGGCACATTCTTTCCCCTCGGGGCCCATAATAGATCTGCTCCTTCAGTAGGTCTTGGTCCTGACATGACAGAATTTGAAGCTGGAAACTGTGTTTTCCTCTGTTGGCTTGATGTAAAGGAACTGAAGTGTCTGGATTGGCTATCCTCCTGCTTGCCTCCGTCTAAATGACAATTTTTTGCCTGAGAGAAATTTAAGATTCCTTGGCTGACTCCCATCTTGCCACTTGCAGAACTTACACTACTTCTGCTGGTGGAAGGAAAACTGATCATGCCAGGGCATCCGTCCATGTAGATGGAAGGAGATCCTCTTCCAGGACTATTGATCCCCTCGGACAGATTCTTGGCCAAAAGCTCAGCTATTTCCAATTGTATATCATCTGAAACTCCTCCTGGTTCTACATTATTATCCATGTTTTGGACAGCATGCGGCTGAGAGGCTCCCAATTTTCTCTTGCCTTCTCTAACCATCTCTTTACTGCAAGAGGCAAACGTTTCCTGAAACTATAAACAGAAATTCCGGTTAATTACACTAAATAATTGAATAAGTTTATTGTACATATTTAAAAAATTATAAGGTTAGCACCATCTCCTATCAATACATTCATTGAGTAACAGTCAGGATTAATTGCCACCAAAAATCTGAACCTCACCAGCAGTCATCGTAGGAAAACTGTTGGAACACGTAGTAAAGGACTTGCATCCCCAATCATTAGGAAAAAAGAAAACACTTTCTGGTTATTCAAGGTACATTTTTGCTAAATTGAAGTTCAAAACCATTAACTAACAAATATTGGCATCTCAATATCTAGTTTCAAAGTCTACTTTTCATAATCAGGAAATTATATTGGCCCACCATGATTCCTCATAAAAAGGAAATCTGAAACAGTTGTCATTGGAGGTTTAAGCTTACAGTAAATTGAATATTCATTGTAGTACTTTAGTTTCAACAAGAAAACAAGTTTCAGCAGAAATATTTTCAAACCATTGAGCAACCATGAATTCCTTCCCATATGTAAATATTGCCTCGGTACTTGGTATCTCATTAAGACTTAAAGGATGAAAATCCACAGACAAAAACGTAAATATAATAGCCAACGACCAAGCATTTTATGTAAGAACAAATGGTTGCAGCATACCAAGTTTCTTTGCAGAATCAAACTCCTCTTTTCAGAAACTGTTGGCAATTGCTTCCCTTGCACCATAGGTGTTTTTTCAGTAAATGACTCATTGAGATCAGGAATGCTCCTATGCTGCCTGGAAGATATTTGATCATTGTTGTTTCTTTCAGCGGCCATATAGCTGTTGAGTGTGAGGTCCAATGCCACTTCTCCTTGGACATTGCAATCTCCAAATATGCTCTTGCTTTGAGGCATTAAAGGACTATGATCACCTTCAACTTCAGGCCTCTTACCCTTGGACAGATTAGAGATTCTATCCATCTGTTGCTCAGATAAGAAACTTGTGAAATATGGTTCCATTTCTTTCCCCATTGTGGAAGGCACATGTCCCATATTACCAAAATCAGTCTCAGAAGCAACATGTTTCTGCAAATTTGCCGAATGCATGCCATTTGTCTTAGGAGCCTCTCTCATTGGGACAGTTCTGCTATCAATATGGGTCTGCCTCATCTTTCTGCCAATATCAAGAGCCTTGTTTTTCTTGGACTTGATCTGTTGAGTCTTTGCATTATGTCGCATATCCAACCGTGCAGATGCATTTCCTTCAGATTCTGAATCAGCAATTTCAACTCTCCTACACGTTTTCTCTGCAACTGAAGTAGAGACTTTCACTCTTTTAGCTGTACCAATTGGACAGGTAATCTCCAAAGGTCCTCTGTCTTCTTCAAAAGCGCTCTTTCGCTTCCTCTGAGGACTTTTAGTACTTTTTGCACTGTCCGCAGGGACATCTAAATGAAGCTGAGGATCTAAATCAGCTTCCACCTCACTAGATTTAATCTGCATTCCACTGGACGATGTAGATCTCGTTCTAGGATGCTCGCCTATTGAATTCTTTTCTTCGTCCATTATATCAGCCAGAGAACGCAACTTTGGTTTTTTCCTATGCAGTAATGCAGTAACAGCACCGTCGCTTCCTGATGAAGCATTTTCTGATTCATTATCTCTGGTAGAAGGATTCTCAACTACTGGTACCATATCAATAGCATCTGTCATGAAAGTGGACATGCTTTCATCTTATCAATCCAATCAATTACGAACATTTAAACAAAAAGAAAAATAACAAAAACAACAAATTCGATCAAGTACCAGCAGTGTTATGGGGTTTCTCTCTAATCTGGCATGGAACATCTTCTGTTACACAAGCATGTGTGTTTCCACCTTCATTTTCCCCGATATCTGTTTTCTCTCTGCCGCCTGCTAGATATAGGCATGAGGAAAATGATTAAGCCATAGTATTGCTTTGTTGAAAAGTCAGAGATTCATGGTACAAAGATTTGTGCCTTGAAAAGCTAAAAATGGTACTGAACCAATCAAAAGTCCTTGATCGTAATCGTCTTGTTTGATTACTTACATGTGGCAGCTTTATGTTTTTCATTGGTCCAGGAACTAGAATTTATAACTTTATTACTTGGATTGTTCACTTCCTTACATCTGGAGTCACTCAATCCAGATTCATCACCTGCAAAAGCAATCGAGAAAACGGAGAAAAGAAATTTCAAAAACAATATGGACACATCATGTTTCTTGTAACCACACCATGCACCAGCATATACCATTCACAATAATATCACGATTTTTAGCATTTACCTGTCCGTTGTATGTTATGTGAGAATGAACCATCTTTTTGACCATCACCGTTCAGACAAGAACTTGTACCGGCATCATTTCTATTTGCCAGTGGCAGTTCCTCCAGTGTTGTCCTCTCAGAGGCAACATCCGGAACACAATTTGAACACTGCCACCATCGGAAATTGGGAATGGACAATGGAGGTAGATTATCCACCAAATTACTATCACCGCCTTCTGAACCAAATGGTGAACACCTCTTCCAATCCTTTTTCCGCATTCCAGCAACAAAACCACTGCATCCACAAATCAGATGCCCTTCTGTTAATTAACTTCCACAAGCTCTAGCAAATATATTCAGATGCAGCTTATGACTCATTAATATATTATTCAGTTATCGTTTGATGAAACAAATATATCAATAATCAATTCAAACAGCAAGCATTAAATCAATAAGAAGATCAATCCATATGGCTTTATATACCATGTAATATACATGGATGGATTGCCTCCATAAAGAACATGACTACTGGAATACTTCAATGTGGAGAAAGGAAACCTAAGCATACAAATGAGATGAATGCTTTCTCTGAAGATCTAGGAATTCGGACAATGTACATCACCCAAAACCATTATTGTGGCATACACGCAGAATATTTGCAGTACAAAATGTGTTAACACAATACTCCAATGAAATGAATCCTTTGTTTGGTATATAAGATCAAGACGATAATAAGATTACACAGAATAACATCTTTCTTAGCCCACAGTCATTATCTCCTCTCAACTCCAACATAACCGCACACGCTTGGCAAGCAATTCAATTGCTTCCAGATATGTCCCTATATGAAGACTGTTAGTATGCATAACTTCTGATGAAAACATTTTCCCAGAAAAAATATAATGCACTAGTGACAAGAAAAGACCAACCATCTCCCTCAATACCAAAAAAAAAATAAGTTTATGCTACCAAAGAAATGCATACCGTATAGAAAAATGCTCATGTACAGGTGGCTCGATCTCTTCCATGGCACAACGAATGTCTATTGCAATTGAGTTAATCTGAACTAGTGATCCAATAGGCTTTGGTGCAGAAGCCATAGAATCGTAGGTCCTTCCATGATTTTCTTCTGCAGCCACACTACTCTTGTCCATTTCAAAATAAGTACCTTAAACTGTTGAATGAAATGATTAGTACAGAAGCCATTGTATGCAATGTCAAGACTAATTGCTAATTGAAAGTTCGAAGCTTATTAATGTGAAAAGGACAAGCAAAGAATTAGTCAATATTACACTCAACTCCTCATGCAATATAACAAAAGAATAAACTAAAAGCTGTAATAAATGTACAGTCAAGCACATACTATAAGACACAGCGATAACAAACATCACAATAGATGAAAAGAGAGACAATCAATTAGCCCAAGTGACTGCAACAAGTGGCGCCACAAGTTTATAGGTCTTTATTACATGTAGTATAAAAACCCTAGCTAGCAAATACAGCAAAGACAAGGCTGCATCCAGTCCAAGTCTTCCGATGATTACATGCATTGCAATACAATCACAGCAAAAAAACACCAAACAGAAAGTAAAACGAGGCACGGAAGGAACAAGAAGAATGCAAAGCAATTTTAGGGTTTTCTTTAGGGAAAAATGCTAAGGCGTGACAAGGGAGGAATAAAGATGTGTCAACGGCACAAAAATTAACTCAAAACAATATAAGACACTCTATCGTAACTGTAAAAAATTAAAAATGAAGCTACTGCTGTTTTAATCTTAAGCATCAATTCCACTAATTTAAAGTAGAGTTTAATGAAAAAGTTGCAATTATCTATCCAACTCCCACTAACGGTACATCAAAAACAGTAAAGAGTGAGTAGAAAAAAGTACCACAGAATGATAGAAATGTCAAAAGAAACCTAAACCAAAAAGGACATAAAATAAATAGACAAATAAAAAAAATGAAAAACCCCACTTTTCAGATAATTAGAGATGTAGAAGGAAAAATTTTAGCTGAAAGTCAGCTAAGACCCAACTGGATTACAAGAAAAGAACATTAGCATACCAAATAAACGACAAGAAAAACACGAAACAGTGAAAGATATCGGAAAATAGAAGAACCTTTATTTGAATCGGAAAATCAGATCAAAACCCCACTGATTGACCCAGAAAAATTCCTCCACGGCTCACCGAAAAACAATCGCTATCCGATAGAGCAGAAGCTGGAGAATCCATCTCTATGATTTTCTTGAAGCGATTCGGCAGCGGGCTGCGGCAATTAGAGCGCGAAACGAGGGAGAACCCTAGAGTTTTTTAGGTTTGAAATTCGGTAGAGAGAAGGGAAAAATGTTTTACAGAGAGAGAGAGAGAGAGAGAGAGAAGAGATGAAATGAAGACAAAGGGTAGAGAGACAGTGTGTTGTGTGTACGTAAATTACTAAAATTTAATGTCAGTTTACGGTCGACGCATACGAAGTATTTATATCCTCTTGTAATGTATGTATATACACATGCATGTGTACTCAGTGCAATAAAGAGAAACCACGATCCAATCAGACTGCGCCAGCGACTCAGAAAGGTGCGATGCTTATCACCATCCCACTATACGTTTTCTGAAACCCTAGTCAAACGAGGGAGAATGCGTGGCATACACGCGCTGATCTTGAGGGGTAGTTCGACAGTCTCCGTCTTGTCGAAGCACTTAAATGGGATCCAACAGGTGCGTGATCATCACCGATGTTGTAGCGAGAGTGGTGGAATTTTGGGTGTAGAAAAGAGAACCCTAAATTTGTGTGGTAATAAAGAAGGAAGGTAAAGGTGGGGATAACCCTAAAGGCTGAGTCCATTACTGTGGGAGGAGTGATTAATTTACCAAGCAAAAATTGCATAGAAATTAAATGAGGTTAGGTGTGGATAAAATTGGGTTAGGGTTTCTTGATTTCATTCTTTTATTTATTTATCTGTTTTGTTGCTGGCGTTTGTTTGTTAGCAAGTCAATGTGACAGCCCTGCAGTTGCATGGCAAATGCCAAGTAAACATTCTTGGAAATCTTGTAATTGGGCTTCCTTGGATTTCATGTGATAACAAGGAAAGAATTAATTAATATAATAAGTTACATGAAGGGATTGTTCTAGTTAAGGATGTAAG
Organism: Avicennia marina; assembly: GCA_019155195.1. NCBI lineage: Eukaryota > Viridiplantae > Streptophyta > Magnoliopsida > Lamiales > Acanthaceae > Avicennia > Avicennia marina. The sequence goes on along the minus strand of CM032762.1, from coordinate 14,074,524 downwards.
GCCATGAATTTGATGCCTTTAATAAGATTTGAATCTAAAGATTGAGAAATGTAGTTTTTATAGTCCTGTGGATAGTAGTTTTTTTTTTTTTAAAAAAAAAACAATTCTACGGTAATGCCTTGATCAAGGAAGGTGCGAAAGATGGGCCCACATACTGTGGATTTATGTGAAATAATTTGATTTTAAAATGAAACATATTATTATTTCTTAGAAATAATAATATAGATACGAATAATGTTATTTATCTGTGCATAAATTTATTTATAGTTATATTATTTTTTTAATTATTGTATAATAAAATAATGTTCTTAGAAGATTATAATATATGAAAATTTTCATAAAGAGTAAGGGAGAGGTGAAAAAAGAAAATTTAGAAGAGGCAAAAATCGATGAAAAAGCAGTTGGAGCAAAGAGAATATATTAGACAAAAATGAGTAAGTACACTAATGGAGAGATCAAAGGAGGGATGGACATATAAAATAAGGATATTTAATTAGCCAGTTAATATTATATTAACCAAAATTAATTAGTTACTTTAGGAGCTAGCTAACGATAATATTTAATACTGTATATAATTATCAAAATATCATAAATAGTAGTGTTGATTATTAATCTGTCACTACTTGATTTTGTTTTTAGGAAGGATATTTAAAGCTCATGTAAGGGTTTCATTCTCTATTTTGTAAGAAGAGGATCCATACTTACCAATGTGGCGGGTGCCATTATTAAGATAGCGTCAAGAATGTAATAGTGCTTACATGTTTTGAAAACGTACTTGGTTCCAAAATGTCCTATTCGTCCAATCAATTTCTACAGTCATTCAATCTTAGGGGAAACATAAATGAAAACTGTTTGAAAATTTTGCTTCTCATTTTTGTCAAGGGAACTAGTTTTATTATTAGTTATATATCACATATCTATACTATATATTATTAATTGTAAAACTTTTAGAATAATTGCCTTAGGACATTTGATAGATTTTTTCAAATGATCTCATTAATGGATCTATATATACCTATATAATTTATTATGACTAAACCCCTTAATATAATTACTTTTTAGTCCTATAAGCAAAAAGATTAATACTTGTCTCTTTTATGTATTTTTCTACCTTTTGTCTCCCTTATTTATTTTTCTCTCATTTTTTTATAAATTTTTAATGCATATTTAAGGACAATAATTTAAATTTTATTTTCATTAATAAAAATCAAAAAATTTTACTACATTTAAAACAGTCCTTGTTAATTGATAACCTATAGAATAAAATATGCATGTGTATGATTCAAAAAAAAAATATAATAAAAACACGACTTTACACACACACACACACACATACATAATAAGTTATATTTTAAATTTTATATCTTGAATGCTACAATCTAATTTATCATTAAAAAATGTCACTTTAAATATGATAAATAGTGTTAAGAGCAGCAACGTAAATGACAGTAGATGATATATGGACCATAATATTAGGTTCGCAGAAATGTGAATGTATTGACATATCATACACATTTTCTTCTCAAAATAAAAAATGAAAAATCAACGAAAACCCATAAATGCTTTGCCATTATGGCCAGCAACATCATCATCCCTGTAAAAGAAAAAGGGTCCTACCATATAGTTGATTGAATAGGAAGTTTAAGATAAAATTGTTCCACATATCTATCGTACTTGTCCAAGAAATCAGAGGTGGGCAGAGGCCAACAGAAATTTACATGAAATTAGAGATAATGTTTATTGCTCGTATTTTCACTTGCTTTTCATTTCGTTTTCACCTTTGTTTTGCTCTCACGGGTTTTCAGTGGATTACACCCTAATTAAAGAAGACACACTTTATACGTTAAAATATATAGACAAACTATATACATGCAGACTAGTGAGTTTTACACACCCTGCTTAATTCTAAAAAATAATTTAATTTTATTAAAAGTTAATTTTCAAACAATAGTAAATCGAATTTTGAACTTACATCCAAATTTTCATATAAAGGAAAAAGAAATAAGATGGTTATTAAAGAGACAAAATGTTTAAAAATAAAAAGGAAGAAAAGGAAAATGATAAAAACTAAGGGCGAAGTTCGTATGGTGACACTTGTAAGGATCACATGCGCAATTCATTAAAATTTTATAAAAATAAAAAAAGAAATAAAATAGTTATTAAAGAGGTAAAAGATTGAAAGCATGTAATAAAAAGAGAGAGAGAAGAAAAATAAGATAAGAATAGGGGTATTTTAGGAAGTCAATTCAAAGGGGTCACACATTTTGTATGTAGTATACATTACTAATATCTATTTTTAAATTATAAATTTTATATTATTTACAAATAATAAAAGTAAAATATGAAAAATGAAAAAATAGAACAAATCAAAATAATCTGGAGAGATGATTGAAAAAAATATAATGAATTAAACTTAAGAGAAGATAATTAAATAAATGAAAAAGAAGAGAATAAAGTGAAAAGATACACACACACACACACACACACACAGATATATATAAGGAAAAAGAAGAGAATAAAGTGAAAAGAGATATATAATATATATATTATATAAGTAAAGATGTTATCATAATTTAACATCATACAACTAAAGTCACGCTTTATATTGGTCTTCATATATATATCATATAATATAGATATATATAGTATAAATATAAGTAATTAAATTGTTGGTTAACACTTAAACCCGTAATTAAGGTCTATAAATCCCTTCTAGGCTAACTAATCAATAGTCCGACCTTAAAAGCTCAAAGCAATACCGATCAGATTAATATATATTCAGTGCTATTTAATAATGAACTTTATTGAAGCAAAGTACTGTGGTCACGTGTGACGATAATGCGTGACATGAGGAGGGTATATATGTCGATTTGTCCAATGGGAGTACTGTTAGTAATCCAAAGTAACAATTAAGACGACAAAATTTTATCTAATTCAGATGTAATTTCTCAATCAATTCAAACGTGGACTTGACAGAGTATGCAGAAGAGACTGTATTGTTTAATTGAAACAAATTTAGCATGCACGTATCCACACGCGCGCGCGCGCGCCCTAAGGTCAGCATCAAAATTCAAACTAAGGAAATTAATTAATAAAGATCATAGTTTAATAATTGAAATGTATTAACAAACTTTGTTTAGCCTCTGATTTTACGTTTTTCTTTTGGTCGGGGTTCGTCTATAATAGATTTTAAAGAGAATGTTGGCATACTCTATAAATTTGAATAATGAGTTAATTACAATGCAAATTCACATTTTTTTGGTAATTGACTTTTTTAAGAATACATTATACATGCCAAGATGCAATAAATAAATAGATTATTTAAAGATAGAATGGATCCGTCAGAAGATAGATTTCTGCAGGTAAGATTTGAATAATTAAGGGCATAAATAAATCAAATTTGAGTCACAATTCTAATTAACAACTACTTGTACTTGATTGGATTCAGTTTTTTAGAAATCGACCTTAAATTGAGAAACAAATTCAATTTTGAAAGAAGCCCGAATTTGAGTTCAATTAGAGTGGAAATACTTTCAAGCATTATAGAAATCAAATCGAATAATTTACTCTATTAACACTCGATTTCAAATATTAATTACGTCACAAAATCAGTAAAATTCTAAAAAGCAGCATTCAATTAAAAATTAATTAGCACTCAGCGTGTGATTGGTCCATGGGTTGGCTATCATTGGAGGCGAGCTTGTCGCCACTGTTGTTATTTCTCTTTTATTTATTTAGTTATTTATAATTTTTCCCACATTTAGATATCCATTCATATATCTGTCATTTTCCCTTTTTCTGGATGTTTGGCAAATCATTTTAATTCAAAGTTGCGATGAATTTTCTTTTCACACACTTATTTATATATTCTGTTTCTTGCATCATAAGTTAGTTTGCTTTAATAAGTGTTTGAAAATTTGATGTCTAATAATGAGTAAGACTGTGACTGCAACTATTTTATTTTCTTTTCCATTGTAAATTTAATATTATTTGATAGAGAAAATGTGTGTGCGTGTGTGTGTACGGAAGAGAGGGGGGGGGGGTGGCGAAGAGCTTAATTTAATAATTGGCCCCATTGGTAATATTATCAAATATTGTAAACCAAGCCTTAGACAAGAAAATTCTGATTTGGATCCAATTTGACTGTATCAAAACCAATTATTTAACTAATGAAAATATTTACTTATTTATTTATCACATAACTGTTGTGCTGCACAAAGAAAGTGGCCACGAAAATTTCATGTCTATATTAAATTTGGTCTCTAGATTTGATTGAGCACTTCTATATTATGAGTGACAAATTAATATAAATCTGAGGGAAGTGCCATTTAAGTCGTGCCAATTATATACGTGTTGTTCACACCATTAGAAATGTCCTATTCAACAAGACAAATATCTATAGTATATATAATGTCTCTTACCCTTCTAACTTTAATTTTTGATTGTCATAAAGTTAAATTTTTTATTTATCCTTTAACTTTATAAATACATGAAAATGGCAGTAAATAGAAAAATGATAGTAAATAAAGAAATGCTACAAAATTGTGCTAGCATTACTACAAATAAAGTAAATTGTATTATATTTTTATTTTATATTATATAAATTTAAAGCATATACATAAAGTGTACCAAAATTATTAGTACGTGTGTGTATGCATATTAATCGAAAAGGAAATCATTGCATTAAAAAAGGTAACCTATATATAAAGCTATGTTCAATCGACTTCTTGGTGTCTCATATAATTTCAAGAATTTTGGGACTCTATTTTTAACACTTATGCTATATACCAAATATTAAATTTTGTATAGGCCCCATTTAATTTAGAACAAATGGGCAACCTAGAAAAATTACTTTTTTTTCCCCAGATAGAGTAGATAACATGTATATATATGCAACGTTATGTAACATCCCAATCTTGAGAAATTAACAATTACATGGGCATTGTTTGGGTTAAAATTTTTATTTAAATTCAAATTAGAATATTTTATATATCACACATATAAATAATATTTAAAATTTGATCATTATACTTATTAATAATCAAATCCATACCCATATATATACATATAGATACATTTACATTTATGCATATTTATACCTCATAAACTCTATATTTTATTACACTATTTAATCATTATTAAATATTACACACATAAAAAAATACTCAAATTTAAATTTTTATTCACATCGAAAATTTAAAACCAAATATAATTTTTATAATTTGTAAAATTTTTATTATTTTCAACCCCATTAAAGTAAGCAACCAAATATTGTCATATTCATTTTAAAAATCTAAATAATTATTTGATGTGCGTGGACATTCTCGTACCTTGGAAACAGCACGTGCTCTGCACGCTATTGGGTCAACATTGTTATTCTTGCCTTTTTCCCATAATATTTTATTATTGATAACGACAGTACATCCGATGCACCTACTTAATTATTCATAAATTATAAAATTTTGATAATTATAACGAAATTTAACATTATTATATTCTTACTTGTAGAAATAACGTTATTCAAAATTAAAGGTGATGTGAATAGTGAACAAAAAAGTGTGTGGATCAAATAAAATGGAGGAATGGATAAGACGAAAAAATCTACAGCTATATTTAGCCGACTTTAACCGCTTAAGAAAATACTAAGGAAACTAATTGGGATGGAACAAATTGAAAGACTAACACCTACACTACCACGGAAATGCTAGCCACAACCTAGTACAAATAAGTTAAATGACCTAATTTAATCACTTGAGTTGACTATTGCAATAATACACACCTAAGTAATAGGATAAAAACAGATATGTAAAGGATCGTTTACTTCACATAAGATCAATCTTTTGAAAAAATATCCTAAATAACACAATCAAAGTATTCATATGAATAAAACCCTAACCTTAATGGGCTTTATTCCTAACAAAACCCTAAAATGCATATAAGAAAAGTACTTTAGAAAATTTTGCATAAAGGTCTACATGATTGATTGGACTATCCTTGTGATTGATCAGCTTAACTTGGATCAATCAGGGTCGATCAGCCAGGACATGATCATATTTATAGAAAACTGCCTTATCGATCACACACTAATGCGATTGATCCTGCCACCTGTGATTGACACCAATGACTATCAAACTCTTTGTGACTAATCCACTTCACCTAGATCACAAAAATGGAACACTTAAGAACTTAAGAACCCAGTGATGCGATCCGTCCCTATGCAATCAATCTGAATCTCCAAGATCACAATAGCAGAATCTTTGGAAGTCTTCTAATGTCGATCCAGCCACCTTAGATTGATTTGGCCTGCTTGAGATTAACTGGATAAGCCTTAATCTTGATCTCAAATTAAGTTCATTAGTGCTTCCTTGAACTTTCGAATTTGAGTTCTCATCTCTAGTCTAGGTGGTAAATCAAGGGAATCATCTTTCTTGATATCCACATCATTTCTTCTCCTCTTGAAAAGGTTGTTCTTTCAACCAAATTTCCTTTAAACATAACTTTCTTTCTAACCTTGTGTCTCCTTAAGTGAGGTCAGTGAAAGTGTTGCTACAATAAACTCACTAGAATGATGGCATCAAAGTGTTTCATTATTTCACCATCGTGAGCTTCTCTAATTAATAATTAACATAATGAACCTAGGATCACATAATCTTCCAACAAAATACAAATATTCATCATGACATGCAAAACGTGTCATGGCATACAAAGCATCAAAATCATCATAATCTTTATACAAGTCACGAATATACTCAAATTCCATCACCTTAGTACTCATAGTGGTAGCTAACGTGTGCACGCAAGATAATGCATCAACTACAATATTTCCTTACCTCTTTTATGCATAATCACATATGGAAAGGAGTCAATAGAAAAAACCCATTTAGCACACCTCTACTCAAGTTACCTTAGGCCTCCAGCTACTTTAGGGATTCATGAATGATGTGTATCAACCTATGGTCCTTTGTTTCTTGAATTGGTTGCAACTCAATGGGTAACTCTTTCGGATACACCTCTTAGAATCCCTGAAAAGGAGAACAATACACTACGGGAGGGAGGAAGTGGCATTATTAAAAATAACTAAAGTTTCCCTATTCATCATAGCATTCTCAAACTAATGTGTGCTCCCCAAGCTTCACTTCCTAACTATAAAGCATCCCTTTTCTCTTCCACTTCCAATCTCGCTTTCCCTCTCGAAACTGCTTTTGTTAATATTCTCAAAATCCACTCTCCTTTTGCCTTCATCTTGCTGCTCTCCATTCCTACCCAACTTTATCTTATATTACCTCTAAAGATAAACTTGGTCCTGGTGCTCCTACCTTGAAAACAATAGTGCTAAAGTAATATTCCTACCATCGGATAGAATGAATACATGTTAATGACACTGTCAAAGGTTACCCCACAATCAAATTCCTAGTGCACAACCTTCCTAGTAATATGTGACTTTCTTACATTAAAGCAACATCATAAGTAACCTCATTTGCATATCCTTAAATGCTAAATACCACTAATATATTTTTTTGGTCACTTTCAGCTCACCATTATTATTCAATTATTGTAAACAAAAAGACCTAAGGTGGGTTGTTGTAGACTACCGTAGTTTATCCTCTAAGGTAGTATTAGCCACATTAGTATAACTTCCAATATCAATAATCATACTATAAATCTTCCCTTGCACTTAGCATCAGATATGAAATATGTTCGCCTTTGGCTCTTTGTACAACTTCTTTTCAACTTGGGTGTTAAGGGCTCTCATGTTCGCCAACTTAATTCTACCTTTCCCCCTTCATACATCTTGTCAGCAGCATCTCCATCAACCCTAACAACTCTCCTATCCTTGTCCGTCACTACCTCACTGGCCCCATTTAACACTATTGTCTTCTTGTTTGAGCACTAATTAGCAAACATCATCACCTTAACACTTAAAACAAATAACATCTCAATTACAAAAGCCACTAGAAGATGAGAAAGTATGCTGTACCTTTGCTGATCTACCTTCCTTATGTACTTCCTTGGCTTTTGTAGAATTAGCCAAAGGAGGTCAATTAGCCCCTAAAAGCCCCTCCTCTTGAGCTACTTCTGTACCACTTTGATGGCTTTTTGTACCATCTCATCCATGTTTAATTAATGTTGTAGCTCAACTACATATGCTATGTCATAATGCAGTCTACTTAGAAATCGTGCCATGGTGGCCTCTTGGTCCTCCACCACAACAGCTCTCATCATCAATAACTCTTAACACCTTATGTCCCAATGATAGTGGGATTGAATAAAATGCTATCTCATGGTTGCCTTCAATTCATTCAAAGTCTGTACTGACCTTTATTCAACTGTCCTCTTGCTTAAAGTTAGTTGATCTCACCATATTATTGCATAATTAGTAAACTCGTCTACTACTAACTTTAGCTTCTAACTTTTCGAGTACTGGAAGCAATCAAACACCATCTTGATCCTACACTCCCATTTAAGGTATAGCTTTAGATCAGACTTATCCTGAAATAGTGGCACCTTAGTCTTAATTCCATGAAGATTATCATCATCATCGATTGTTGATCTCTTCCTAGGCCATCTTTAAGGTTCATTAAACTGATCATCATGATAGTAAGAAAAGTCATCTAGAGAATGTTGCTTCGCCGTCGGCTGATGTTCACTGCCTCTAACTCATTCACCAGGGAGTGTTGTTTCACCTTGTGTCCTCGTGGTTTGGGATGCCTTAAGTGATTATATATTTCTTTCACCATTTTAAAGAGTTTTTTAATCTTACCTATAATTGCCTCAAACATCATCTTCATTTAATGTCTTTCCACACAAACTTGCTTGACAGTTTGACATAGAAGAAAAGTGAAAGTATAATTGTGTGTGTGAGAAAATGTATAATTCACAACTCATAAAACTCGTGTATGCACTCGACACTCAAAAATAACCTTGCCAAGCTCAATTCAAATGTTGCCTCAGAAAATTAGATGAAAATCCTAAGCTCAAGTGGCCACACAAAACATGATGAAAGGTGTAAAAATTAAGAAAAAGGGAAATAGGATCAATCTAGAATGCCAACAGATTATTGAAGCTAAGATTCTAATAATGATTGATCTTAAAGTAATTAAGATCGATATGAGATAGAAAAGAAGGAATGTAATCAATCTTGGGTGAAATTAGATTGATACCGAGAAGACAACTCAGACAATCACATTATTTGGGGCGTGCACGATTGATCCTTTAGCACAAGAGACATAATTGATTGGTAAGGGTGGCAATCGATCGTGTTTGATCACGATCAATCGAGTTTGGTCGTGATCGATCGAAAACATTAACAATATCTACTAGGGCAAAGTGTAACATGGTAGTATGATCAATCAACATGTAATTATGATCGTTCACAAGTCAAGGTCTAACAAAAATTAAACACATAACCAGCAACAATGTCTCAAACAAATTTTTTGTTCATTTTACTACTATTTCTTCTTCTTGTTCAATGGCCTAACAAAATTTCCACAATTTTTTATGCAAAATCAACAATAATTGCACTCCAAATAACAATTTTCCTACAAGCGTAACATGTTTTTTTATTTTTTATTTTTCTAGAATAAAGATGGAGAGCAATGAAGAAGACATGGAGGAGATAATACAAAATAGAAAGGAACAAGGGATCGGAACCTCAACCAATCAATCAGATTAAGAAAATCGATTAATCGACTCTAATGCCCACTAATGTGAATACGAAAGTGTACGGATCGAACATAGTTGAGGACTGGATAAAAAGACGAAGTTCACGGCCATATCCAAGAGATCAAGAACCTTAGCCACTTAAAGAAGACACGAGAAACAAACCCAAGAACTAACACTTACATTGAAGAGATGCTAGCTACAAACAAGCAAAAACAAGTCGAACCCCTGATTTGATCACCTAAGTTTAGTGTCGTAGTAACACACCCAAGTAATAAGATAAAAGCGACATGTAATGTCATTCACTTCACAAAAGACCAATCTTAAAAAAAAAAAAAATCCTATAGAAACACAAACAAAGTATTTATATGGATAAACCCTAGCCCTAATGGGCCTTATTCCGACTATGGTTGTACAAGGCCCAATAAAACCCTAAAATGTGTATAAGAAAAATACTCTAGAAAATCTTGGATGAAGGTGCGTGCGATTAATCGGACTATCCCTGTGATAAACTAGCTCAACATGGATTGATTGAGGTTAATCAATCAAGACGCGATTGTATTTCCAAGAACTACCTTGTCAATTGCATTAATTACTGTTGATCCAACCACCAGTGATCAACAGTAATGTCAATCGCAACTCGTTGTGATCGGTCCACCTCACTTGGATCACAAAAACTGACCGTCGAGGTCCTTATGATGTCGATCCATCCCTTTGCGATTGATTTAAATCTTCTGGATTGTAATATCAAAATCCCTAGAACTCCTCTGATGTTTATCTAACTACTTTGGATCAATTCAGCCTACTTGAGATTGACTTGATAAACCCAAATTCTAATTTGGAAACCTTCTTCACCCTGTCAAGTCAACAAATGAAGCCAAATTCTGATCTTGGGTCCATCTAATCGGTCATGTACATACATATCCCACTCTCAAATTAAGTTCATCGATACTTCCTTGAATTTTTGACTTCTGCTTCTGATCTCAGGTCTAGGTGGAAAATCAGGGAAATCATACTTTTTTGATGTCCGCATCAAAAAGCATAAGAAAAACTTTTAAAACAGAAGGAAAATGGAAGAAGTGAGTTGAAAAATACGAGATTAAGAAGAACAAGAATACATATGTTTAGTTTTGTTTTTCAATATGTGTTTTTAAGTATCTATTTTTAAATTGTGTAAAAACACGAGAAAAAGTGATAAAGTTTAAGAATGTAATAATTGGCATGTGTATTTTAAGTGAAAAAATGAAGCAAATTAAACATAGCCATCAAATTTTAAAATAAAGACACTATAGTATATTAATATTTTACAACTGAAATTATTCTTTATTCTTCAAAATAGTACATATAGAAACATGAATAAGTAGGAAGATTTTAAAAGAAATGTTGAGAATGGAACAATTCAGATTATCCAAAAACCCTAACAAAAGTTTCATGTTTATGTCTTTCCAGCTACACTAGAAATTAAAGTAATTTTGGTTTTGAAGTTTCATCTAATAGACCAAGCAATGAAGTCTTAAAAATTTCAAAGATTATTTTGGTGAAGCTAAAAAATAATAATAAAACTTTAATTTTAAAGAAAAAGAACCATTTGATTAAGTTCAAACAAACACAAAAATAAAAAAGAAAATAAAGAAAAAGAGGGTGAGGGGCGAATACCACAAATTGCATTATCATTAATCTGTTATGTATCATTGTCATATTATTTTAGTCTTTGATAATTTTTAAATCATATCCATCATTCAATAAGTTTCATTAATATCTCCTAAAAAGCTTAGGATGGAAGGAATTGAATTTGAAGAAGGAATTTAGATGAAAGAATTTTAAATCGTTTCAAATAAAAGGAATTTTAAATTTATTTATATTTTTTAAAAAAATTGAGAATTTAAAATTTATTATTATTTAAATAAATATTATGAATTTATTATTATAATTTTAAAATTCACTCATTCGTATCCATCAATCCTAATACACCTTTAATTAAATTAAATTTGTTCTCTTCAGTGAAATTGCGTTTAAAATCTGACATTAACTCAAAGTGCGTTCCAAACATTCAACCTTTCGGAGTCTGTTTGCAAATCAACCATAAAAGTCCACGTGTACAACGCCCACCTACCGCACCCGGATATTTCCCATTTACCGCCAAATGGGTGCAATTCTCTCCGGTTCTGTTTCTCCAATTCATTCAGTTTCGGTGGACATACACAGTACATAATAATGAAAGAACGAAACCACTACCAAAATAAATAAATGCTCTTCGAAAATAAATGCTTATGCGGAGTTTGAATCAATGTTAATTTGTTAAATATTTATTTTTCTATTTTTTTTCCTTTGAATAATGCACAAAATTGCATAAGAAGAAACACGAGAAAAACATTATCCAGCGAACGACGATGAATGCAAGCCTGGTACATCAGGTAAAAATTTATCGTGCTCATCAAATTTTGTAAACTTGAAATTTCAAAAGATGTGGAGAGACAGTATAAATTTGAAAATCCCCAAAATTTAACCCCCACTTTGCTGCTTTCCAGGTTAAAAGATTAAATGTTTTTGTGGGCATGAAGAGTTTGAGAACGAGAGTAGAGAAAATCTCAGTTATTCTTGGAAAAAATGAAAGATTGAATTTTTCTTGAATTCATGATCATGAAACTGAAAACCCCATTAAATTTTGCACTCCAAAATTACTTTTTGGGGAGTGAAAAGGCAACCCCAAATATATATATGTCTGCGTGCGTGTATGTATATGTATGTATGTATATTATAATTCTCGTTGACTGAACATAAAATTTCAATAATATTTTTACGAGTGGTTTCATTTTTAATAGAAAAAAATTGAACGATTGACCAGAGAGCGAAGCAGCCGCGGCGGCTCCGGTGGCGAGGTAGTTGGAGTTCTCGGTTTGCATTGAAGCTTCCAAATAAATGCTGATGCCAAGGGCATTTTAATATTGTCAGGGCAACCGAGGCTCAGTTGCAGTCCATGCTTCTTCTTGCATGCGCAGGCGGGGTTTTCACCTCCGCCGCAAGTGGTGACACGAGCAGAAGAGCCGCCGGCCGGGGAAAATAGATCAGGAGAACTTCCTCAAGTGCTGGGGGCAGTGAAATCCAAACTCAGATAACGACAGTGTTGAGAGAATGATTCAATATAAATGATGGCTGATTTTTGTGATTGAGAATAATCAATGGCTGTTTTTTGGAACATGTGTGTTATTTAAATTGTTTGACGGTGTATTGTTAGGAGAATTTATAGCTAACCACGTGTCTTGTTTATGTCATTCAATTAGTGGATATTAGGATGGCATTATTTTTAGAGAATATGTCAACGATTGTAAAATCGATCAAATTCACTCTCTAATGTTTATGTTGCTATTTTTATTTTTCACTTTTAGTACTGTATAAATCCATTGTAACCAACATCGTTTTGCCTAAAATGAATTAAGGTTCCAGCAATTGAGTTGACTTATCTCTCAACATTTTATTCATTCCCACCTTCATCAACATTTGGTATCAAAGTCAAGTCAAGGTAACCAAGTCTTGATTAAAAGTTGAGGAAAGCTATTCTCAACAATGACTCAATTCAACGGTACAATCTTAATTTTGAATGTCAAAATGAAAATACTTTTAAAATTTCTAGAACTATGAGACTTAGTAGATAGTGGGTATGAAAAGTGAAGTCCAGCATCTATTAAATTTGACCATTAGAAAACTGCAAAAAACATGTGAAAGGCATTATTACTCATTTAGTCAATGCATGATGATATATTTCCTCTAACTTTAGGGACTACCACTTTCAAAGAGGCATGAGAGATTTTGAGGTAAGAATATTTGGGCAACAATAAGGTAATTGCCGTTAAATCACAAATTGTGGATCATTATTTTGAGATTTTAGTCATAAGAGACAAATAATCAATGTAAGAATTCTTGTCCGAGGTCTAGAATTGTTAACCAAACAAAATCTTATGGTAAAAGTGTTGTGTTAAAGAGTTTCACCTCAAAATTTAATCAAGTTGTTGGAGACAAAAAAACCTCCCTACTTGTACTTTTCATGAAATGATGAGTTCCTCTAATTAAAAAACTTTTCAAGTGAAGAGGAAGTCATGTAAGGGAAAGATTAAAAAAGAACTAGGAAACCATGGTAGAGGCAAGCATAGGTGGATTTCATAGATGAGGTCGTGGTGGTGATAGAGATAGAGGCCAATGTAGTGAACCATTCTAGCACAAATGCTCAATCCAATGCTAATTATGCAACAAACATGGACATAAAAAGCTAATTGCTAGACCAAACAAGAGAAGACTAGAAGCAAGGAAATTTCACAGAAAAAGTTGAAGATGAGAGCAAGTTATTTGTTGTCCGATCACTAACTTAAGATGATGTGTACAGCGAAGAAGTATGATTTTTGGATGGTGGTGCCCCAATCATATATTAGGAACCAAGTCATTATTCAAAGAACTTGATAATTCACAAAAAAAGAATGGTTTGATTTGGAGATGACAAGCAAATGAAAGTTGAAGGGAATGATACAACTACTAATAAAATTGTGCTAGGTGATGTTAAGCTTCTCTATAATGTGTAATTTGTGTCAATGTTGGCTCACAACTTCGTGTTAGACAATTGATGATTAGTGAATATTCTATTGTGTTTGATGGGGATTCCCATGTTATTTGTGATTAAAAAAAAATCTAGTAAAACCATAACTACTATTCATATGACATAAAATAGGATATTTCCCTTTAATATTTCAAATGTCATAAGCAAAGCGTTGGTTGTTAGGAGATAATGAGGCTAATTTGTAACATTTACGGTATGGGTACTTGAATGTGAATGGTCTAAAATTGGAGTAAAAAGGAAATGATTATTGACTAGCTAAAAATTGGTAAACTTGATTTTGGTCAAGAGTGTGTTTATAAAAACAAAATCAAAGGGAAATTTTCCTATTGGAAAATCAAGGAGGCTTCTAACTTTCTTGAACTTATGCATGTTAATTTTTATGGGCCTATAAAATAGAGTTATTTGGAAGAAACCATTGTTTTCTACCATGTGAAGATGATTACAACTATACGAGTTATGTTTAATTCTTGAAATTCAAATTTAAAACTTCAAAGAATTTCAAAAAATTAAAGTGGTAGTGGAGTATCGAAGTGGGAGTAGTATAAAAGCACTTCAAATATATCATCGTGGCAAAATCTTAATTAATGATTTCATCATCTGGGATAAGAATGGCATTCACAAAAAACTTACAACACCATAAAAACCAAAGTAGATAAGCGTAATAGAAAGGAAAAATCAAATAGTGGTGAAAACTACCAGAAGCTTGTTGATTGGAAAAGAGCTTCCATATCATTTTTTAGAAGAAGCAATTGCGACAACAATAAACCTCATGAATATCTCCCACCATAGGTAATTTTAAATCAAACACCTTATAAAGTTTGGATGGGTAAAACTCTCAAGTATGCCACTTAAATGTTTTGGCTGTATAACATATGCTTTGGTTAATTTCAATTTTAAACTTGGTAAAGAAAATCTATAGAATATATTTTTATGAGCTAATAATTCTCAATTCAAAGAATGTCTTCAAATAATGTCTTTTATATAACGGTATAAGTGGCAAAGTGATAAGTGGCAAGAATGTTATATTTAATGAATATGCAAATTTTAAGTGGAATTTTGATAAGGAAACCATGAAAAATATAATTCCCACAAATTTTGAAGTTGTATAATTAGCAAATTCAAACCTATCATCACCTATAAGTTAAGTTCCTTCCTCACCCAATGACAATACCACCACAAGTTCCACTAGATTAGAATCTCCAAAACCCAGTTTCTCTAGTTATGGTTGCTCAACACCACTGAAAAAATTTAGATCATTTAGAGAAATTTATGAGACATGTAACTTTGCTTTATTAGTCACTAATCCAACCTTCTTTCAAGAAGCCGTAGAACAACCAAAGTTGCAGATTGCCATGACAATGGAGATGTAGGCTATTGAAAAAAATTCAACATAGGAGTTGGTTGATATTCCAAAAAACAAAAGTGTTGTAAGACTCAAATGGGTGTTGTAAAGTATAATGCTAATAAAAGCATCCAAAAGCATAAAGCTTGTCGTGTGGCAAAGGAATGTTCACAACAATAAGGTATAGATTTTGAACAATTTTTTTTCCCTATTGCTCAATTTGAAACGGTGAGAATTATTTTAGCAATAGCTACTCAATTATAATTATTGTGTATCAATTTGATGTGCAATCCACTTTTTGACGGTGATTTATAATAAGACAATCTCTAGGTTTTGTTACCAATAGTAATGAAAACATAGTCTATAGGTTAAGAAAAGCACTCTCAATGCCAAAACAAGCACCGCAAGCTTAGTATAACAAGATTGATTTATTCCTCTCAAATAGCAGATTCACTATAAGTGAGAATGATCCCACTCTTTATTTGAATAAGGTAATGGAGATTTTTTGGTACTTTGTTTTTATATGGATGATATGATTTATATGGGTTCTTCAGAGTGCTTTTTTTATAGTTAGTTTCTCGAAGTCCTTAATTGATGATTTTAAGGAAATTTTGAGATGGCAGATTTAGGTTTGTTACAAAATTTCTTAGGACTTGAGGTTGTGCAATTTAATGATATAATTTTTGTGTGTCAAAGAAAATATGTTGCAGACCTCTTGAAGAAGTTTGACTTGACAAATTGGAGGTCGTAGTCACACTAATGAATATTAGAGAAGCTAAAACATGAAGATGGAAAAAAAGAACGCAAATCCAACGCAATTCAAAAGTTTAGTTGGTGGTTTAAACTATCTAACACACACTTAACATGACATTGCTTTCTCTATTAGTCTTGTGTCAAGATTTAATTCTACAAAGCAACATTTTCGAATAGCAAAAAAGATTCTTTGTTATGTTGTAGGGACTAGCTATAAATGTTTGTATTTGGTATTATAAAGTGCCAAATCTCAAATTAAATAGTTTTACTATTAGTGACTGGGTAAGAAGTTTAGATGAATGAAAAGCACTTCCGACAATTTTTTTAGCTTTTGTTGTGGAGTGGTGATATAGAGTTCAAAGGTGCAAGAAATAGTAGCTTTGTCATCATTTGAAGTAGAGCATACAGTGGCAACTTCAATAGCACGACAAGCTCAGTTGAGAAAACTTATTGTTGATTTTGGTCTTGAGCACAAAAAAGTCACTAAAATATTTTACGATAATAGATCTATGATTGCAATGGCAAAAAAGAAAATTCTACTTTTCACAATAAAACTAAGTATATTGATGTGCATCATAATTTCATTTGAAAGCTATTAGTCTATGGGCAAAAGGTGCTGAAATTTTGTAGCACAAATGAGTAAGCAATTGAAATATTATCAAAATCTCCTTTCCAAGACAAGCATCAATTTTATAGAGTACAGTTGATAGTATAAGATTTTGAATCAAGGGGGGAGTGTTGAGAGAATGATTCAAAATCAATGATGATTGATTTTTTTGTGATTCAAAAAGATCAAGGGGTGATCTTGTGGAATGTGTGAATGATTTAAAATGATTGATGGCAAATTTTTTGCAACATGTGTGGTTGACCTTTCGGAACATATGTTTTTTTATGGCTTCAATTACTAGACGTTAAGATCTCATTATTTTTAGAGAATATTTTGATGATCAAATGCATTAGATCTTTGATTTATGTTGCTATTTTTATTTTGCTCTGTTGTAATAAACATTGTTTTGTTAAGAAGAAGAAATCTCTCTTTTTCACCAACATTTACAGCCATTCCTGCATATGAGGGGTTTTCTTTTCTTACTTTTGTGTTATATATCTTAATTTGTTTGCTGTTGCTTTCATTTTGCTTTTGAATCTTGGAATGATTATCATGATTTTTGCTAGGTAGATTTCACTGATAATGTTGATAAAAGGCAGGATGATATTACATGCCAACCTTCTGGAATTTTATGAATCTAGCTAATTGCTCGATATGATGTACACTAGTCTTTGTGGCTTGACTGTGCTCAACAAAATTCAAGAGGGTTGAAGTTGATGTGTGTGTGGAATAACACACTTGCTCTCTCCTTCCTTATAGAGCATCGAATTAGCAGATCACCAAATCATTTTGACTATCATCTAATGAAAATTAATTAGCCCACATCATAGCTTTTTCACGTGCTTATTTGATGGGTTTTGACAATAGGGCTTGCTTCATAGATGAAGAAAAAATGAAAAATCATTAATAATATCAACTCTTGACTCTTGTGCAAAGGTATGATGAGCAAACCATTTGGGAACCATTTGATGATCATACATGTACCCTTAAAATGTTAACGGATTGTGATGAAATCTTGTTAACTACATGTTGGGAAACTTGAATGACAACATACATGATTAACCTTCATCTTGCATATAAATTAAGCCAACTAACATCACTACCCCACTAGTAACATACCTTTATCTTTAGTTTTATATTTTAAGTCGCACAACTGGACGCCAAGCTTAAGTCTATGATTAGAAATGGTAATGAGGGCGAGTAATTACTTTAAATCGCAAGGCTGGATGCTAAGTTTCAATTATTAGTTTTCTCATTATATGAAAATTAAAATAAAAATTTTTAAAAGAGTTATTTATGGTGGTATGTGTATTTTAATTTAATAAAAATAAAAATCTTGTTACAAAAATTAATATTTTTCTTTACAATAAAAAATTGTAAAGTAAGACAAAATCAAATTCATCACAACACTCTTTTTGCAATTCTAATTTTTCACCTAATTTTCTTGATTTTTGTAATATGTTAATTGGACAAATGTTTTAGCCCCTATTCCTAATTTAAATAACTTTAAAACAATTAATGATTTATCATTCTATTTCTGTTTCTTTTTTTGCACTAAATAGATTTAATACACTCATTTTGTTACATTTATCATTTTTAAATTGAATATATAGATTTTATACTCACTCATCTATGTGTGAAATAAATATATATATATATATATATATATAATTGTTATCGAGTCCATGTAAATTCTTTTATTTTAATGTAAAAGTTAGCATGCAACATTCCTTTGTAACTATTTTATTGTAAAAAAATTAATATTTTTATCATATTAAACATACTAATATAACAATAATATTATTCCTTAAAACTATTTTAAATATATTAATGTGACAAATACGTTATATTTACTATTTTTATGAGATTAACTAATGTATCAAATTTTTAATTATTTATATGAAAGCAAAATTAATTAAATTTTTTATTTTTTAATATAATTTTTAAATTAATTTTATTTTCAACAAACACTTATGAGAACACCATAGGAAAAGTGGGATGGAAGATGGGTGGGGTGGGCTTAGTGGTGGCAAGGGATAAGGTGAGTACAAAGGGAAATTTTTAATCACGGAGTCACGAATGCACCCCGTCAATCGCCATCCCTATCTGTGACCATATTTAATCTCAAAATTATAGACAATACATGAATTCGTGCTGCAAGATTGATGAGAAATATTTTTTAATAAGTGACAGAACGATTTGATTAAAAATAGATAATTTTTTTTCTAGGCTGCAGAATACCTATCCCTGCAGTGATCAATGGAAATATCGTATAGTACCACGGCTAAAAATGTGAGACATCTATAGTCGAAATTATTAGCAGAACGATTTCTGAGAAATATAAAAGAGCTATCATTACAGTCAACAGAGGGCGAAAGAATTTGGAACATAACAACTGAAGCCTTATTCTCCCAAAGGAAACAAAAATGTCTTATTTCCTTCGATTTGATGAATTATCCTTTTACCTGAAATGTACATTATAAGAATAAGAAACCCAAGTATATGTATAAAAACAATAAAATAGAGAGAAAAAGAAAGAAATACAAACAATACAATGGATGAAAGGAGAATACATGAAATAGAAGCCCACCAAAGAAGATCATAAAAAATAGAACACTGTAATTAAGTTTGGCCAATGAATTTAGGAGATCCCGCCTTTTTCACATGCTCCCGGATCTCCCTGGCGTGGATTTGACCGGTTTGAATTTTGAAATGTCAACAAGGTCTCCAAATAGCTTGTCCTCTGGCCTTGATGGCTTTCCCGATGGCACATATGAAGGTGTGGGAACTGAGTAGGAAGAGTTTCTTAAGGCGCTGTCCTCCCTCACAGATAATCCAGACACGCTTTGCTCGAGATACTGGGCATTTTGCTGTTGAACTTGACCATAGCCATAGCCATAGCCATACCCATAGCCCGCCATTTGGTTGCCGTACATCTGTTGAGGATACATATAACCCATTTGGCCGGATTGCATAGGCTGAGGGTAAAAACCCACGGCCTGCATACTCTGGACGATTTGAGGATGTGAACCACCTGCCATTTGGTTGTTCATTGCTACAGGGTGGCTGCCAGTGGTTGGCTGCATGTACATTCCAACTACCTGGTTGTTCGTCATGTTCGGTGATCCTGGAAGATACGATCCACTTGGTGATGCATGGGTGGCTTGCAGTTGTTGAGGCTCGCTGATGGCTGACTGACTGTTGTCTAGCTCAGCTTCCCAAGGGGGAGGAGGAAGCACGCTGCCAGTTTCTGCACCTACAAACAAAAATATGAAAAGCTCATGTGTTTATAACTCAGTAAGTTTAGATGCAGCCTGATAGAATCATGGAATGGATAGTTTCAAAAGTCTTAGGAAAACAAAAAAAAAAAATCAGTTTCTTCTGTAATGCATAAAGCTTTTATAGCTCAATTTGTTCATTAAGAAAGAAGAGAGATGCACCATAAGCAGGCGAGGTTGGCTGCTGTTGCTGGGTTATCTGACCATTCCAGGCAGAAGCAGAGCTTTGTGCGTAAGGTGGCTGTTCCTTGGATCGCAAAGGATCAGCAGCACTTCCATTTGGGTACAAAGAAGCTTGTGGAGCCTGTAGATTTGCTTGTTGGGGAAAATGCGGTGATGAGGGATGGCCTTGTCCAACAGAATTTGAAGCTTGGTTGTTGTTACTCGGCGGAAACATGTCAAGAAGAGCAAGAGCATTCTGCTGGGATGCAACAGGACTATCTGCTTGAGGCTCTCCCATGGGAACAAGTGCCAGAGAATTTACTGTGGGTGAATTGAAGCCATCTCCACTCAAGAGATCTACATGAGGATCAACCTTTGCTGGAGCTGTTGATTGGCCATTGGCTGCCGGTGGAGCAGGGAGGAGTAACTGTGTCCCTAAGCTAGTAGTCGATGTAGGTCTGCAAATGATATTGGCTCCTTAGATGATAGAAAACTTTCATAATTCAAGTACATAAGAGCGAGAAACTGCATATCATCTAAGTTACGAGGACAGAAGAAGTTATTGTTTGACAACTGGAACCCCTTGGTCAAAAACACACAAGCCCATAATGACTACTGAAAATTTAATGTGCTGAAAATCAATTCCAAGCTCCCTGTAGCAGTTGGTGGATGGATTATCCACACAAAATTTGCTTTTTATGTCCATACTTCCCTCCATTCCATGAACATGCATAACTCACAAAAATACTAAAAGATTTAATACTCTAGCAACCAAGTTCTATAACTCACCTGGGTTGGTGAACTACAAACATTATTAAAAAATAAGAGCAATTTATCAGGACAATTTTATACAAATATATTTCAGAGTTACTAGCAGTATCAGAATTTACCCATTGTCTGACTGTTTATCACCAGTGTCGACAAGAGGACCATCAACATTCACCAAGGGTTGAGCAGGCTCAGGTCTTGTCTTCCCTAACGGAGCAGAGACAGTTCCAGAGGCAATTGATTCGTGCTTAGCTAGTACACGCTGCAAGTCATCATTAAGTGCTAGCCCTTGACTTAAAAGTGATTCATCCCTACATCAGGCAATATGTATGAAAGGCGTGATGGTTAAAACCACATTTGACTCATCTGAGGAAGATCTTCAATAACACAAACAGTATGAGTGACAAGATTTTAGGGAATCATTCACCACAGGATAGCAAAACATTGATCAGTTTAGGACATAATAACATTTTACAGGACTAATTAACAATACTGCACATAATTACAAGGATGAGAAAGGTTAAACAAGGACTTACGAAGTGGAGTTAATTAGGTGTACCACTCTATGCTTGAATGAACGACACTGTTCAACCAGATCAACGATGACTTCCTGCCTAGCCCCCTGCCAGCCCCGGAAAATAAAATATCACCCTCAAATTTCATATCAAAATGCACTGAAAATTTTGTAATTGATGAACGGCATCGTAATAACTGAGCCAGTTTTGCTTCCATACAGCCCGCAGAAGAAATGACAATCTTGTAAAACAGAATATCCTAATTCCAAATTATTCATAACCATTTAACATATTAGTGACTGAAAAAGGCTCCTTGTTGAACTAACAGCTGCAATGGAGGCATCGGTCAACAAATTCAACAGACAGTGATGCAACAATACCTCTTTGTTTCCAGGATCTAAAGCATTCAGCATTTCTGAAAGGACATCCATAATACCACGTGCATTTTGAATTTCTGTCAAGCTAAAATAAAAATAGCCATCAAGAACAAAATCACCAACATTATTCTAGAACATAAAGCCTCAGCAATGAAAGAATAACCTAGATAAAAAGGGGTTACGCAGTTCTGAATTTAAATTCACTGCAAAATAATGGGGAGCCACTAGGCAAGAGGCTACAATAACAAATAGAACAGCTAAAAGTGATAACATGATATTACAAGAAAGGGAATGCATGCCTTTAAGGTTAAATTCACCAAACAAAATGGAAAAACATATTTATAGGTTCAGGGTCAACTTTGGAAACATCAGAATACATTAAAGCTGGTCATCTAGGGATGCCTTACTATCCTTGCACACAACACATGACAATAGTGTTCCCCTAGGGGGATAATATCCATTTTTAATAATCTTAAAACAATTTGGACCCATCAAGCTTCACTTGGACTGCGATCCCATCACATAAAGTGTAAATAACCTGACAATCTCAGTGTGGGACAATCAATTTAAACCTCCACCCATCAAGTTCATTCAAGCAATTAAAAAGCATTCATCTTAAAAGTAAAGAAGACCAACAGAAGCTGAAATTGATCTTCTGCACAAGCCAACAAGTTACCAAATTTCTAACAAACAACTTAGCATTCTATTTGCACTGAGTAAATCAGAATTCACAATTAAGAAGAAGATGCTTGGAAGCAGCAGTTATTCCAAAATCTATTTTGATTGAATGACAACCATAACAATTTTCTGCAAAGCAATTAGTCATCTCATGATGCAGATGCAAGCTACATCGATATGTTGCAATATACAAGAACGTGAAAAAAGTTCCAATCCACTAAAAAGTACCTCAATGTTGGAAATTCGGCTTCTGCAGATGACTCAGCTGCTGTTGATGCAGATTCAGGATTACGAAGATTTTGAGGATAAGATGTCAGAGGATGTGTTTGTGGTGGTGTGAAAACAGGAGCTGACGTTTCAGGTCTTTTTGGGAAAACTATTCCAAGGCGCTGATGAAAATTCCATAAATTTCAGAAAGCAAAGTAATTTACATCATCGTTGTGTAAAATTAGGCAATAACAAAATGAAAATAGGAATGTGAAGAATATGCTAGCAAGACATACCAATAACTCCTGGTATGCTGCAAAGAATTGGGGATATCTCGCCCTTGGTCCTCCAAAAGCTTCTTGCCAAGTATCTATTAGAACTAATATCTTCTCTCTTACATGTAAATCCGCCTGCAATAGTGAATTTTTGCTCGCAAAAACTTGTGGTAAAAGGTTGGAAAGAGTAAAGCAACAGTAGCCACAACACATGAATTATAATACCTTCTTCTTCACTATTTTCACCATGTCCCGAGGTAACTCTTTCTCAGCAACATGCATATGGACAATATCGCTGCAATTCTTCACAATAGTCTCTAATAGCTACAAATGAAAAAAAAACCATCATTGCTATCCTTATTTCATGAAATTGATGCAGGGTCCATATTTGTGATATAGTCATATTTTTTAAAGTTTTCAGCAATGCACATCAGTCTAATCTTTAGATACTAGAGCAAATTTCTCAAAAATTTTACAATTCGGTTATTAATTTCCATTTAATGTTCTCCATTACCAAGTTCCTCCCACTGCTCCCATCATAGCGGTCTATATGAATTGTGATTCAACAACTAGCCTCTACTAGTTAGCTAATTGTACATATTTTTCTCCACAGGTTTGGCAAGCCTGTTTTGGTGAATTTGTGCTTAATCCTTACATTTATACAATAGTGAGAATACTATATGTATTACACCACTCTTTCCTTATCAGTGTCCTCATAAAGTTCAACTATAGAAAAACTTTGTAGCACCTAAGCCTCCTCCAAATCTCTAAGCATCTGTGTGCCAATTAACAAAGCACATACCATTCATCAAATATAAAGGAACTCATATGCAGTTTACGATCCCAAAGATAAGAAGTAACAGGAATGAAGTTCATTGAAGCATATAATAAATACACTTTTAGCATTCATTTAAAGATGACAAGTAAAACAATTAGTTAGCACTAGTCTGATTAGGTGCAAAATGAAACATAAGCGTATGTATACAATAAGAAGTGAACAGCATAAATATACAAGAAAAATAATTCAGTAAGCCACTAAGGGAATGAACAATGGTGCGAAGTGGAATGCTCAAGGAAGAAATGAGCTTACCGTTAAAGCAAGAAGCTGGCTTTTTGGGTTTTTGCTGCGAAGACGCTTCTTTATACCTTTCACAACGTCTTTTGCTTGTCTAATTCATATAAAAAAGAACATAAGCTCGCAGAAATGCATGCTTTCTCAAAATGAACAACCAGATAATACATTCAATTAAAGCCAAAAGTGCAGCAACAGCAAAAAAAATTGCTTTTCTAGAATAGAAAATTCTTTCAAAACCTCAAATTAGAATCCCTCCCCTTCATGATCATTAAATGACCTATTCTTACTACAGTTTTCCCCTTAAACTATAGAGTAAAAACATCTCGAAGCAACATATATTATTTAATCTTCTCAGTCAATGATGCAGCCTGGAAACATTACCCCCAGAGATGGTCATTTCTGCTACCAAGCTAACACCAAAACTCAAATTATTCCACAACATTTTTTCTTTTATTTTATAGATATTAGAAGAATCAATCACCAATAAAATAAATTCCGGCATTGACAAAACCAAATAACGACGAAAATTATAACAAAAAGAGCGCATGACAAAAAAAATCGCAAATAAAGAAAATTACACGGGATCTTGATTGCAAACATCACAGATCTCAAGATTCAGTGCCCAATCAGGGCCGATCAGCATGTTGCTCGTTGCTCTCTCCACCATCGCATTCACCATCTTTTCTCCCTTTACTTTCAAAAACCCTCTCAGGAGACAAATCGTAAATCGCAACCGGTGTCGTTGCCTCACCACAGGTGTAAAGTTTTTGCCGGAATCCGAGATACCCAAAGGATTAAACTTCAATCTAAATAATAAAAATCACACACAACCAGACAAAATCTCCAATCTCGACGGATGCAATCGCCGGTTTTTATTATTATCGATAATTGAGATTTCGCAGAATCAAGGAGGGGAAAAAATTTTGGGAAAGTACAAATAGAAATTGAAATAAGAAACGGAAATATTTAGGAGGCGTGGACCTATAATGCGCCACCAGCTCATTGTTCAAATCAACGATAGATGCCGCCGACTGTCAGGATCGACGGCTACCGTTGAAAGGAAGAAATTGTTCTAGACTTCAAAGTAGTTTTTGTGGGCCAGATCATCCTTTTGGGTTACTCAAATAAACCCAATTGGTAAGGCCCATTAGACCCAAAAGAGATTCCATGTAGGCCCAATTGCGGACTTCATCTTCAACAGAATCTTCGGAAAAAAGCCCGGTGCAGGCAATTTTCCGTTTTAATCCACAATTCCACAGCCATGGCCGCCGTGACGTCGTACGACTCCGAGCAAATGATCTCCGGCGTCTCCGCTTCCATGGGGTACGACCCTAATTTCGTTCCAGACTCCGTCAAATCGTTCGTGGTTCACATGTACCGCCACACACGGGAGAAGAACGTCTACTAGATCCACCAGATGTACGAGAAGTCGTCTCAGAACATCAGCGATAGGTTTTTCAACGATGCGCCCTGTCCGTCGGTTGACTCTGTAGCTCCCTGTGTTGATAACGATCATGTCTTTTGCATGCTGTATCGTGAGATGTGGCTTCGGCATTTGTACGCCAGGCTCGCGCCTACGCTCAAACAACGAATTGATTCGTGGGATAATTATTGTAATCTCTTCTAGGTTAGGATGATTTTGAGAAGCTTTCGGTTTCCTGTATGTTTGTTGTTTTTGTTGATACTGAAGAGAGTGAGTGTGTGAGCGGGTTCAGGAGGGGCTTAATCGATTGGTGGTTGAATTTATCTAGGTTTTTTGGTCATTTTAGCTGTTTCTATCAGCAAAAAATTGTGAGCTGGTACAATACGGGAGTATGACCTAGAATCGGCTTGGAACATTGGATAGTTGTATGCTTGGTTAATGTTACTTTAGGTATAAATTTGGCTTTCATTAGACTTGAAGATATGAAAATTCTATGTTGAAGCTTTCCGTTTTGATATTTAATGGGATTGAAAGAAATACTCCTAAAATTTTGAATGAGTTTTGTAATCTGATAATTTAGCAGAATTGGTATCTATTAAAACTTTTCCGATTTGTTGGCTGTGAGGAGAGCTCTCCAATAATCAGTTTCTTTTTATGTAGTGAAGGGCTACGTTTATCCAATTCCTAATAACAGGTGCATTGGCCTTTCATCTACAATACTTTCCAGGATGGTTTCCTTTTCTGCTTGTTGGAAATTGGCATTATTTGTGCCTACACTAATTATAGATTAGTGCATGGAGGTTTTTGGTCCAGACTGAATAAGACCTTAGTTTGGTTCCAACGGACAGAACTGCTTTACCTTAAGTACTCAAATTTGTTGTTGATACAGGTTGTATTGCATGGGGTGGTTAATATGCAACTACCGAATCAGTGGTTGTGGGACATGGTTGATGAATTTGTATACCAATTTCAATCATTCTGCCAGTACCGTGCCAGGATGAAGAACAAGACTGAGCAAGAAATTGCACTATTGAGGCAGTATGATCAGGTATGTTGACAAAAATTTAGACTATGTTAGAATGTGGGAGGGGTGCAAAATAACTAATTTTGGTCTTTTAATGTGTTTCCGAAAATAACTTCTTAACTACCCTCCATCATTTTCACTCATTCATTAAAGACCAAATATTGTTGCTTGTGTCAATAGTGCATTTTGTGTATCAACATATATAAAAAATATCAATTATTTTGGTGCATGCATCGAGTGTGCTATTGTTGCTAGTATCAAAATGCTAATTTGTTACTAAGTTGCAGTTACTTTTCTGGTGCCTTCTGCTTGAGCTGTTAATTTCCTTTATTGCAACCATTTGCTTTGAATAATGAATAAAAAGAGAGCAGAAAATCTTCTACAATGTGTATGATGGATGATTTACTCAGTCCTATCATTGTTACTTGAATTTTGAATTTTCTGATTTCATGAGCCAAACTATTACTAATATGCATGTTTTTCCCTCAGGCATGGAATGTGTCTGGTGTCCTCAACTACTAACAAGCACTTGTGGAGAAGTCTATGATCATTCAAATCCTTGAGCAGGAGAAGAAAGGCCTGGAAGAGTTTACTGCTACAGATGGATATGGTTACAGTGGTGGAAGCAATGTCTTGAAGGTCTTGGGGTATTTCAGCATGATAGGTCTACTTAGAGTTCATTGTTCATTGGGTGATTACCACACTGGCCTGAATTGCTTGCATCCAGTTGACATAAGTCAATGAGGCGTATACACGAGTGTTATTGGAAGCCACATCACTACCATATATCATTATGGATTTGCAAATCTATGCTGCGATGGTAGATTTTTTCTGATATTCACTCTGAAGTCTTTACACCTAGCATTCTTGCTATGCCATTATTACTCTTTGGAATGCTGTCATTAATTGTTTGCTTTATATGCTAGGTACTGATTCTCAATGTTTCGTGATGGATTTGTAATGAAAAGTAATGATATCTTATTTGTTTGCTTAAGCAACTAGGGTACTCTTACAATTTAATGTGAATATTGATTGATTGCCTGCTAAAGTTTCCAATCAGTTACATAAATATGCTCGTCTTAATTGTAGTCTATTATTTGGTATTCTGATTGTGTATTTGAATAGCACCTGGTCAGTGATTATATTGTCAATAGTTATACATAATTCTCTTGTGCTTTTTCATTTTATTTTTGCTGCTTCCTGTTATACCTTGATGAATAACCAGGGCTGGCTAAAGATTCTCTCGTTGGTTGATAAAATACTTGAACATGTACAAGGACTATTTGTTTCTGTGATTTTCTAGAATTCAATTGTGTAGCTTGATGATGGTCTGGGATGTGGCGTGTGTGGACATGTATAATCTTTGTCCAATAATGACTTTTTATATATTAGCATCAATGCTTGCACAGGTATGTTGAGGCAATTCGAGAATTCAATTAAATACTTATTTACATCTGTAAGACTAAGCAATGTCATCAAAATCCCCTCAGTATGAACAGATACTGAAGAAGATTGAGCAAATGTATGCCTTGCTTGCCATTTCTCTTTCCTTTTGTCCTCACGTGAAGCTTGTTGAGGAGATTGCGAATTATCAATTGCGTGAGAAGTATGGTGAGAAAATGATAATAATGCAGAGATATGGTTGTTTTTAAATTCTCTTTCTTCAAAAATATATATTCAATCATTATATTATTTAAATTTCATTTTTTCTTGTATTTTTATACAATTGCTCTACCGAAAGATAAGACAAAAAGTAAATGATCCAATCAAACTCTCTCTCTTTCTAGGCATCAGAATCATTTACTTTTTGTCTTATCTTTCGGTAGAAAGGATCACAGTCTATAGAGTTTTATTGTACAAAGTTTTTATTTAAATTTAAGATAAGACAAAAAGTAAATGATCCAATCAAACTCTCTCTCTTTCTAGGCATAAGAATCATTTACTTTTTGTCTTATCTTTCGGTAGAAAGGATCACAGTTTATAGAGTTTTATTGTACAAAGTTTTTATTTAAATTTAAATTTAAAACATATATAAATAATCATTAAAAGTTTAATCACTACATTTATTAAAATTTAGATTAATCTGTATATTTATATATATATATATATATTTATACTTTATAATTTACATATTACATACATATAAAAATATTCAAAACTAAACAAATTTAATTTTTTTTATTTCCACTTAATTTTGCATCTAAACATAATTTTAATATCCTATAAAATCTCTATGGATATGTCTAGTTAATAATTTTGTTAGAGGATGAAAAATGAATAAAATTTTTATAGGTGGC
Source organism: Avicennia marina (assembly GCA_019155195.1). Taxonomy (NCBI): domain Eukaryota; kingdom Viridiplantae; phylum Streptophyta; class Magnoliopsida; order Lamiales; family Acanthaceae; genus Avicennia; species Avicennia marina. The sequence continues at coordinate 14,045,477 of CM032762.1, read as the reverse complement.
TATTTTAATTTAAATAAATTTCTATATTTATATAAAATATATAATAATAATTGAATGGTGTAATAATATAAACATAATAATTAATTTTTAAGACAATATATATATATATATATAAATGCGACTATGTATACAAATATGTGAGTATTAATTTAATTATAAATAATTTTACTAATTGACTTTTTAATATTTGTGTATATACAAAAGGCATAAATTTTAGTTAGAATATTAGATTATATAAATTTTAACGAGATAAAAAGATATGAAATTTTAATAACAACATCATCCTCAAGTCTCAACCTCCCATCAAAATAAGGTAAACAGTGCTTAAAAAAAAAAAAAAAAAAGCAAAGTGATTACTACACAATTTATCACCAATTTCCTAAAACTCGCTATAATGCACACACGGTGGGAATGCTAATCGAGGATTGAGTGCTGTAGCTCATCACCTATAGAGATCCAATGCTATGGACTTCATTAACTGCACCATAGCCGCCACTCCAATTTTGGGCTCTGTTGAAGGTTTGAATTCCACGTTGTAGTTCTAACACTGGAAGATCCCATTCTCTGCAGAATTCTCTCATTTCCCTCTCTCACTCTCTCTGTTTCTCTTTGTGATTGTAAATTGTTTTCCCTTATGTTTTCTATTATAATGCAAGGTGCAAACATTTCATTAATTTTGGTAGCAAATGCTTTCTAAAATCGTATTTGAAATTTTTTTATAGGTTAATTTTCAATATTATTATTTAAAATAAAATAATTTTATAGTTTATAAATACGTTCACACACATAAGGTGTATTTTTACCAAGTATCTATATATTTTAAATTCAATCATCGCATGTGTTTACAAATAGATTTGTGTTTATATATACACATACATGCTCACAATTATATATATTATATTTCAAAAAAGAATTACTATCTTTGAATCAATATTATATATCCATACATACATACATATATATATATATATATATATTTTTTAACAAATTAAATTTTTCACCACTTCAAAAATTTACATCCAACAGTAAATTTTTATCCTAAACAACATGCCCATCATCTTCATACCTAACCAAAAATAGCTTATGTTTTTCTATGTAAACCAATTGTTGACAAATGTGGCATTTGGATTCAATTTTGATGAATATTATTCCCTATAAATTCATAAAAATCTAAAGAAATTCCAAATTTTTATTTTGGTTTATTTTTTGTGCACATAAAACTTCACCATTTTGTTAATAATCAAAATAAGGATAATTATTATATTAAATTTTATTTTATCATATGATCCGTGTATTTTTTAAAAAAACGTGACAGGGAGATTGAAAAGTCATATTTTGACCATTTGTTCAGAAAACCTAAAGTGTAGCATATAGATCAAAATAATTACACACACGCGCGCACACGCAAGAAAAAACTATTACACTATTTGGTTCAAGAAATTTGAGAGGAAAAAAATATTAAAGAAAAAAAAAAGAAAATGGAAGAAGCTCAAAATTACAAGTTCACAAGAAAATTTAGAAGCTATAAAATATAGCTATATAAAAATGAATTTAGCTGTAAATTTTATATACATGTTTTTGTTGAATAATTGATATTTTTCTCTGTTCATTTAATTGAAATTGTAATATAAATTTAACCTTATTCAAATAATTTTCATGGGTATGTATTTTCCTTTTTTTTTTTCGCAGGAGCGCGAGTCTGCTCGATTTGCAGGTTTAAATTAATATTCCTTCTAAGATTGGGAACAAACGCGTGAATCTTGCCTATTTTATACTTTGTTTCGACCTTCGACGAAGTTTCCCGGGAATGGAAAATTGTTTCTTACCCTTTGTTTTATAGGGTTGACGAAGTCATCAGCCACATTGTTCCCACGTATAAAAAAAGTTATGTAGAGCGATCCTATACAGAGCCTAAACCATAGTTGGGTTGACCATTGGATTTATCTCTGTTGGGAGTGATGGAGTCCGATCAAGTTGAGGTTCCGGTTGTTGAATTCTTGAACGCAGGTGGCGCCGATTCGTATTCACGTACTGAGCTTCGAAGAGGATGGGTTTTCTGGCGGCAACAGCCGTCATCTCCTGGAATAGCCGACAACAATCCAAGTGCAATTCAGAACAAAATCCTGACTGTGCTGAATAAATTTGGAGATTTTTTTGTGCGGGATCCATATTTTCTAGCTCAATTTTGGGTACCCAAAGAGATCGACGGCAAGTTTTTTGTGACGACGGCGGACCAACCATTCGCTGTGCGTGGGGGTCTCTACAAAGGCCTCTGTTCGTACAGAGAAAAATGTGTGGGTCATAATTATTTTGTGGGAGAGGGAGCAAAGGAAGAGGAACTGGGGCCCACAGGACGAGTCTTCAGAAACGGGCATCCAGAGTGTTCCCCAGACCTCCGCCTCTACTCTACCAAGGAGTTCTCGCTCCGGGATGTGGCTGCCGGTTCTAATTCCACAGCATATATGGTTTTGCCTGTTTTTGATCTGCTTGGGAATAAGCGTGGCGTGCTAGAGGTCCTGTTTCTTTTGCTGAGGGGGTCGGCTGTGCATTATCGTGCCCCGCTAGAAGCACTCGAGGTACATATCAATGGTCATAAAATAATTACTCTTTGCAAAACTGTCATACCCTGTTTTGTATGAATTAGTAGTCGAATTTAAATTAGTTTCCGATAGTTTTGCTTGTTGGTATTTATTCAATACACACTCCAAGATCTAAATCATTTTATAAAAACTACACAGGTCTCTGGACAGATGGGAAGTTTTCTATCTGAAAATGCTCACCAAATGTTTTTTGTATTGAACTGGTTGTTTTCAAATTTTATTCTTCAAAATCATATATTCAATCATGGTACTATTTAAATTTTATTTTTTTTATTTTTATATAATTTTGAACACAAAAACACTTCAAAACAAACATAAACAACCATTAAACTAATTAGCATTATTTACACTAAAATGAGCCTTAATGTGTTGGCAATGCATTTATCGAACAAGCCAACACATATGATTTAAAGTTCACGTCCAACATTACTGAGATTAATTAACTGACGTATTCCATATTGAACTTTGCACATGGTACAAGTATGAATGGACATGTACCCGTTTAATACAAAAACAAATAATAAAATTACTTAATACATTAAATTTAACAAGTGCCAAAACATAGAAGTGTGCATTCTATTTTAAAATACAAATATCTAAAATATCTAAAATGTATATCATTTTGTAAAAACGAATATAAAATATTACTTGAAAATGTGACATAAATAAAAAGCATTAAAACTTACTTGAGTGCAGTTTACACCATATACATGCATAGATATATGCATTATATAATAAAAAATGAATTAATTAATTAATTTTACATTTTTTTTATTTTTTTATTTCCTTGCGTTTGTTTTCTCTCTTCCTCCTGCTCCTACTCCTTTTCTTTTTTTTTTTTTTTCTTTTTAATATCTTCTTTGACAAAAATTCACCCTCTTGCCCCCTAAATTATATCTCCTAGAAAGAAAACAAATACTAGTTGGATTTTAAAGCTACACATATCATAAATCATGTTACGAGCTTGTTTCTTCTGTCCTAAACCATATATATGGCTTGTTTTCCTTTGCAACACTAATCATACACTGTTCAATTATATGCAGGCAGCAGAGTTAACATCAACTCATACAACGCACCTGTTCCTATACGAGGTATGTCAGAAGAAAAATAATATGATTAAAACATTTAACAACAACAATTGAGATAAAATTGAAACTCGGAATGATATGATCTCGTGTATAGTAAACCACACTCTTTCATGATGACTAATATTATAATACTGTTTTCACATCTTATACAATTGATATGATTTACATATACATATAATTCTATTGGATCTAATCAATTTTTTGTGAACACATTCATTTTCATATTTCTTTTGGAATCAATATGTTCAAGTCAGGATCCAAAATATGAACCACCAGCGCTGACAGAAATTCAAAAGATGCTTGAAGTAACAGTTGATGCAGTGCCCCAAATGCATTTAGCACAAGTCTGGGTCCCTTGCAAGCAATGTGCTAGTACAAGCAATAACTTGTGTTGTATGGAGAGAGTAACTTTTACATATAATACGAGCGACTTCAATTCAATTGCAGTAAGTGAATTTCTTGAGGCAAGTATTTTCCAACATGTTCAGGGTGAAAAGGGGATTGCTGGAATAGTATTGTCATCTTCATCTTCAGACAAGAAGTACTTCTGTCGAAACATATGTGACTTAAGCATATCAAGGTACCCCTTGGCACATTTTGCACGGCTAGCTGGATTATCCTTTGGTTTTGCAATTTTTCTACGGAGCTTAAATGATTTGAACGACGTGTATGTTGTTGAATTCTTTCTTCAGACTCATAACAGAGAAGATGCTTATCCATCTTCCATTTTAAAATTGTTGCTCCAAATTATGAGAAAAGAACTCAAAAGCTTCAAAGTTGCACCCAGTGGACAACCTGGAGAGGAACTGATTGTGGAAGTTCGTGCACAAAAAATGCTTGCTTCATCTGAATTAGCAAAAAATACTATGTTTCCTCTTGGATATGAAACTATTCCATATGTCATAGAAGAGGAGCATCAAAGCTCAAAAAAATTTACTATGATAAGTAGGATGAAGGGGTACAATGAAATTATTTCAGTTACCTCCCTCGAGGAATGCTTAAACCAGGGTGATTTGCTTGTCGAGGATATGAATGGGAGTGGAATAGTTGTTTACTCGAGTGGAGAGAGAGAGAAATTTAAACTTTCACAGTCTGCTCTAATTCAGAAGAAGATCAAGTTTTTACTCCGGCAAATTATGCCTAAATGTATGTTGAAAATTCATGAATGTCTAGTTCAATTTTGGGCAGTGAAAAGGCTTGATGACAAGGTTTGGCTAATGACATCTGACCAGCCCTTTGCTCTTGTTCGACCTCGTAAAGGATTATGCCAGTACCGAATTCAGTGTATTCAGCATCACTATTTTGTAAATGAGGGAGTAAGAGAGGATCAACTCGGGCCTCCTGGCCGAGTTTTTCTTACCAACACTCTTGAATCCAACTTCAACCTCTGTTGCTATTCCACCGAAGAGTTTCCGCTCCGGGATTTTGCCGTACATTGTGGTCTGCAAACGTATTTGGCTTTACCCATCTTATACCAGGACTTGTGTGTTGGCGTTCTAGAGTTCATAAGCTTAAGTAGACTAGTGTTTATGATCTTAGATGTTGTTGAAGTATTCAATAAGGCATTACAGGTATTAATCCCAGAACACGTTCCCACCCCCCTTCTCTCTGTATGTGTAATTGTTTGGGGCAATTTAAATGTGTACATGTAAGTGACATTTCTATCCTTGCAGGGAGCAGATTTGAAATCAACTCAGGCCTTCGTCCATCCACCACAATTTAATGTAAAATCTTTTCTCACTTTAGAAAAATTGTTACGATCCCTATCATTAAATAAACAGTGGAATAGTGGAGTAATGCTGTGATTCATATTGAATTTATAATTGCAGTTTTTCAGTATTTAAACAATTTGTTGGTGCTTGTTGAAGGGGAATAATCTTCTTCGATCAATTGTAAAATTCAGGGACTTGATCAACAATTGGCACTCCGTGATATACGTGGAATGCTGGATTTGGTGGCTGGATGTTCTCAACTATTTCTGGCTAAAGTCTGGGTCCCTTGCAGTCAATGTCCTCATGCCAACAACAATTGGGTTTGCACTTTCGTAAAGACATCAGCACTATTGGAGTCCAAACTTGTTTTTCCTGAAGTGACTGATTGGTCATATGAAGAAAAAAGTGGAAAAAAGGGAATTTTTGCATTGCTACTAGCATCAAAAAATAAGTCGTGCTTTTGCCGAAATCTATGTGATTTTAGCATAACTGAGGTGCCGCATGTACTTTTTGCACGGGATGCGAGGTTAGATGTTTACTTTGCAATTTGTTTACAACGTTCAGATGCTAGAAATGAATTATATATTCTAGAGTTCTTTCTTGAGTCGGGTTGTAGAAAACACGAACATCTATATCCCTTTTTGTACTTTCTACTATCAAAAATGAAGGAAAGGCTCAAAAGCTTTAGAGTTGCCTCAGGAAAACAAATAGGGGAAGAATTGGTGGTTGAAGTCATCACATTGGGTAAAAATAACGAGTTCACATCTTTTGGGTCGCACTTGTCGGATGAGTTTCCAATAAGATTTGGAATTACCCAATATGATGCTGATAAAAAGGATCAACATGGGGAAAATAATGTGGTGCGGGCTGGCTTAGATTTTAGTGAAAATGCCGCACCAATAGGAAATGAGAATATTTCTACTGCAAGTTTGGAGAAAGGGATTTCAACAGGGAGGAGTAAGACGAGTTTTCATCTTACTCGTGAGGATATTGAACCACATTTTGGGACAAAACTGAGTTATGCTGCAAAAGAGCTTGGTGGTAAGTACAGAAATTCTATGTATATTTTTTCTAAGAGAATTTCATAATTTGTTAGCCCCATGTAACTTTCTAAGAATTTCATCAAACGGAAGTAAATTATTTCGTAACTTATTGAACCTTTTCCTTGCAGTTAGTACATCAACTTTAAAGCGTGCATGCAGAGAGTTGGGCATTAGCAGGTGGCCATCTAAAAGGGAAAACAAAAAGAATCCTCGGCTGTTTGATAAATCAGAAGAAAATAAGCGTGCACGAACTTTGAAGAGGCAAATTCAAATTTCTACCAGTAGAACTGCTTCACCATCAGATTTACCTCCGCACCAAAACGTGCCACTAATGAATGATGAAAGCAATCGGCCTCTTAGTGAATTCACGCAGGCTGATACCGTGACCATAAAAGCAAAATATAATGATGAGATCATGAAGTTTCTATTTTGTATCTCAGCAGGAATGAGCAAACTTGTTGAAGATGTGGGCTCAAGATTAAATTTGGAAGCGGGAAGTTTCAAATTGAAATACATAGATGAAGATGATGATGAGGTTTTGCTAGTGAAAGATGTGGACCTGCAGCTCTGCTGGAAGACTATGAAAGAATTAGGAAAGCCTTTTATCCAGTTGTTGGTTCAATTAATCTCATAGGCTCTTCCAATTATTTTTTCCAGATTTATGTATTTTCGGATTTTTCTTGCACTGGTGTCACTTAGTTGAGCGTGTTTATTTGGTTCCTTCACAGACCTGGACTCATCATCCATCCATGTAAGATTGGTTTGTTGCAATCATATGTATTATGCCAGTTACGAAGTGCTCTTCTGGTCTTTACGAACTGCTTTCAGCTATAGGATTAGAATTTTGCTATAGGATTTCTTAATGACCTTCTTCGGACAATTATTTTCTGGATTACTTATAAACTCAAAAACGAATTTTAATATAATATTATCCTTGGAGTGTCTCCTTTAGGTTCCAATCTTTATTTATGTTATTGTTCCATTACTTCTCTGCATTTTGTTTAGAGAAAAACAAAAAGGGTTAAGAATATTGAATTTCATCGGGCTGAAAATCAAGTTTGTTTGATTCTGTTAGTCTTTATATCCATCACCCGAAATTCAACAAAAATGTGCTTGTGACAAGAAATTCCATGAAGGAGCTTGTCTTTAAATTCTGCCCACTAATTTTTAATTTCATTTTTAATCCTTCTATTCTGTCCACTCAAAATTAGCATACCCAAAAACTCCAAGTTTTAATTTTTCAGCAACGGCACCACATACATGAAGTTTTGTATGAGGTAGCGGAATAAGCACCTCCAAGTTCCTCATTTCTCCTTAAGAAACTCGGATTTGCTAAGTATGGTTTTGGGTTCCTTCTAAACATTAAAGACATGCTTCGTATATTTTCTCGTGTTCTTGTTCTCATTTCAGCCTTCCCTTTCGAGCTCACTAACAAGCCATAAATGCTGCTTAACTTGCAAAAATGTTGTACAAAACAAAGTAGGTGTCATAAAAACAACCGGCATGTGAAATAAGTGTTAAAATTGTAAGATATAGATTTTGTAACTAATGTGCTGTATGGTTTCATTGTGAAATTGACACCAATGTAGTACCCATGTATTTGAATTATAGGAATATCAAATGCCCACAGCAATGGCGAAGTGGAGGCCAGAGTTGAGGACCATTGGTAGGCTCACCTCAAGTAATACTTTATCATATGTAATGGAATACGGTACAAATAATTTGCCAAATAAATCTAGAAGATCAATATCTCAAAAATAAATCCCACACTTAAAACCCTTGACACTTTAGCTAAAGAATCACAGAAAGTAATTACGTTCAATTTATTCCCTTATAGAAAATTCTATATCTCAATGCATGTAAAGAAAAGAAAACTAATTCAACAAATCATAACGTGTAGCCAAGTATTTATCAACGTGAAAATCAAGTCCGATAATGTGGAGGAACTGCATTGGCTGGATCCATCTTGTACCTAGAATGCTACTCCTACTTCCATTTTCCTTCACTACAATTTAAATTTCTTTCAATTCTTAGAAATTAATTATTGAATTTTTAGCCACCAACATACTATAAATTATGAGGTGTGTCTAGTGTATTATTTAAAAATTTTAAAGTATAATGAGACAGCGACATTTAAAAAGGCCTCAATTGGCTGCAAAGGAAAAGGTGAACAGAAATCAAAAACTGCGAGAAAGTTGTGATGGAATGTGAGTTGTGATGAAATGCAGATTGGGGAGTTAATGTTACGATTGAAGATGGGAGAATTTGTTATAAAGTGGATTGACTATTTTTGTCTTATAATACTTAAAAAGAATATAGATAATGGGGGACATTATGTAATTGTACTCCATGCAAAAAATAAAAAATAAAAAAATCAGGCTTGAGCCTTAATATATAGTAATTATTTTTATTTTGTTATTTCCTTACGTTTGTTTCCTCTCCTCTTTCTCCTCTTTTTTTGTTTCGTCTTTTTAATATCTTGTTCAACAAAAATCCACCCTCTTGCCCCCTAAATCATATCTCCTAGAAAGAAAACAAATACTTGGTAGATTTTAAAGCTATACGTATCATAAATCATGTTAAGGGCACCGTCCTAAACCAGATATATGGCTTGTTTTCCTTTGCAATACCAATCATACACTGTTCGATTATTTGGAAGCAGCACAGTTAACATCAATTTATACAGAGTACTATTCCCTACTCAAGGTATGTCATAGAAAAATATTATGATGAGAACATTTTAGAACAACAATTGAGATCAAACTGCAATTTGGAATGATATTTTCTTATGTATAGTAAACCATGCCCTTTTTGCATTTCATGACTAAAATTAATCTATTGTTTTTCATATCTCGTACAATTTATGCAATTTACATATACATACATTTTTGTTGGATTTAATCAATCTATTGTAAACATAGTCATTGTCATGTTTCTTTCCAAATCGATATGTTCAATTTAGAGTCCAAAATATGAACAGCCGTTGTTAACAGAAATTGAGAATATGCTTGAATTAGCTGTTGATGCAGTACCCAAAATGCATTTAGCACAAGTTTGAGTCCCTTGCAAGCAATATGCCAGTACAAGCAATAGCCTATGTTTCATGGAAAGAGTGGCATCTAAAATTAATACAAGCTACTCAAACTTATGGGCAATACATGCATTTCTTAAAGCAAGTGATCTCTAACATGTTCAGAGTGAAAATAGGATCACTAGAATGGTATTGTCATGTTCAAACAAATAATGCTTCTCTCACAACATATCTGATTTAAGCATATCAAGGTACCCCCTTGGCACATTACACACGACTAGCTAGATTATCCTTTGGTTTTGCAATTTTTCTATAGAGCTTAAATAAAGTGAACGTCATGCACGTTGTTGAATTCTCTCTTCAGTCTCATAGCAGAGAAGATGCTCTTTCATCTTCCATTTTGAAATTGTTGCTGCAAATAATGAGAAAATAACTCAAAAGCTTCAAAGTTGCACCCAGTGGACAACTTGGAGAGGAATTAATTGTGGAAGTTCCTGCACCAAGCATGCTTGCTTCATCCGAATTAGCAGAAACTAATATATCTCCTATTGGACATGAAATTATTCGATCTGTCATAAAAGAGGAGCGTCAAAGTTCAAAAGAATGTACCATGATAAGTAGGATGGATGAGTACAATGAAAGTATTACAGTATCTATCCTCAAGGAAATGCTTAAACCTGATTGATTTGCTTGTAGGGGATCTGCATGGGAGTGGAATGATTGTTTATCCAAGAAAAGAGTGAGAGAAATTAATAGGATATAGATTAGGTTATAGTTTATTACTTTTATCCTCCACTCGAATCCGAGATAAGATCAAATTGCTACTCAGGGACATTATATTAAAATTTGACAGGTTCGCTAATCAATGTCTAGTTCAATTTTGGATAGTGAAAAGAATTGAGGAAAAATCTTGTCTAATGACATGAGACCAGTCCTTTGCTCTTGTTGAACCTTCTAAAGGATTATGGGAGTACCAAAAGCAGTGCATTGATCATCATTATTTCATAAATGAGGAAGCAAGAGAGGATGAACTCGGGCCTCCTAGACAAGTTTTCCTTACCAACAGTCTTGAATCCACCTTAGACCTCCGTTGTATTCCACCAAAGAGTTTTCTCACCAGGATTGTGCTATTAGTTGCAATCTGCGATTGCATTTAGCTTTATCCATCTTGTATCAGGACAAGTGTGTTGGTGTTCTAGAGTTCAGAAGAATGAAAAGAGCATCGTTTACGATGTCATATGCTTATGAAATATTCAATAAAGTGTTATGGGTATTTATCCCTACACACGTTCCCCCTTCTCTATGTGTGTGTAATTGTTTGAGGTAATTCAAATATATACATGTCAATGACATTTCTATCCTTGAGGTAGCAAATTTGAAATCTACTCGCACCTTCGTCCAGCCATGACAATTTAATGTAAACTCTTCTCTCGTTTAGAAAAATTGCTACGATGACTATCGTTATATCTTATAAACAGTGGAATAGTGGAGTAATCCTGTGGTTCATATTGAATTTATAATTGCATATGTTCAGTATTTAAACAATTAATCGATGCTTTTTGAAGGGAAATAATCTTCTTCCATCAATTGTAAAATTCAAGAAGTTCTTCAGCTATTGGCAATCAATGATATACCTAGAATCCTTAATTTGCTGGCCACGTGTCCCCAACTATTTCTAGCCAGGGTCTGGGTCACTTGCTATCAAGGTCCTCATGGAAGCAACAATTGGATCTGTAGTAGCATAAAGACATCAGCACATTTTGAGTTCGAATTTGATTTTCAAGCAGTGGCGGTAGATGAATTACATAAAGAAAAAAGCGGAAAGAATGGGATTTTTGCATTGTTATTAGCATCTAGAAATAAGCCATGTTTTTGCCCAAATCTATCCGATTTTAACATAACTTGAGGAGCCCCATGCACTTCTTGCACAACAAGTTAGGTTGAATGTCTGCTTTGCAGTTTGTTTACAAGATTCAAGCACTGGAAATGATGTATATATTCTAGAGTTTTGTCTTGATTTATGGTAAAAATGATGAACATCTATGTTCGTTTTTATACTTTCTATTGCCAATAATTAAGGAAGAACTTAAAAGCATTAGAATTGCCTTAAGAAAACAAGTAGGAGAGGAATTGGCAGTTGAAGTCATCACATTAGGTAAAAATAACAGTTCATGTCTTTTGAGTCACCCCTATTAGATGAGCTTCCAATAAGATCTGATATTATCCAATAAGATCCTGAAAAAGAGGATCAACATGGGGAAAATAATGTGGTTGCGCTGGCTTAGATTTTAGTGAAAATGCTACATCAGAAGAAACAGAGAATACTTCTACTACAAGTTTGGAGAAAGGGATTTCAAGAGAAAGGAGTAAGACACAAGTTTTTGTCTTAGTCGTAAGCATATTGAACCACATTTTGGGACAAACTTGAGCGATGTTGCAAAAGAGCTTGGTGGTAAGTAAAGAAATTCTACGTATGTTTTTTCTAAGAGAATTTTTGTATGTTGTTAGCACCCCATATTAAGTCCAACGTCAGCAAGAAAATCAAAATGAAAAACACCATGCAAGCTCCAAGGCGGCAGACAGTTTTTCCCTTCAGTTAATTCTGTTTTAGGACCACATTTCAACGATTTAGGATGAAGTTTTTGGTCAATATTGCATGTGTATGTTAGCTCTAGAATGGTCCATAGTTTGTATTGAACTGGTTGTTTTCAAATTTTATTCTTCAAAACCATATATTCAATCATTATACTTTTTAAATTTTATTTTTTTCTTTTATTTTCATACAATTTTCAACACAAAAACACTTCAAAACAAACATGAAAATTTGAAAACAACCATTAAACTAATTAGGATTATTTACACTAAAACGAGCCTTAAAGTGAGCGGGTTCGCAATGCATTTATCAAACAAGCGAACGCATATGATTTAAAGTCCACATCCAACATTATTGAGATTAATTTGAATTTTGCACACAGTACAAATATGAACGGATATGTACCCGTTTAATACAAAAATAATAATAAAATTACTTAATACATTAAATTTAACAAGCGCCAAAACATATAAGTGTGCATTCTATTTTAAAATACAAATGTGTAAAATATCTAAAATACATATCATTTTGTAAAAACTAGTATAAAATATTACTTGAAAGTGTGACATAAATAAAAGCATAAAAACTTACTTAAGTGCAGTTTACACCATATACATGCATAGATATATGCATTATATAATAAAAAATTAATTAATTAATTAATTTTATAGTATTTTTATTTTGTTTGTTTCCTCTCTTCCTCCTCCCACTCCTCCTCCTGTTTTTCTTTTTTTTAATATCTTCTTTGAGAAAAATTCACCCTCTTGCCCCCTAAATTATATCTCCTAGAAAGAAAACAAATACTTGGTGGATTTTAAAGCTACACATATCATAGATCATGTTAAGAGCATGTTCTGTCCTAAATCATATATATGGCTTGTTTTCCTTTGCAACACCAACCATACATTGTTCAATTATATGTAGGCAGCAACTTAACATCAACTCATAGACCGTACCTTTCCCTACACAAGGTATGTCATAGAAAAATAATATGATTAAAACATTTAACAACAACAGAGATAAAATTGAAATTTGGAATGATATTATCTCGTGTATAGTAAACAATGCCCTTTCACGATGACTAATATTAAAATACTATTTTCATATCTTGTACAATTGATACGATTTACATATACATATAATTCTATTGGATCTAATCAATTTTTTGTGGACACATTCATTCTAACATTTCTTTTGGAATCAATATGTTCAATTTAGGGTCCAAAATATGAACCATCAGTGCTGACAGAAATTCAGAAGATACTTGAAGTAGCAGTTCATGCAATGCCCCAAATGCATTTAGCATGGGTCTGGGTTCCTTGCAGGCAATGCGCCAATATGAGCAATAACTTGTGTTGCATGGAAAGTGCAACTTCTACAAGTAATACACGAGACTTACCTTGAAGGCCAATGAAAGCCTTTCTTACTACAAGTTGTTTCCAACATGTTCAGAGTGAAAAGGGGATTGCTGGAATAGTATTGTCATCTTCAAACAAGCGGTGCTTCTGTCGAAACATTTGTGATTTAAGCATATCAAAGTACCCCTTGGCACATTAGGCACGACTAGCTGGATTATCCTTTGGTTTTGCAATTTTTCTAAGGAGCTTAAATGATGTGAACGACGTATATGTTGTTGAATTCTTTCTTTAGTCTCATAGCAGAGAAGATGCTTATCCATCTTCCATTTTGAAATTTTTGCTGCAAATTATGAGAAAAGAACTCAAAAGCTTCAAAGTTGCGCCCAGTGGACAACTTGGAGAGGAACTGATTGTGGAAGTTTGTGCACAAAACATGCTTGCTTCATCTAAATTAACAGAAACTAACATGTCTTCTCTTGGATATGAAACTTTTCCATATGTCATAGAAGAGGAGTGTCAAAGCTCAAAAGAATTTTCTATGATAAGTAGGATGGAGTGGTATGATGAAATTATTTCAGTTACCACCCTCAAGGAATGCTTAAACCTGGGTGATTTGCTTGTCGAGGATATGGATGGGAGTCGAATAGTTGTTTACTCGAGCGGAAAAAGAGAGAGGAATTAAAACTTTCACCCTCTGCTCTAATCCAGGAGAAGATCAAGTCTTTACTCTGGGAAATTATGTTTACATGTGAGCAGAAAATTGATTATTGTCTAGTTCAATTTTGGGCAGTGGAAAGGATTGAGGATAGGTTTTGTCTAATGACATTAGGCCAGCCCTTCGCTCTTGTTCAGCCTTGAAAAGGATTATGCGAGTACCGAAAGCGGTGTATTGATCATCATTATTTTGTAAATAAGGGAGCAAGAGAGGATGAACTCGGGCGGCCCCTGGACGAGTATTTCTTGCCAACACTCTTGAATCCAACTTAGATCTCCGTTGCTATTCCACCAAGGAGTTTCCCCTACGAGATTGTGCCATACGTTGCGCTCTGCAAACGTATTTGGCTTTACCCATCTTATACCACGACTCGTGTGTTGGCGTTCCTAGACAGAAAATTCTTTTCAACGGGCCCCACCTCTCGCCACACCACCATTTCCTCTCCTCGTTCAATGCAAAACCTCTATGCTTGCGAAGCCAAAGTGGTTACCTGTGTCATTTATCACCGGTTTTCTAAAGCACGCTAAAATGCACAGTGGGAAAGCTGATCGAAGGTTGGGTGCTCTGACTCGACACCTGTAGGGGGCTTTTTTTTGAAATAATGGGTACCCGAAATGTGTCAAACATCAAACGGCGGAATGGAACTATTTTTTTTAATTTTTTTTATTCTGCCCTTTTAAAAAGCAGAACGACATTATGTTTTTTTTATTTTTTTTATAATGACTTTTTTAAAATTAATTAGTTTTTTTGTTTTTTATTATAAAATTTTACTAAAAATTTTGTAATATTTAATTTTTTTTAAGTTGTTATAATTAAACACTTTTTAGTTTTTATAGTTAAATATTTAATCATGCAATAATTGATATATATTTTTAGTAATAATTATTTAGATTTTTGTTAATTTATAATATTTAAAATTTATGTAATATTTAAATGTGGAAATTTGATAATCAAATTTTTGTAATAGTTATTAATTTTACTAATTTTGTTATCATTTTTTTAAATACAATGTTTAGTATTTTATACAATATCCTCAAATGGAACATATGTTTCTATATAAATATACCAACACTGCATTCCAATTGTACTGAGATGCACGATCCAGATTTTTAAGAAGTGGAAGTAATACATGCTGACTCTATTGCCCGTGTTGTCAAGCAACATAGTGTATGCCAACATCAGCAATACAAATCCCACGGATACTGAGCTATCTACTTCGAGGATAGTTGTCATAAAGTACTAGATTTAAGAATTAAGCGACATCAATGCGAACATATTTTATATTAAAAAGTAAAAAAAATAATTAAATAATATAATAATAAGTGTCTGATACGGGGTTTCCTTTTCTTTCAACCGACAAAAAATGTACGATGAGTCAAAGTAGGTTCAAGGCCAATTCTTATAAAAAAATTAATAACTATTGCAAAAATTGATTATAAAATACTAAACACTGTATTTAAAAGAAAGTTAACAAAATAAACAAAATTAATAACTATAGTAAAAATTTGATTATCAAAATTCTACATTTAAATATCACATTAATTTTAAATATCATAAATTAACAAAAATCTAAATAATTATTACTAAAAATATATACCAATTATTACATAATTAAATATTTAACTATAAAAAACTAAAAAAATATTTAATTATAACAACTTTAAAAAATTTAAATATTACAAATTTTTTAATAAACTTTTATAATAAAAAATAAAAAAATAACTAATTTAAAAAAAAAAAAACCAGCCATTCTGCCGGGCGGAATGGCTAAAGAAATAAAAATAAAAGAAGTCTGCCATTCAGCCATTTGAATGGTGGAATGGTATATTTCGGGTATATTTTCTTTCAAAATAGCTTTTCATCGTCTTTGATGTTTATATCCTTTTCCTTCCAGAAGGATTGTTGTATTAAATCATTTCAGGATGCTTATAGACTACAGTTGAAGTTGTTTCTGTATGAAGTGAAGCAGCAACAACTATTATCAGGTGTTCGAACCTTCTTAAAAGTGTACCCTACAATCTCCCTTGGCAAGCTTGCTGTGTACACGGAATTGGATGAGTCTACCTTGGAGGTCAAAGTAGAAATGAACTGCATTTAGCCCATGCGGCGGTCTGGCTGTCTTGCGTGTACGCATTTTCCAAGCAGTATTGCATTACCATCCGCAGGACAATCTTGATGACCTACAAGCACAAGACACATGCGGTAGATTCTGATAGAAAAATCAGCGCCAATTCAGATCTGGACTTCTACATTGATGATGTGAGATTTATTTCATTTGTTTTGCATTGGCAGCATAATTATTGTGGAGTTGTGCTTCTTTTAACACTCTGTTTGTTTTCTGAAAAAGAAAAGAAAATGTTAAGAAAAATGGCGGTTGTTGTTTGGTTAAGGGGGAAAATCTCGTTGCAAAGAAATCTAAGAGGAAAATTATAATTTAGTGAGTAAAATTCATTTTCCTCACAAAAAGGTGTGGAAAATAGAAAGAAAATTATTTTAACTCTTATTATTCTCCAAAAAGTTATCCAATTCTATTTCTTTATTTATTTCTTCATTATTTTTTTATCAAATTATAAAAAAAAATTCAATTTTAAATTTTTGGTTGACTTTATTTCTTTTTTCTTTGTTTTTCCTTCTCATATTGAAATCTTTTCAACTAAACACTATGTAGAATTTTGAATATTTTTTTTATTTTCTTCCTCACTATTGTTTTTCTTCCTCATCAGGTTTGTTTATCCTGCTAATCTTACTATCCATCACATGAAATTTAGGGAAAATTTGCTTGTGACAAGAAATTTTAAGTAGCTTGTCTTTATACTCTAGGCCCCAATTTTCAATTTCATTTTTATTTTTCAAAAACTCTTCCTCAAGCCAGGAAATTATAACTAATGGAACGAATCTGCTCAAAACAACATGACCAATTGGTTTATTCTCAATCAACTAATCATTAAATGCTTTTTTCCTTCCTGGATAAGAATTTTGGGTCTGACCGCACAGTAACTGTACTTTCAAAGACAAGAGGAAAAAGAAAATGAATTCATTTTACAGATTTAATCTTTACTTTTAAATTTTCAGAATATTTTTATTTTACTTCTCTCTTATTTTAACATAACAATCAAACACACATAATGAAAACAGACAAAGTCATTGACATCCTATGCTTGACCACGTGATTAGCTGTGGTGCACAACTCTCCATCGCCAAACCATCAGAATCATTTACTTTTTGTTTATCTTTCGGTAGAAAGAGAGAGAGTTTGATTGGATCACAATCTATAGAGTATTATTGTACAAAGTTTTTATTTAAATTTAAATTTAAAAAAAAAAAATATATATATATATATATATAATCATTAAAAGTTTAATCATTACATTTACTAAAATTTAGATTAATATGTGTATATATATATATATATATATATTTATACTTTATAATTTACATATCCTATTATATTATTTAATCATTATTACTTATTACATACATATAAAAATATTCAAAACTAAACAAATTTAATTTTTTTATTTCCACTTAATTTTGCATCTAAACATAATTTTAATATCCTATAAATTCTCTATGGAAATGTCTAGTTAATAATTTTGTTAGAGGATGAAAAATGAATAAAATTTTTATAGGTGGCTATTTTAATTTAAATAAAATTTTATATTTATATAAAATATATAATAATAATTGAATGGTGTAATAATATAAATATAATAATTAATTTTTAAGACAATAGATATATATATATATATAAATGTGAGTATGTATATGTATGTGTGTGAGTATTAATTTAATTGTAACTAATTTTACTAATTAACTTTTTAATATTTGTGTATATACAAAAGGCATAAAATTTAGTTAGAATATTAGATTATATAAATTTTAACGAGATAAAAAGATATGAAATTTTAGTAACAACATCGTCCTCAAGTCTCAACCTCCCATCAAAAAAAGGTAAACAGTGCTAAAAAAAAAAAAACAAAGAGAGATAATTCACTACAACGAGCTCACAAATCTTGACGAACACCCGGCCTCATGTGTCAATCTATGTCTGCAAAACTAAAAAAAAAAGAAAAGTGATTTTACCATGCAATTTATCACCAATTTTAAAAAATTCGCTATAATGCACAGTGGGAATGCTAATCGAGGATTGAGTGCTGTAGCTCAACCCCTATAGAGATCCAATGCTATGGACTTCATTAACTGCACCATGGCCGCCACTCCAATTTTGGGCTCTGTTAAAGGTTTGAATTCCACGTTGTTGTTTAAACACTAGAAGATCGCATTCTCTGCAGAATTCTCGCATTTCCCCCCCACTCTCTCTCTCTCTCTTTGTGATTGTAAATTGTTTTTCCTTATGTTTTCTATTACAATGCAAGGTGCAAACTTTTCCTTAATTATGGTAGCAAATGCTTTCTACAATCGAATTTGGAATTTTTTTTTAGTTTAATTTTCAATATTATTATTTAAAATAAAATAATTTTATAGTTTATAAATACTTTTACACACATAAGGTGTAATTTTTATCTAGTATCTGTATATATTAAAATCAATAATTGCATGTATTTACAAATAGATTTATGTTTATATATACACGTGCACGCTCACAATTATATATATTATATTTCAAAAATGAATTACTATCTTTGAATCAATATTACATGTCCATATATATATATATATATATATATATATTAACAAATTAAAATTTTCACCACTTCAAAAATTTACATCCAACAGTAAATTTTTATCCTAAACAACATGTCCATCATCTTCATACCTAACCAAAAATAGCTTATGTTTTTCTATGTAAACCAATTGTTGACAAATGTGGCATTTGGATTCAATTTTGATGAATATTGTTCCCTATAAATTCATAAAAATCTAAAGAAATTCCAAATTTTTATTTTGGTTTATTTTTTGTGCACATAAAACTTCACCATTTTGTTAATAACCAAAATAAGGATAATTATTATATTTAATTTTATTTTATCATATGATCCATGTATTTTTTAAAAAAAAACGTGAAAGGGAGATTGAAAAGTCATATTTTGACCATTTTTTCACAAAACCTAAAGTGTAGCATATAGATCAAAATAATTACACACACACGTACACACGTAAGAAAAAACTATTACACTATGTTTGGTTCAAGAATTTTGAGAGGAAAAAAAATATTAAAGAAAAGAAAAAGAAAATGGAAGAAGCTCAAAATTACAAGTTCACAAGAAATTTTAGAAGCTATAAAATATAGCTATAAAAAAATGAATTTAGCTGAAAATTTTATATACATGTTTTTGTTGAATAATTGATATTTTTCTCTGTTCATTTAATTGAAATTGTCATATACATTTAACCTTATTCAAATAATTTTCATGGGTAAGTATTTTCCTTTTTTTTTTTTTTTTTGGCAGGAGTGCGAGTGTGCTCGATTTACAGGTTTAAATTAATATTCCTTCCTTCTAAGACAGGGAACAAGCGCGTGATTATTGTCTATTTTATACTTTGTTTCGACTTTCGACGAAGTTTCCCGAGATGGAAAATTGTTTCATACCATTATATATAGGGTTGACGAAGTCATCAGCCACATTGTTCCCACGTATAAAAAGTGAAAGCGGATATATTGACGCCTAGTCTTCACTCGTCAACAGCTGAGATCGGTAGAGCGACCCTATAGAGTGCCTAAACCGTCTCGCAAGTTGGGTTGACCATTGGATTTATCACTGTTGGGAGTGATGGAGTCCGATCAAGTTGAGGTTCCGGTTGTTGAATTCTTGAACGCAGGTGGCGCCGATTCGTATTCACGTAATGAGCATGGAGGAGGATGGGTTTTCTGGAGGCAACAGCCGTCATCTCCTGGAATAGCCGACAACAATCCAAGTGCAATTCAACACAAATTCCTGTCTGTGCTGAATCAATTTGTATATTTTTTTGGGCTGGGTCCATATTTTCTAGCTCAATTTTGGGTACCCAAAGAGATCGACGGCAAGTCTAATCTGACGACGGCGGACCAACCATTCGCTGTGCGTGGGGGTCTCTACAAAGGCCTCTGTTCGTACAGAGAAAAATGTGTGGGTCATAATTATTTTGTGGGAGAGGGAGCAAAGGAAGAGGAACTGGGGCCCATAGGACGAGTCTTCAGAAACGGGCATCCAGAGTGTTCCCCAGACCTCCGCCTCTACTGTACCCGGGAGTACTCGCTCCGGGATGTGGCTGCCCGTTCTGATTCCACAGCATACGTGGTTTTGCCTGTTCTTGATCTCCGTTTGAATATGTGTGGCGTGCTAGAGATGTTGTCTGGGTGTGAGATCCCCAACTACGTCGATTTTGATCTCTTTGGCGGGGCACTGGAGGCTCTCGAGGCACTTGAGGTACATATCAATGGTTATAAAATAATTACTTTTTGCAAAACTGTCACACCTGGTTTAGTATGAATTAGTAGTCGAATTTAAATTAGTTTCCGATAGTTTTCCTTGTTGGTATTTATTTAATACACACCCCAAGATCTAAATCATTTTATAAAAATCACACGGGTCTCTTGACAGATGGAAATGCACACCAAATGTTTTTTTGTATTGAACTGGTTGTTTTTAAATTCTTTTCTTCAAAAATATATATTCAATCATTATACTATTTAAATTTTATTTTTTTTTGTATTTTTATACAATTTTCAACACTTAAACACCTCAAAGTCAGCAGGTTGGCAATGCATTTATCAAACAAGCGAATGCATATGATTTAAAGTCCACGTCCAACGTTATTGAGATTAATCAACTGACAATTCCATATTGAACTTTGCACATGGTACAAATATGAATGGATATGTACCCGTTTAATACAAAAACAAATAACATAATTACTTAATACATTAAATTTAACAAGTGCCAAAACATAGAAGTGTGCATTCTATTTTAAAATACAAATATGTAAAATATCTAAAATGTATATCATTTTTGTAAAAACTAATATAAAATATTACTTGAAAATGTGACATAAATAAAAAGCATAAAAACTTACTTGAGTGCAGTTTACACCATATACATGCATAGATATATGCATTATATAATAAAAACATTAATTAATTAATTAATTTTACATTATTTTTATTTTGTTATTTCCTTGCGTTTGTTTTCTCTATTCCTCCCGCTCCTCCTCTTGTTTTTTTTTTCTTTTCAATATCTTCTTTGACAAAAATTTACCCTCTTGTCCCCTAAATTATATCTCCTCAAAGGAAAACAAATACTTGTTGGATTTTAAAGCTACACATCATAGATCATGTTACGAGCTTGTTTCCTTCGTCCTAAACCGTATATATGGCTTGTTTTCCTTTGCAACACCAATCATACACTGTTCAATTATATGCAGGCAGCAGGCTTAAGATCAACTCATACAGCGTATGGTTCGCTACACGAGGTATGTCATAGAAAAATAATATGATCAAAACATTTAACAACAACAATTGAGATAAAATTGAAACTTTGAATGATATTTTCTCGTGTATAGTAAACCATGCCCTTTCATGATGACTAATATTATGATACTATTTTCATATCTTGTACAATTGATCCGATTTATATATACATATAATTCTATTGGATCTAATCAATTTTTTGTGGACACATTCATTTTCTCATTTCTTTTGGAATCAATATGTTCAATTCAGAGTCCAAAATATGAACCACCAGTGCTGACAGAAATTCAGAAGATGCTTAAAGTAGCAGTTAATGCAGTGCCCCAAATGCATTTAGCACAAGTCTCGGTCCCTTGCAGGCAATGTGCTAGTACGAGCAATAACTTGTGTTGTATGGAGAGAGTAGCTTTTACAAATAATACGAGCGACTTCAATTCAGTTGCAATAATTGAATTTCTTCAGGCAAGTATTTTCCAACTTGTTCAAGGTGAAAAGGGGATTGCTGGAATAGTATTGTCATCTTTAAACAAGAAGTACTTCTGTCGAAACATATGTGACTTAAGCATATCAAGGTACCCCTTGGCACATTTTGCACGGCTAGCTGGATTGTCCTTTAGTTTTGCAATTTTTCTACAGAGCTTAAATGATTTGAACGATGTGTACGTTGTTGAATTCTTTCTTCAGACTCATAACAGAGAAGATGCTTATCCATCTTCCATTTTGAAATTGTTGCTGCAAATTATGAGAAAAGAACTCAAAAGCTTCAAAGTTGCACCCAGTGGACAACTTGGAGAGGAACTGATTGTGGAAGTTCGTGCACAAAAAATGCTTGTTTCATCTGAATTAGCAAAAACTAATATGTCTACTCTTGGATACGAAACTATTCCTTATGTCATAGAAGAGGAGCATCAAAGCTCAAAAGAATTTACTATGATAAGTAGGATGGAGGGGTACCATGAAATTATATCAGTCACCGCCCTCAAGGAATGCTTACACCAGGGTGATTCGCTTTTCGAGGATACGAATGGGAGTGGAATAGTTGTTTACTCGAGTGGAGAGGGAGAGGAATTAAAACCTTCACCCTCTTCCTCTGCTTTAATCCAGGAGAAGATCAAGTTTTTACTCTGGCAAATTATGTCTAAATATAAGTGTGAAATTCATGATTGTCTAGTTCAATTTTGGGCAGTGAAAAGGATTGAGAACAAGTTTTGCCTAATGACATCTGACCAGCCCTTTGCTCTTGCTCGACCTTGTAAAGGATTATGCGAGTACCGAATTCGGTGTATTGATCATCATTATTTTGTAAACGAGGGAGCAAGAGGGGATGAACTCGGGCCTCCTGGACGAGTTTTTCTTACCAACACTCTTGAATCCAACTCTAACCTCCGTTGCTATTCCACCGAAGAGTTTCCCCTCCGGGATTTTGCCGTACATTGCGGTCTGCAAACGTATTTGGCTTTACCCATCTTATACCAGGACTCGTGTGTTGGTGTTCTAGAGTTCATAAGCTTAAGCAAACTAGAGTTTTTGATCTTAGATGTTGCTGAAGTATTCAATAAGGCATTACAGGTATTAATCCCAGAACACGTTCCCACCCCCTTTCTTTCTGTGTGTGTAATTGTTTGGGGCAATTTAAATTTGTACATGTAAGTGGCATTTCTATCCTTGCAGGGAGCAAATTTGAAATCAACTCACACCTTCGTCCATCCACCACAATTTAATGTAAAATCTTTTCTCATTTTAGAAAAATTGTTACCATCCCCATCATTATATAAACAGTGGAATAATGGAGTAATGCTGTTATTCATATTGAATTTATAATTGCATATGCTCGGTATTTAAACAATTAGTTGGTGCTTTTTGAAGGGAAATAATCTTCTTCGATCAATTGTAAAATTCAGGGACTTCATCAACAATCGGCACTCCATGATATACGTGGGATGCTGGATTTGGTGGTCGGATGTTCTCAACTATTTCTGACTAAAGTCTGGGTCCCTTGCAATCAATGTCCTCATTCCAGCAACAATTGGATTTGCAGTGGCGTAAAGACATCAGCACGATTGAAGTCCAAACTTGTTTCTCCAAAAGTGACTGGTAGGTCATATGAAGAAAAAAGTGGAAAAAAGGGAATTTTTGCATTGCTACTAGCATCAAAAAATAAGTCGTGCTTTTGCCTAAATCTATGTGATTTTAGCATAACTGAGGAGCCGCATGCAGTTTTTGCACGAGATGCTAGGTTGGATGTCTACTTTGCAATTTGTTTACAACGTTCAGACACTAGAAATGAATTATATATTCTAGAGTTCTTTCTTGAGCCGGGTTGTAGAAAACACGAACATCTATGTTCCTTTTTGTACTTTCTACTATTAAAAATGAAGGAAAGACTCAAAAGCTTTAGAGTTGCCTCAGGAAAACAAATAGGGGAGGAATTGGTGGTTGAAGTCATCACATTGGGTAAAAATAACGAGTTCACATCTTTTGGGTGGCACTTGCTAGATGAGTTTCCAATAAGATTTGAAATTATCCAATATGATACTGAAAAAGAGGATGAACATGGGGAAAATAATGTGGTGTGCGCTGGCTTAGATTTTAGTGAAAATGCTGCATCCGTAGAAAATGAGAATATTTCTACTGCTAGTGTGGAGCAAGGGATTTCAATAGAGAGGAGTAAGACGAGTTTTCATCTTACTCGTGAGGATATTGAACCACATTTTGGGACAAACCAGAGTGATGCTGCAAAAGAGCTTGGTGGTAAGTAAAGAAATTCTATGTATATTTTTTCTAAGAGAATTTCATAATTTGTTAGCCCCATGTAATTTTCTAAGAATTTCATCAAACGGAAGTAAATTATTCCGTAACTCATTGAACATTTTCCTTGCAGTTAGTAGATCAACTTTAAAGCGCGCATGCAGAGAGTTGGGCATTAGCAGGTGGCCATCTAAAATGGAGAACAAGAAGAATCCTCGGCTGTTTGATAAATCGGAAGCAAATAAGCGTGCACGAATTTTGAAGGGGCAAATTCAAATTTCTACCAGTGGAAGTGCTTCCCCATCAGATTTACCTCCGCACCAAAACGTGCCACTAATGAATGCTGAAAGCAATCAGCCTCCTACTGAATTCACGCAGGCCGATACCGTGACCATAAAAGCAAAATATAATGATGAAACCATAAAGTTTCCATTTTGCATCTCAGCAGGAATGAGCAAACTTGTTGAAGATGTGGGCTCAAGATTAAATTTTAAAGCGAGAAGTTTCAAATTGAAATACATAGATGAAGATGATGATGAGGTTTTGCTAGTGAAAGATGTGGACCTACAGCTTTGCTGGAAGACTATGAAAGATTTAGGAAAGCCTTATATCCAGTTGTTAGTTCAATTAATCCCATAGGCTCTTCCAATTATTTTTTCCAAATTTATGTATTTCTGGATTTTTCTTGCACTGGTGTCACTTAGTTGAGCGTGTTTATCTGGTTCCTTCACAGACCTGGACTTATCATCCATCCATGTAAGATTGGTTTGTTGCAATCATATGTATTATACCAGTTACGAAAGTGCTCTTCTAGTCTTTACGAACTGCTTTCAGCTATAGGATTAGAATTTTGCTATAGGATTTCTTAATGACCTTCTTCGGACAGTTATTTTCTGGATTACTTATAAACTCAAAAACGAATTTTAATATAAGATCAAGTTTTTACCCCGGCGAATTATGCCTAAATGTAAGCCGAAAATTCATGAATGTCTAGTTCAATTTTGGGCAGTGAAAAGGCTTGATGACAAGGTTTGGCTAATGACATTTGACCGGCCCTTTGCTCTTGTTCGACCTTGTAAAGGATTATGCCAGTATCGAATTCAGTGTATTCAGCATCATTATTTTGTAAATGAGGGAGCAAGAGAGGATCAACTCGAGCCTCCTGGCCGAGTTTTTCTTACCAACACTCTTGAATCCAACTTCAACCTCTGTTGCTATTCCACCGAAGAGTTTCCCCTCCGGGATTTTGCCGTACATTGCGGTCTGCAAACGTATTTGGCTTTACCCATCTTATACCAGGACTCGTGTGTTGGCGTTCTAGATTCATAAGCTTAAGCAGACTAGTGTTTGTGATCTTAGATGTTGTTGAAGTATTCAATAAGGGCATTACAGGTATTAATCCCAGAACATGTTCCCACCCCCCTTCTCTCTGTATGTGTAATTGTTTGGGGCAATTTAAATGTGTACATGTAAGTGACATTTCTATCCTTGCAGGGAGCAGATTTGAAATCAACTCAGGCCTTCGTCCATCCACCACAATTTAATGTAAAATCTTTTCTCATTTTAGAAAAATTGTTACGATCCCTATCACTAAATAAACAGTAGAATAGTGGAGTAATGCTGTAATTCATATTGAATTTATAATTGCAGTTTTTCGGTATTTAAACAATTAGTTGGTGCATTTTGAAGGGGAATAATCTTCTTCGATCAATTGTAAACTTCAGGGACTTGATCAACAATTGGCACTCCGTGATATACGTGGAATGCTGGATTTGGTGGCCGGATGTTCTCAATTATTTCTGGCTAAAGTTTGGGTCCCTTGCAGTCAATGTCCTCATGCCAGCAACAATTGGGTTTGCACTTTCGTAAAGGCATCAGCACTATTGGAGTCCAAACTTGTTTTTCCTGAAGTGACTGATTGGTCATATGAAGTAAAAAATGGAAAAAAGGGAATTTTTGCATTGTTACTAGCATCAAAAAATAAGTCGTGATTTTGTCAAAATCTATGTGATTTTAGCATAACTGAGGAGCCGCATGTACTTTTTGCACGGGATGCGAGGTTGGATGTCTACTTTGCAATTTGTTTACAGCGTTTAGATGCTAGAAATGAATTATATATTCTAGAGTTCTTTCTTGAGCTGGGTTGTAGAAAACACGAACATCTATATCCCTTTTTGTACTTTCTACTATCAAAAATGAAGGAAAGACTCAAAAGCTTTAGAGTTGCCTCAGGAAAACAAATAGGGGAGGAATTGGTGGTTGAAGTCATCACATTGGGTAAAAATAACGAGTTCACATCTTTTGGGTCGTACTTGCCAAATGAGTTTCCAATAAGATTTGGAATTACCCAATATGATGTTGATAAAGAGGATGAACATGGGGAAAATAATGTGGTGCGGGCTGGCTTAGATTTTAGTGAAAATGCCACACCAATAGGAAATGAGAATATTTCTACTGCAAGTTTGGAGAAAGGGATTTCAACAGGGAGGAGTAAGACGAGTTTTCATCTTACTCGTGAGGATATTGAACCACATTTTGGGACAAAACTGAGTTATGCGGCAAAAGAGCTTGGTGGTAAGTACAAAAATTCTATGTATATTTTTTCTAAGAGAATTTCATAATTTGTTAGCCCCATGTAACTTTCTAAGAATTTCATCAAACGGAAGTAAATTATTTCGTAACTTATTGAACATTTTCCTTGTAGTTAGTAGATCAACTTTAAAGTGTGCATGAAGAGAGTTAGACATTAGCAGATGGCCATCTAAAAGGGAAAACAAGAAGAATCCTCAGCTGTTTGATAAATCATAAGAAAATAAGCGTGCACGAACTTTGAAGAGGCAAATTCAAATTTCTACCAGTAGAACTGCTTCACCATCAGATTTACCTCCGCACCAAAACGTGCCACTAATGAATGTTGAAAGCAATCAGCCTCTTACTGAATTCACACAGGTTGATACCGTGACCATAAAAGCAAAATATAATGTTGAGATCATGAAGTTTCTGTTTTGTATCTCAGCAGGAATGAGCAAACTAGTTGAAGATGTGGGCTCAAGATTAAATTTGGAAGCGGGAAGTTTCAAATTGAAATACATAGATGAAGATGATGATGAGGTTTTGCTAGTGAAAGATGTGGACCTGCAGCTCTGCTGGAAGACTATGAAAGAATTAGGAAAGCCTCATATCCAGTTGTTGGTTCAATTAATCTCATAGGCTCTTCCAATTATTTTTTTCCAGATTTATGTATTTGCGGATTTTTCTTGCACTGGTGTCACTTAGTTGAGCGTGTCTATTTTGGTTCTTCACAAACCTGGACTCATCATCCATCCATGTAAGATTGGTTTGTTGCAATCATATGTATTATGCCAGTTACGAAAGTGCTCTTCTGGTCTTTACGAACTACTTTCAGCTATAGGATTAGAATTTTGCTATAGGATTTCTTAATGACCTTCTTCGGACAGTTATTTTCTGGATTACTTTAAACTCAAAAACAATTTTAATATAATATTATCCTTGGAGTGTCACCTTTAGGTTCCAATCTTTATTTATGTTATTGTTCCATTACTTCTCTGCATTTTGTTTAGAGAAAAACAAAAAGGGTTAAGAATATTGAATTTCATCAGGCTGAAAATCAAGTTTGTTTTATTCTGTTAGTCTTTATATCCGCCACCCGAAATTCAATGAAAATGTGCTTGTGACAAGAAATTCCATGAAGGAGCTTGTCTTTAAATTCTGTCCACTAATTTTTAATTTCATTTTTAATCCTTCTATTCTGCCCACTCAAAATTAGCATACCCAAAAACTCCAAGTTTTAATTTTTCAGCAACGGCACCACATAAATGAAGTTTTGTATGAGGTAGCGGAATAAGCACCTCCAAGTTCCTCATTTCTCCTTAAGAAACTTGGATTTGCTAAGTATGGTTTTGGTTCCCTTCTAAACATTAAAGACATGCTTCGTATATTTTCTTGTGTTCTTGTTCCCATTTCAGCCTTCCCTATCGAGCTCACTAACAAGCCATACATGTTGCTTAACTTGCAAAAATGTTGTACAAAACAAAATAGGTGTCATGAAAACAACCAGCATGTGAAATAAGTGTTAAAATTGTATGATATAGATTTTGTGACTAATGTGCTATATGGTTTCATTGTGAAATTGACACCAATGTTACAGATTATGTACCTATGTATTTGAATTATAGGACTATCAAATGCCCACAGTAATGGTGAAGTGTAGGCCAGAATTGAGGACCATTGGTAAGTTCACCTCAAGTAATACTTTATCATATGTAATGGAATACGGTACAAATAATTTGCCAAATAAATCTAGAAGATCAATATCTCAAAAATAAATTCCACACTTAAAACCCTTGACACTTTAGCTAAAAGAATCGCAGAAAGTAATTACGTTCAATTTATTCCCTTATAGAAAATTCTATATCTCAATGCATGTGAAGAAAAGAAAACTAATTCAACAAATCATAACGTGTAGCCAAGTATTTAGCAACGTGAAAATCAAGTCCGATAACACGGAGGAACTGCGGTAGATCAGTCGGTTGGCTGGATCCATCTTGTACTTAGAATGCTACTCCTGCTTCCATTTTTCTTCACTACAATTTAAATTTCTTTCAATTCTTTCAATAAATTATGAGGTATGTCTAGTGTATTGTTTGAAAATTTTAAAGTATAATGAGACAACGACATTTAAAAAGGCCTCAATTGGCTGTAAAGGAAAAGGTGAACAGAAATCAAAAACTGCAAGGAAATTGTGATGGAATCTGAGTTGTGATGAAATGCAGATTGGGGAGTTAATGTTACGATTGAAGATAGGAGAATTTTTTATAAAGTGGATTGACTATTTTTGTCTTATAATACTTAAAAATATAGATAATGGGGGACATTATGTAATTGTACTCTATGCAAAAAATAAAAAATAAAAAAATCAGGCTTCAGCCTTAATATATAGTAATTATTTTTATTTTGTTATTTCTTTATGTTTGTTTCCTCTCCTCTTTCTCCTCTTTTTTTGTTTCGTCTTTTTAATATCTTGTTCAATGAAAATCCACCCTCTTGGCCCCTAAATCATATCTCCTAGAAAGAAAACAAATACTTGGTAGATTTTAAAGCTATACGTATCATAAATCATGTTAAGGGCACCGTCCTAAACCATATATATGGCTTGTTTTCCTTTGCAACACCAATCATACATTGTTCAATTATTTGCAAGCAGTACAGTTAACATCAATTTATACAGAGTACTATTCCCTACTCGAGATATGTCGTAGAAAAATATTATGATTAGAACATTTCAGAACAACAATTGAGATCAAACTACAATTTGGAATGATATTTTCTTATGTATAGTAAACCATACCCTTTTTGGGTTTCATGACTAAAATTAATCTATTGTTTTTCATATCTCGTACAATTTATGCAATTTACATATAAATAAATTTTTGTTGGATTTAATCAATTTGTTGTAAACATATTCATTGTCATGTTTCTTTCCAAATCGATATGTTCAATTTAGAGTCCAAAATATGAACAGCCGTTGTTAACAGAAATTGAGAAGATGCTTGAATTAGCTGTTGATGCAGTACCCCAAATGCATTTAGCACAAGTTTGAGTCCCTTGCAAGCAATATGCCAGTATAAGCAATATCTTATATTTCATGGAAAGAGTGGCATTTGAAATTAATACAAGCTACTCAAAGTTATGGGCAATACATGCATTTCTTAAAGCAAGTGATCTCCAACACGTTTAGAGTGAAAATGGGATCACTAGAATGGTATTGTTATGCTCAAACAAATAATGCTTCTCTCACAACATATCTGATTTAAGCATATCAAGGTACCCCCTTGGCACATTACACACGACTAGCTAGATTATCCTTTGGTTTTGCAATTTTTCTACAGAACTTGAATAAAGTGAATGTCATGCATGTTGTTGAATTCTCTCTTCAGTCTCATAGCAGAGAAGATGCTCTTTCATCTTCCATTTTGAAATTGTTGCTGCAAATTATGAGAAAATAACTCAAAAGCTTCAAAGTTGCACCCAGTGGACAACTTGGAGAGGAATTAATAGTGGAAGTTCCTGCACCAAGCATGCTTGCTTCATCTAAATTAGCATAAACTAATATATCTCCTATTGGACATGCAATTATTCGATCTGTCATAAAAGAGGAGTGTCAAAGTTCAAAAGAATCTACCAGGATAAGTAGGATGGATGAGTACAATGAAAGTATTACAGTACCTGTCCTCAAGGAAATGCTTAAACCTGATTGATTTGCTTGTAACGGATCTGCATGGGAGTGGAATGATTGTTTATCCAAGAAAAAAGTGAGAGAAATTATTAGGATATATATTAGGTTATAGTTTATTACTTTTATCCTCCACTCGAATCTGAGATAAAATCAAATTGCTACTTAGGGACATTATATTAAATTTGACAGGTTCATTAATCAATGTCTAGTTCAATTTTGGATAGTGAAAAGGATTGAGGATAAGTCTTGTCTAATGACATGAGACCAGTCATTTGCTCTTGTTGAACCTTTTAAAGGATTATGGGAGCACCGAAAGCAGTGTATTGATCATCATTATTTCGTAAGTGAGGAAGCAAGAGAGGATGAACTTGAGCCTCCTAGATGAGTTTTCCTTACCAACAGTCTTGAATCCACCTTAGACCTCCATTGTATTCCACCAAAGAGTTTTCTCACTAGTATTGTGCTATCAGTTGCAATTTGCGATTGCATTTGGCTTTATCCATCTTGTACCAGGACAAGTGTGTTGGTGTTCTAGAGTTCACAAGAATGAAAAGAGCATCGTTTACGATGTCATATGCTTATGAAATATTCAATAAGGCGTTACTGGTATTTATCCCTACACACGTTCCCCCTTCTCTGTGTGTGTGTAATTGTTTAAGGTAATTCAAATATGTACATGCCAATGACATTTCTATCCTTGAGGTAGCAAATTTGAAATCTACTCGCACCTTCGTCCAGCCATGACAATTTAATGTAAACTCTTCTCTCGTTTAGAAAAATTGCTACGATGACTATCGTTATATCTTATAAACAGTGGAATAATAATTCATATTGAATTTATAATTGCATATGTTCAGTATTTAAACAATTAGTTGAAGGGAAATAATCTTCTTCCATCAATTGTAAAATTCAGGAAGTTCTTCAGCTATTGGCAATCAATGATATACCTAGAATCCTTAATTTGCTGGCCACGTGTCCCCAACTATTTCTGGCCAGGGTCTGGGTCGCTTGCTATCAAGGTCCTCATGGAAGCAACAATTGGATTTGCGGTAGCATAAAGACATCAGCACATTTTGAGTTCAAATTTGATTTTCAAGCAGTGGCGGTAGATGAATTACATAAAGAAAATAGCGGAAAGAATGGGATTTTTGCATTGTTATTAGCATCTAGAAATAAGCCATGTTTTTGCCCAAATTTATCTGGTTTTAACATAACTTGAGGAGCCCCATGCACTTCTTGCACAACAAGTTAGGTTGAATGTCTACTTTGCAATTTGTTTACAAGATTCAAGCACTGGAAATGATGTATATATTCTAGAGTTCTTTCTTGATTCATAGTAAAAACCATGAACATCTATGTTTGTTTTTATACTTTCTATTGCCAATAATTAAGGAAGAACTCAAAAGCATTAGAATTGCCTTAGGAAAACAAGTAGGAGAGGAATTGGCGACTGAAGTCATCACATTAGGTAAAAATAACAGTTCACGTCTTTTGAGTCACCCTTATTAGATGAGTTTCCAATAAGATCTGATATTATCCAATATGATCCTAAAAAAGAGGATCAACGTGGGGAAAATAATGTGGTTGCGCTGGCTTAGATTTTAGTGAAAATGCTACATCAGAAGAAACAGAGAATACTTCTACTACAAGTTTGGAGAAAGGGATTTCAAGAGAAAGGAGTAAGACACGAGTTTTTGTCTTAGTTGTGAGCATATTGAACCACATTTTGGGACAAACTTGAGCGATGTTGCAAAAGAGCTTGGTGGTAAGTAAAGAAATTCTACGTATGTTTTTTTTAAGAGAATTTTTGTATGTTGTTAGCACCCCATATTAAGTCCAACGTCAGCAAGAAAATCAAAATGAAAAACACCATGCAGGCTCCAAGGTGGCTGACAGTTTTTCCCTTCAGTTAATTCTGTTTTAGGACCACATTCTCAACGATTTAAGATGAAGTTTTTAGTGAATATTGTGTGTATATGTTAGCTCTAGAATGGTCCATAGTTTGTATTGAATTGGTTGTTTTTAAATTTTATTCTTCAAAACCTTATATTCAATCATTATACTATTTAAATTTTATTTTTTTCTTTTATTTTTATACAATTTCAACACAAAAACACTTCAAAACAAACATCAAAATTTGAAAACAACCATTAAACTAATTAGGATTATTTACACTAAAATGAGCCTTAAAGTCAGCTGATTCGCAATGCATTTATCAAACAAGCAAACGCATATGATTTAAAGTCCACCTCCAACATTACTGAGATTAATTTGAACTTTGCACATGGTACAAATATGAATGGATATGTACCCGTTTAATACAAAAACAAATAATAAAATTACTTAATACATTAAATTTAACAAGTGCCAAAACATAGAAGTGTGCATTCTATTTTAAAATACAAATATGTAAAATATCTAAAATACATATCATTTTGTAAAAACTAGTATAAAATATTAGTTGAAAATGTGACATAAATTAAAGCATAAAAACTTACTTAAGTGTAGATTACACCAAATACATGCATAGATATATGCATTATATAATAAAAAATTAATTAATTAATTAATTTTATATTATTTTTATTTTGTTTGTTTCCTCTCTTCCTCCTCCCGCTCCTCCTCCTGTTTTTCCTTTTTTAATATCTTCTTTAAGAAAAATTCACCCTCTTGCCCCCTAAATTATATCTCCTAGAAAGAAAACAAATGCTTGGTGGATTTTAAAGCTACACATATCATAGATCATGTTAAGAGCTTGTTCTCTCCTAAATCATATATATGGCTTGTTTTCCTTTGCAACACCAATCATATACTGTTCAATTATATGCAGCAGCAACTTAACATCAACTCATAGACCGTACCTTTCCCTACACGAGGTATGTTATAGAAAAATAATATGATTAAAACATTTAACAACAACAACAGAGATAAAATTGAAACTTGGAATGATATTATCTCGTGTCTAGTAAACCATGCCCTTTCATGATGACTAATATTATAATACTATTTTCATATCTTGTACAATTGATACGATTTACATATACATATAATTCTATTGGATCTAATCAATTTTTTGTGGACACATTCATTTTCACATTTCTTTTGGAATCAATTTGTTCAATTTAGAGTCCAAAATATGAACCACCAATGCCGACAGAAATTCAGAAGATGCTTAAAGTAGCAGTTAATGCAGTGGCCCAAATGCATTTAGCACAAGTCTAGGTTTCTTGCAGGCAATGCGCCAGTATGAGCAATAACTTGTGTTGTATGGAAAGTGCAGCTTCTACAAGTAATACACGAGACTTACCTTGACGGCCAATGAAAGCCTTTCTTACTACAAGTTCCAACATGTTCAGAGTGAAAAGGGGATTGCTGGAATAGTATTGTCATCTTTAGACAAGAGGTGCTTTTGTCGAGACATTTGTGATTTAAGCATATCAAAGTACCCCTTGGCACATTAGGCACGACTAGCTGGATTATCCTTTGGTTTTGCAATTTTTCTAAGGAGCTTAAATGATGTGAACAACGTGTATGTTGTTGAATTCTTTCTTTAGTCTCATAGCAGAGAAGATGCTTATCCATCTTCCATTTTGAAATTGTTGCTGCAAATTATCAGAAAAGAACTCAAAAGCTTCAAAGTTGCGCCCAGTGGACAACTTGGAGAGGAACTGATTATGGAAGTTTGTGCACAAAACATGCTTGCTTCATCTGAATTAATAGAAACTAACATGTCTCCTCTTGGATATGAAACTTTTCCATATGTCATAGAAAAGGAGCGTCAAAGCTCAAAAGAATTTTCTATGATAAGTAGGATGGAGGGGTACGATGAAATTATTGCAATTTCCACCCTCAAGGAATGCTTAAACCTGGGTGATTTGCTTGTCGATGATATGGATGGGAGTCGAACAGTTGTTTACTCGAGCGGAGAAAGAGAGAGGAATTAAAACTTTCACCCTCTACTCTAATCCAAGAGAAGATCAAGTCTTTACTCTAGGAAATTATGTTTACATGTGAGCAGAAAATTGATTATTGTCTAGTTCAATTTTTGGTAATGAAAAGGATTGAGGACAAGTTTTATCTAATGACATTAGGCCAGCCCTTCGCTCTTGTTCAACCTTGTAAAGGATTATGCGAGTACCGAAAGCAGTGTATTGATCATCATTATTTTGTAAATAAGGGAGCAAGAGAGGATGAACTTGGGCGGCCCCCTGGATGAGTATTTCTTGCCAACACTCGTGAATCCAACTTAAATCTCCGTTGCTATTCCACCAAGGAGTTTCCCCTCTGAGATTGTGCCATACGTTGTGCTCTACAAACGTATTTGGCTTTACCCATCTTATACCACGACTCATGTGTTGGCGTTCCTAGAGAGAAAATTCTTTTCAGCAGGCCCCACCTCTTGCCACATCACCATTTCCTCTCCTCATTCAATGCGAAACCTCTATGCTTGCGAAGCCAAAGTGGTTACCTGTGTCATTTATCACCGATTTTCTAAAGCACGCTAAAATGTACAGTGGGAAAGCTGATCGGAAGTTGTGTGCTCTGACTCGACACCTGTAAGGGGCTTTTTTTCGAAATAATGAGTACCCAAAATGTGTCAAACGTCAAACGGCGGAATGGCACTATTTTTTTTAATTTTTTTTATTCTGCCATTTTAAAAGGTAGAATGACATTATGTTTTTTTTTTATTTTTTTTATAATGACTTTGTTTTAAATTAATTAGTTTTTTTGTTTTTTATTATAAAATTTTGTAATATTTAAATTTTTTTAAGTTGTTATAATTAAATATTTTTTGAGTTTTTGTAGTTAAATATTTAATCATGCAATAATTGATATATATTTTTAGTAATAATTATTTAGATTTTTGTTAATTTATAATATTTAAAATTTATGTAATATTTAAATGTGAAATTTTGATAATCAAATGTTGTAATAGTTATTAATTTTACTAATTTTGTTATCATTTTTTTAAATACAATGTTTAGTATTTTATATAATGTCCTTAGATGGAACAGAGGTTTCTAAATAAATATACCAGCACTGCACTGTTCCAATTATACTGAAATGCATGATCCAGATTCTTAAGAAGTGGAAGTAATATAAGCTGACTCTATTGCCCGTATTGTCAAGCAACATAGTGTATGCCAACATCAACAATACAAATCCCATGGATACTGAGCTATCTGCTTTGAGGATAGTTGTCATAAAGTACTAGATTTAAAAATTAGGCGACATCAATGCGAACATATTTTATATTAAAAAGTACAAAAAATAATTAAATAATAAAATAATAAGTGTTAGATACGGGGTTTCTTTTTCTTTCAACTGACAAAAAATGTACGATGAGTCAAAGCAAGTTCAAGGCCGATTCTTATAAAAAAATTAATAACTATTGCAAATATTGATTATAAAATACTAAACTTTGTATTTAAAAGAAAGTTAACAAAATAAACAAAATTAATAACTATAGTAAAAATTTGATTATCAAAATTCTACATTTAAATATCACATAAATTTTAAATATCATAAATTAACAAAAATCTAAATAATTATTACTAAAAATATATACCAATTATTACATAATTAAATATTTAACTATAAAAAACTAAAAAATATTTAATTATAACAACTTAAAAAAATTTAAATATTACAAATTTTTTTATAAACTTTTATAATAAAAAATAAAAAAATAACTAATTTTAAAAAAAACCAGCCATTCTGCCAGGCGAAATGGCTAAAGAAATAAAAATAAAAGAAGTCTGCCATTCAGCCATTGGAATGGTGGAATGGTATATTTTGGGTATAAATTTTGTACTCAATTATTTTAAAAAATGAAAAAAAAATGAAATATTTTTTTTTTAAAAAAAAACCCCACCCGTAGGGATCCAATCCTGTGGATTTCTTTAACACCACCATCGCCGCCGCTCCAACTTTGGGCTCTTCAGGAGCTCGGAATTCTGTGTTTGATCATGTTGTTCGCTCTATTTCTTTGTGATTATTCAAGCTATGTATCTCTTCTGGATAGAAATCATGAAAGGAGAGCCATCAAACACAAATTTTGGTAGTGAATGCTTTTCTTTGTGTTTTCTGGTGTAGTTCAAGTTGCAAGCATTTCATTAATTTTGGTAGTGAATGCTTTCCACAAACGCATTGCGGAGATTTTTTTTTTGTCTTTTTAATATTTTCTTCGACAAAAATCCACCCTCTTGTCCCCTAAATCATATCTCCTAGAAAGAAAGCGAATACTTGGTAGATTTTGAAGCTATACATATCATAAATCACGCTAAGTGCAGTGTCCTAAACCATATATATGGCTTGTTTTTCTTTGCAACACCAATCATACACTGTTCAATTATTAGCAGGCAACACAGTTAACGTCACTTTATATAAAGTACTATTCCTTACTCGAGGTATGTCATAGAAAAATATTATGATTAGAACATTTTACAACAACAATTGAGATAAAACTAAAATTTGGAATGATATTGTCTTATGTATGGTAAACCATGCCCTTTTTGTGTTTCATGACTAAAATGTTTTTTCATATCTCGTACAATTAATACGATTTACATATACATACATTTTTGTTGGATTTAATCAATGTGTTGTAAACATATTCATTGTCATGTTTCTTTTCAAATCAATATATTCAATTCAGAGTCCAAAATATGAACAGCCGCTACTGACAGAAATTGAGAAGATGCTTGAATTAACGGTTGATGCAGTACCCCAAATGCATTTAGCACAAGTCTGGGGTCCCTTGCAAGCAATGTGCCAGTACAAGCAATAGCATAT
This sequence comes from Avicennia marina, assembly GCA_019155195.1. Classification (NCBI taxonomy): domain Eukaryota; kingdom Viridiplantae; phylum Streptophyta; class Magnoliopsida; order Lamiales; family Acanthaceae; genus Avicennia; species Avicennia marina. The sequence goes on along the minus strand of CM032762.1, from coordinate 14,008,130 downwards.
GTTTCATGGAAACAGTAGCATTTGAAATTAATACAAGCTACTCAAACTTATGGGCAATTCATGCATTTCTTAAAGCAAGTGATCTCCAACATGTTCAGAGTGAAAATGGAATCACGGAAATGGTATTGTCATGTTCAAACAGATCATGCTTCTCTCGCAACATATGTGATTTAAGCATATCTACCCCTTTGCACATTACACACAACTAGCTAGATTATCCTTTGGTTTTGCAATTTTTCTACAGAGCTTAAACGAAGTCAATGCCGTGCATGTTGTTGAGTTCTCTCTTCGGCCACATGGCAAAGAAGATGTTCTTTCATCTTCCATTTTGAAATTGTTGCTGCAAATTATGAGAAAATAACTCCAAAGCTTCAAAGTTGCACCCAGTGGACAACTTGGAGAGGAATTAATTGTGGAAGTTCGTGCACCAAGCATGCTTGCTTCATCTGAATTAGCAGAAACCAATATCTCCTATTGGACATGATTATTCGATCTGTCATAGAAGAGAAGCGTTAAAGTTCAAAAGAATTTACCATGATAAGTAAGATGGATGGGTACAATAAAAGTATTACAATGCCTACCCTCAAGGAATGCTTAAACTAGGTTAATTTGCTTGTAGAGGATCTGCATGGGAGTGGAATGATTGTTTATTCAAGAAAAGAGTGAGAAAAGTGAGAGAAATTAATAGGATATCAATTAGATAATAGTTTATTACTTTTACCCTTTGCTTAAATCCAAGATAATATCAAATTGCTACTTAGGGAAATTATATCAAAATTTGACAGCTTCACTTATCAATGTCTAATTCAATTCTGGGTAGTGAAAAGGATTGAGGATAAGTCTTGTCTAATGACATGAAGCCAGTCCTTGCTCTTATTGAACCTTCTAAAGGATTATGGGAGTACTGAAAACAGTGTATTGATCATCATTATTTCGTAAATGAGGAAGCAAAAGAGGATGAACTCGGGCCTCCTGGACGAGTTTTCCTCACCAAAAGTCTTGAATCCACCTTAGACCTCCATCTCTATTCCACCAAAGAGTTTTCTCTCCGTGATTGTGCTATCCGTTGCAATTTGCGATTGCATTTGGCTTTATCAATCTTGTACTAGGATAAATGTGTTGGTCTTCTAGAGTTCACAAGAATGAAAAGAGCATCGTTTAAGATGTCATATGCTTTTGAAGTATTCAATAAGGCGTTACGAGTATTTATCCCTGCACACATTCCCCCTATGTGTGTGTGTGTGTGTAATTGTTTGGGGTAATTCAAATATGTACATGTCAATGACATTTCTATCCTTGCAAATAGCAAATTTGAAATGTACTGGCACGTTCATCCAGCCATGACAATTTAATGTAAACTCTTCTCTCATTTTAGAAAAATCGTTACGATGACTATCATTATATCTTATAAACAGTGGAATAGTAGAATAATCATGTAATTCATATTGAATTTATAATTTCATATGTTCAGTATTTAAACAATTAGTTGGTACTTTTTGAAAGGAAATAATCTTGTTCCATCAATTGTAAAATTTAGGAAATTCTTCAGCTATTGGCAATCAATGATATACCTAGAATCTTTAATTTGCTGGCCACATGTCCCCGACCATTTCTGGCCACGGTCTGGGTCCCTTGCAATCAATGTCCTCATGGAAGCAACAATTGGTTCTGCGGTAACGTAAAGACATCAGCACATTTTTGAGTTCGAATTCGATTTTCAAGTAGCGGCGGTAGATGAATTACATAAAGAAAAAAGCGGAAAGAATGGGATTTTTGCATTGTTATTAGCATCTAGAAATAAGCCCTGTTTTTGCCCAAATCTATCTGATTTTAACATAACTTGAGAAGCCCCATGCACTTCTTGCTCAACAAGTTAGATTGAATGTCTACTTTGCAATTTGCATGCCGGATTCAAGCACTGGAAATGATCTATATATTCTAGAGTTCTTTCTTGATCCATAGTAGAAACGATGAACTTCTATGTTCCTTTTTTATTCATTCTTTAGAATTGCCTTAGGAAAACAAATAGGGGAGGAATTGGCGGTTGAAGTCATCACATTTGGTAAAAATAATAGTTCACGTCTTTTGAGTCACCTCTATTAGCTGAGTTTTCAATAAAAATTTGATGTTATCCAATAAGATCCTGAAAAAGAGGATCAACGTGGGGAAAACAATGTGGTGTGTGCTGTCTTAGATTTTAGTGTAAATACTACATCAGAAGAGACACAGAATATTTCTCCTGCAAGTTCGGAGTAAGTGATTTCAAGAGAAAGGAGAAAGACACGAGTTTTTGTCTTAGTCATGAGCATAAATTGAACCACATTTTGGGACAAACTTGAGCAATGTTGCAAAAGAGCTTGGTGGTAAGTAAAGAAATTCTATGTAGGTTTTTTCTCAAAGAATTTTTTGTATGTTGTTAGCAACCCATACCCTCCTAGGAACCTTCAAATTGAACCAAATTATTTCATAACCTATTCTTGCACATTTTTCTCACAGTTAGTAGGTCAACCTTAAAACGTGCATCCAGAGAGTTGAGCATTAAAAGGTGGCCATCTAACATAAAAACAAAAAGAATCCTCGACTATTTGAGGAACCCAAAGCGAACAAGCGTCCATGAGCTGTCAAGAAGCAAATTCAAATTTCTACTAGCAGAACTGCTACACCTTCAAATTTGCCTCTGCATCAAAATGTGCTGCTAAGGAATATTGAAAGCATTGAGCCTCGTATCGAATTCATGCAAGCCGATATTGTGACTATGAAAGCAGAATACAATGGCGATATCATGAGGTTTTTTGTTTAGTATCTCAGGAGGTGTGAACGAACTTGTTGAAGTAAGTTAGCTCAATATTAAAGTTTCAAATTGAAATACATAGAAGATGATGATGATCCGAATTTGGTAGGGAGAGATGTGGACCTGCAACTCTGTTTTTGAGGATATGAGGAAATTGGGAAAGTGTTACATCAAGTAGTTGGTTCAGCGAATCTCATAGGCTCTTTCAATTTTTCCTTTTGCGGATTTTTCTTGCGCTGGGGACATGTTTATTTGGTTTTGTAAGAAACCTGGACTCACCGTTGGAGTAAGCATTAGAATTTTGATGTGGGATTTCTTGGTGACCTTCTTCAGAGTACCAATTTTCTGGATACAAGACTTTAAACTCATAAAGAAAGGAAACTTGATGAGTGTCTGTCCATGACTCTTTGATATTCAAGCAAAATGTGCTTGTGATGAGAAATTTCAGAAAGTAGCTAGTCTTTTATGAACTCTACCCACTAACTTCTAATTTCATTTTGGTTCTTCAACAACAATCCAGCAAGCCAGGAAATTATGCGTCTGCGCTAAACAATATGCCAAATTGATTTGTCGCCAGTCTATTAACCGACAAAGCCCTTAAATTGCCTTTTTCCTTCCCAAATAAGAATTTCAACTGTACATTAAACGACAAGATGAAAAAGGAAAGTAACTTCGTATTATGGAAGCCGTGTCAAAAATTTCATCCAAAATTGTGTCCAAGATAAGTCATCCCTAAAATTTGTCAAATGAAAGTTGCTCTAAAGTTGTGCCAATATTATCATTTCAAAATTGTGTAATCATTATTAGAACGTCCCAGACCCCTTTAGGATAACTTTAGAATGAAATTTCATCTCAAATGATCGTCATTTTTTTGATAGTACACATGATAAAGATAGGGTGAATAACCCGTTGTCAAAATCATCAACTTTTGTTTTATCTTTTGGGTCAAGGAAAGAGAAACTTTGGATCAAAATTTTGGTAGGTTTGCAATCTATATAATTAATTTTATAGTATAAATTTTTATTTAAATTTAAACTTAATTTTTTCTTTTACATATAAATAATTATTAAAAATTCAAGTATATACATTAATAATTAGATCGATATATATATATATATATATACACACACATATACATATTTATATATGTGTTCATATTTATGTTTATTTATACTTTATAAATTACTTATATTATTACATTATTCGATAATTATTATATACAATATATATGTAGAAATATTCAAATTAGACAAATTTAAATTTCTATTTCTATTAAAATTTCATGAGCAAACATAATTTTAACAACTTATTAAATTTAAGTGGACATATTTAGTTGATAATTTGTTAGAGGACGGAAATGAATGAAAGTTTGATGAAGTGACAATTTTAATTAATGTAAAATTTTTATTAACATAGAATATATAATAATAATTAAATAATATAGTAACAAATAAATACTAATTAATTTTCAAAGTATAAATATATATGTGTATGTATGAATGTGAATGCATATATATAAGTATTAATTTAATTAGAAATAATTATAATAATTAAATTTTCAATAATTGTATATATATACAAAGATTGAATTTAGCTAGAATATTTAGATTATGCATTTTTTAGGGTTTTTTTAACAGCTTATCTTAATTTTTTTTCATTTTCTTAAATATACCAAATCATAGATGAGTTAAAAATCTAATCTAATTGGATCACGAAATTGGGACTTCGTGATGCTGAATCACGAAATTAGAAAAAAAAAATTTAAAAAATTTGGTTTCATGATTCACATAAAATCAAAACAAACATAAACTCTCTTTTCCCAATTTGTTTCACATAATTTTTAATATTAAATAATTTTATTTTTATTATTCAAAATAAAATAAATTTTTACAAAAATTGAATATACTAATTTTACATAGATTACATAAATTTTAATGAGATAAGAAGTGATAGAATTTTGGCAACGACGATTATATTTGTTTTTAAATAATGATCCTACAAGATAGATAGATAGATAGAGATATATATATATATATAATTATTATATTTTTTAATTTTTTTATTTTTATATAATTTTTATAACAAATATATTTAAAAATATACACTAAAAATCAAAAAAAAAAAAGCAAACATCGTTTTCAACCTGTCAAAATAAGCAACCCAACATTGCCCAAAGTGGGAATTCTATTCAGCGGGCCACACCTCACCACGTCACCATTTACCTCTTCTCATTAAATGCGAAACCCCGCCGTGTGTCAATCCATTCTTGCAATTCTGAAAAGGCCAACCGGTTTCCTGCGCAATTTATCACCAGTTGCTCAAAACTCGCTAAAATGCACGGTGGGAACGCTGACCGGAGGTTGAGTGCTCTGGCTCGACACCTGCAGGGATCCAACGCTATGGACTCAGCCAACCACACGATCGCCGCCGCTCCAAGTTCGGGTTCCTTCGGAGCTCGGAGTTCCGTGTTTGATCATGTCGTTCGGGCGCCGGAAGATCCCATTCTCGGCGTAATTCTCACCCCTCTCTCTATCTCTAACTCTCTTTGATTGTTCATGCTATTAATCTCTTGTGGACATCGTGAAAGAAGCAACCATCAAACGCTAATTTTCCTTTTTTCCTTTTGATTTAAGAGAGCAAAAAGTATGCATCTGCCGAGAGTTAATAAGAGTTGAGATCATTAAAGTAAATGATTTTCTCTGTCTTTTCTCCCGTAGTGCAAGTTGCAAGCCTTTCATTAACTTTGGTAGCGAATGCTTTTCACAATCGTATTGCGAAGACTTTTTTCCCACTGTCACAGATTCACCGTCTTTTAGATGATTGTGCTGAAGTATGATCAACGTTTTCATTCTATTTCTGTTTAGTCTTGCAGTTGAAATTTCAGTTCCTATTTGATTTTCTTTTATATAATGAATATATAAATTATTTATGGAGTATTGGGATAAATAGGTGACTATTGCGTACAATAATGATCCCAGCCCTATGAGGTTGAACTTGGGAGTTGGTGCATATCGGACAGAGGTAATCCTATCGTGTTTGGTTTTGGTTATATAATCAATTAATATTTTATCAATATCAATCCCTTTGCTTGATGCTATATATTTTCTGGATAACACAGGAAGGAAAACCTCTAGTTTTGAATGTTGTTAGAAAAGCAGAGCATATGCTAGTGAATGACAGGTATAGATAGCTTGCCAATTACAAAAGTGTCTGGATATTGAGAATTTGTGGAATTGATGTTTGAGCTGACTCGTGTGCAGATCTCGTGTGAAGGAGTATCTTCCCATAGTTGGATTGGCAGAATTCAACAAATTGAGCGCTAGGCTCATACTTGGTGCTGACAGGTAATGTTATATTTGTTAACTGGAAGTAAAGATGTCTATGATGTTTTTTCTCAATTCTATTGAACATGATAGAGAAATAATTAGAACAACAAAAAATTTAGACCAATTTTTATCCTTCTTTTTCCAGACACTGTAAATATGTTACTCTTCTCAATTAAAATCTTCGCAAGGTGTACAGAGTTTAAGCAATCACTGAGGAGATGTTTAAGTTCACATTGATTGAAATACCATGTTGATCTTTTTCCTTTTCTAAAAGCAACATTTTGACTTTATTGTTGCATATAATTAATGGAACTTCATACACTGATTCTGCATCTGCCAAGCATGCCTGTTGTAATCTTCTGGTGTAGATCCCATGGCAGTGAGCCGTTTCCTTCCGAAGAATCAAAGATTACATGATTGTTTACTGAAAAAGAAAGAAGAAAAAAACAAAAAGATATTCTCACCCTTTTTATTTGTGCTCTCATCACCTGTTCTCGATATTCAATATTCATTAATTAAGATTTATCAAAAAATTTGTTAAAACAATAACTGAGGCTTCCGCTTATAGTCAGTCATGTAAAATTGCATGGTTACACTGATTCTGTAATCTAGGTAAAGATGACCATCATCACGCATAGTCACGGCAATAGCTTTGCACTTTTAAGGAGCATTTAGCGGCCATTGATTATTTCTTAATTAAATCATTATTTAGAAATTTGTTTTTGGTTATGCACACAACATTGGTTTTAAATAATTCCTTCTTTACTTGTTTCGTAATAGTCCTGCGATCCAAGAGAACAGGGTTACAACTGTTCAGTGCTTGTCTGGTACCGGCTCACTGAGGGTTGGAGCTGAGTTTTTGGCTCGACATTATCATCAAGTAAATTTAGATCAGCTCAATCTGCATAACATCTTTCCTCTCTTCAGTAGAGCTATGCAAGTAATCAATACCTATGTTTTGTTCATGGTGCAGCCTACTATTTATATTCCGCAGCCAACATGGGGAAACCACCTAAAAGTTTTCAGTTTAGCAGGTTTATCTGTAAAGACTTACCGATACTATGATCCGGCTACTCGTGGACTTGACTTCCGAGGTGCAAATTTTCTTCCTTGCAAGCTTAAGTGTCTAGATTTTGTTAAAAGGAGTGGAAAATGATTATGATGGAGCGCTATCATCCAATGTTCTGCCAGCACAGTTTGCTAAAGGCAAATAGCATGCACTCATAAAGAAATGCTGTGTTTCAAAAGTTGCCAGGCACAATCTTGTAGATGGGTGTATTAATTCTTTTTGCTCATATTCTTCTCTGTTCTACTTGATGATGGACTGCATCAAACAGTTCTGTAGGTTCTGCTTTTAAAGTTCCAATCTCCGTAAACTCAAATAATAACTGATACATACTTTTTGGCCAACAATAGGGTTGTTGGAAGACCTTGGATATGCTCCTGAAGGAGCAATTGTGCTGCTTCATGCATGTGCTCATAACCCAACTGGTGTTGATCCTACTCTTGATCAGTGGGAGCGTATTAGGGGGTTAATCAGATACAAGGCATTGTTGCCTTTCTTTGATTGTGCTTATCAGGTGAGTAACTGAGGTGGAGGTGCAGTGAATTTGGACGTTGTTCTGATCCTAACATCAGTGGCATCCCAAGTGATTGACCGATCATTCAACACCTACATTGTTTTTATTGATTTTCAAGTCAAAAACTCTGTAGGGCTTTGCTAGTGGAAACCTGGCTGCAGATGCACAGTCTGTCCGGATGTTCGTAAAAGATGGGGGTGAATGTTTCGTGGCTCAAAGTTATGCAAAAAACATGGGGCTATATGGGGAGCGTGTTGGGGCCCTAAGCATTGTAAGTTGGCAATAGAAGGATCTATCAGTCTGTAATGAGATAAATATACTAACATCTGTGCTTTACTTAGCTGTCAGTTAACTACCTGTTTCAAAAATGAGCCACCTGAACCCCAGTTTTCTTGGTTGTCTCTCATGAGCTGCTTGTGAATATAAATTCTCCAACTTGCTCAAAATTTTCCAAATTCACAGGTTTGCAGCACTGCTGATGTGGCTAGCAGGGTAGAGAGCCAGTTAAAATTGGTGATCAGGCCCATGTATTCAAACCCTCCCATTCATGGGGCATCAATTGTGGCAACAATCCTCAGGGACAGGTGTTAAATATTTCTTTTCATTGCAAATTAGAAATATGTTGTGCAAATGAGAGTGCAGTTTGCATGCCTCATATTTTTTTTGTAAAAAGTTATAGGCGTAATTATGAAAACCCAAATTTAAAATAAACAGGAGAAATATAGATATCTGAATTTCCTATAAGATCTAAGTTGTAGCATACAACTCTTGCAGAAATTTGTTCCAGGAATGGACCATTGAACTTAAGGCCATGGCTGATCGTATTATAACCATGCGCCAGCAATTGTTTGAGGCTCTATGTAGTAGAGGTAACCTAATATTAATTGTGGTTTCTTTTGGACTGGTTTCTGCCTTGTTTTGGATCCTGATCTTAGCTATTTTCTTGGTTCTTGTTTGTGATGAGGGTGGTGGCGGGTTGTTACCGTGCCTATTATATTTCGCCAAATTCATTTATGTGTTGCATGTGCCCCTCTTCTCATTGGTAGGTACACCAGGTGACTGGAGTCACATAATCAAGCAGATTGGGATGTTCACTTTCACTGGACTTAACCCGGAGCAAGTAGCTTTTATGACGAAGGAACACCACATATTCATGACATCTGACGGGTACGCAGTTTATTGGAAACTCTAAAATAGCTGTATCTATATCCACCTTCACTTCACCCACCCCCACAGAGAGCAATACATGTATGGAAGAAAAATGGAATATTTTGTCTTCTTAACTGAAGGTATTACGAGTTCTAATAAATTTGCAATCTTACAGGAGAATTAGCATGGCTGGTTTGAGTTCAAGGACAGTGCCACTGCTTGCAGATGCAATACATGCTGCTGTCACAAGGGTGGCCTGAGTCCGTCTCATTCCTACTCTATCTCTTGCCTTTCTATATAATATGGTTTTCAGATAGTGTAGTTATAATACATACTGTGCACTATCTTACATGGTGCTGTAATAATAAATATTGTGCATTGTCTTGGATGGTGCTGTAATTATAAACACGGTGCACTATCTTACAAGGTGTTGTAATAATAAATATTGCGCACTCTCTTACAAAGGCATGCATAAACCTTTTGCCATCTGGCTATGGCATTGACTGCAACATTCTGTATTTTATATATATATATATATATATATATATATATTTTACTTTACGAGTCGTTAAATTTTTCATAATGTATTTTATACAATCTAACACCATCCCCCATCAGACAACGGAAGTCTATAAAATAATTAATTGAATTAAATCCTTACAACACCTTGTGCTATCTGCAGCCCTTCAACAAATAAGCGGAGGGACTTGAGAAATTCACGCTGCTTGAAAACATTCTAGTGTCCTTACCGGGCGTCCCACATTTACTGTAAGTCCAGGGTGCGCCTCTCCATCTGCATTTCCATCATTATATATGCCCAAAAGGCCATATTACTTGCTACTGTAAAATTTGTGATGAGATGAACTACAGCATTGGAAGAAAGAAGACAAAGAAGAACGAAGCAGACCATGACGGTTGAAGCCAAAGTAGAATGTTGTTCATTTGTATGGGTGTTTGGACTGTATCTGTTCGACAATACTGATGATTTACCAGAGCTTTAGCATTTAGACCAGCTGCTCTATCAGTCTTGATTCGGAAACGGTCAGCAGATCATTCAGATCATGTTCAACAAGGATTCCAGAAAACTCTTTGGCCTGCCGTAAAAGAAACAGCTAGCAGAGCAAGTTGTAATTTCCATGTGAGTGCCCCAGCTATAGCCACATCAAAACTTGACACTAAACTGTTTGATGATGCCACTACAAAATCAAAATCATTCATAAGCATTCATTGCTACAAGACCTTGAGACCTAAGCTTCAAGACAGGTTTTTAGCAACATGGTAAGTTATTAGGTTTATCAACGAGTTCATAAACGGCAATCACTGAACATTGATTTTTTTTTCAAGTTATCTCATACAGCAACAAAATCCACATTCAGCAGTTATTAGCGGTTGTGAGATTCATATGTTCCCGGAGTGCTCGTTATGTGCCAGCGAAGATAAATCTGAGTGTACTCTACCGTTCCCACTGCGCTCTTATCTCCACTATTTGTTTGATATCTGCCACATTAGTCTTTTCTGTTATCTTGGCCAAAGATTCGCTGCCATGAAAATTTCCCTGTGACATTTGGCTCTCTGAAATGGAAGTGCCATCATTGCCCTGATTTTCCGCCTGTCTGCAAGCAGAGTTCGCGTTTTCTTTTTTCTAGACAAGACACTCCAGAGTGTTTTTGGTTTGGAGATAATAATTCTTTCTTGTCTACACATTCCTCTAACATAACCTCTAATAGGGAAAAGTCATTGGTCAGATTGGAAAATGCCTCTTGCCTTGGGACAACTTTGAAGCTTCTTTTCACCTCTTCTTCCCGAAAACGGGGACACCAAATCCCGGTTCTTTTCTTCAGTATCGATGGGGTACCCGTAGAAGTTTTGGCAGAACTTTTCAGAACAGCATCAGGACTATCATCTCTTGAAGGAGAATCCCACAGTTTAAATGGAGTTATGGAAGATATGATCAGCTGGTGTAAGCCTAGTGGACTGTACTCTTGATGCATCTCACTGCCCGAGTGTCTAAGATCACCACTAAAGAATGGTATGTCCAAGCTTGGAAAACGAGGAGGCTCATAGAATAAAGTTCCGGACTCCTTCTGTTCGTCAATTTTGATATCTTTGTCCTTGGAAGAAGAACAGTGAGAATCATTGGATGATGCCTAGACAAAATCATTTGCTTGAACTAGATTTGGTAAGTCCTTCGCCTCATTGGAGTCATCTTCACAGGGAGAGCAATCGGCCTCATTGGAACAGATAGAACCATCATGTTTAGTTGGTGGAACAAACTCCTACTCTGCATTCTCGTGTGAATAACCTGTACAAATCTGGTTGGGCACCGAAAATGAGCGAACCATCAGCAGGCAGAAGTTGCGTAGGAAATGGAAGTGGTCGAGTGAATGAATTACACAACTTTTCGGACGGCAGAGAACAAGAATGCGACGGAAAAGTCCCATCTTCAGGAATCGGAAATGTCGAAGAGTGATGATCCAGTTTCCAATAACAATTTCAGGACATCCGCCGAGGTCAGCCTCAGGGTATACCATCCTGCAATCTGAATTACCTATGAGACTATGGGGTATCGATACCCACAACCATGTTCGCCATGCAAGTAGAAGTGCCGAATGAGGTAGAAGATTCCCGCCAAAAGGGTACAGCTTCATGGTTATCCTGGTTCGCCATGCAAATAGAAGCGCCTAATGCAGTAGAAGAGCCCTGCGGAAAGTTTTTATTTAAAACTTTTTTTTCATATAAATAATTATTAAAAGTTTAATCATTACATGTATTAACATTTAGATTAATATTTATATGTGTGTGTGTGTGTGTGTGTGTGTGTGCTGTTTAGTGTATTGAATTTCATCAGTCTAAAGTCAAGGCTGTTTATTCTGCTAACCTTTATATACATCATTTTTAAGTTTAACGAAAATGTGCCTGCGACGAGAAATTTCATGAAGGAGCTTGTCTTCAAACTCTGTCCACTAATTTTAAATTTCATTTTTATTTTTCAAAAACTCTCCATCAAACCAGGAACTTAAAAACTAATAGAACGTGTCAGCACAAATCCCACAAAATGTCTTCCTTCCTTAAATAAGAATTTTGGTTAGACCAGCTACTGTAAATTACAAGACAGGAAGAGCTTTCCTTGGAAAAGAAATGACTTGATTTTAGAAAAGTTCCAGATCAACGTGTCAATTCTATCTTAATCAAAACTCATAGACATCCTACGCTCAACCACACTATAAAATATGATGCACATCCCTTGTTTGTCCTGTCATCCATCTTACCTTTTGGGTGAGAAAAATAGAAACTTCGTTTGGATCAAAATTTTGTTCAGCTTGCAACCCCAAACATATTCATTGTATAAATTTTTTATTTAAATTTAAATCTAAAATTTTTCATATTTTACATATATAAAAAAAATTATTTATTTGAATTTTTTATTTATAAACATATAAAATATATGATAATAATTAAATGATGTGATAATCTATTAAGATCATAGTTAGTGTTAATGCATACGAATGTAAATTTTCTACCAAAACAAAATGTGTTGATGATTAGTTCTCAGTTAAAAATTTCTCAAAGTGTATAGAGTTTAAACAATCACTGGATATCTTTGAAGTTCATAGTGTTTGAAATTCCATGTTGATCTTTTTCCTTTTTTAAGAGCAATATTTTCAGTTATAATTGCAGATAATTAATAGAATTTCATACACTAATTCTGCATGCAGTGAGCCTTTTCCTTCCAAAGAATCAAAGATTACGTGATTGCTTGCTGAAAAAAGCAAAGGGAAAAATGGATATTCTCACTGTTTTTATGTGTTCTCATCACCTGTTCTTGGTATTCACTATTCATTAATTAAGATTTATGACAAGATTTGTTAAAACAATTAATGGGGTTTCTGCTTATAGTCAAGCATGTGACTGATTCTGGAATCTAGGATAGAGATAACCATCTCCACACATATTCACCTCAGGACGAACCCACTTCAATAGTTTTACACTTTTAAGGAGCATTTAGCAGCCATTTATAATTGCATTATTTAGAAATTTTTGTTTTTGTTATGGACACAACATTGGTTTTAAACAATTCCTACTTTACTTGTTTTGTAATAGTCCTGCAATCCAAGAGAACAGGGTTACAACTGTTCTGTGTTTGTTTGGTACAGGCTAGTTGAGAGTTGGAGTCGAGTTTTTGACTTAACATTATCATCAAGTAAATATAGGTCATCCCATTCTGCATTCCGCATGATCTCTCTTTTCTCTTTTTAACTCGAGCTATGCAGTAATTAACTCCTTCCTGATGTCCATGGTGCAGCATACTATTTATATTCCACAAGCAACATGAGGAAATCACCCAAAAGTTTTCGGTTTAGGAGGTTTATCAGTAAAGGCTCGCCGGCATTATGATCCAGCTACTCGTGGACTCAACTTCCAAACTGCAGATATTTCTCCCTTACAAATTTGAGTATTTAAAGGCAATAGAATGCACTCAAAAAAGAATGATGTGTTTCAATTTTTTCGAAGAAAATATTATGTATTTCAGACCTTTTGAAAAATGAGAAAATGTGCATATTTTGCTTACTCTCGGTGACTGATTTCTGAAATGACCATTTTCTTAGAACATTTTCAGAAAGAAACGTTTATTTTAAGAGCCTACTCTTCTTTTATGAAAGTCAGCCTCCAATACCATAAAACATTGTCCATTCCATATTCGAGAAAAAATAAACAAAAAAATTTCTAGGGATGAAATGTCAAAAGTGAACCTGTTTGTTAACTAACTTTCATAAACTCTGCAACTTGATTGTCTTAAAACATTTAGTTTTTTGTGCAAAGGGATTGTTATCTTCATATTGAATGAACATTATTAGAGAAACGTTTTCAGAGTTCCAAACATAGGCAAATATATAAGTGGGAATGATGTATTTGTAGACCACATTTTCCTCTCGGGTAAGTTGCATGTGAAAACCCATTCCTACAAAAATCAGCGAAGGACCCAATGTTCTATTGAGGTAACTTCCTAGCAGTTTTAAGGCACAATCTTGGAGATGGGCCTTAGAATCATTCTTTCTAGCCATATTCTTCTCTATTCTAATTGACAAAGGTTGATGTCAAACTGTTTCGTAGGCCCTGCTTTTAAAGTTCCACTCCCCATAGAACTCTAATGACTGACACATGCTTTTGGGCAAATGACAGGATTGCTGGAAGACCTTGGATCTGCTCCTTCAGGAGCAATTGTGCTGCTTCATGCATGCGCTCCCCACAGATGTTGATCCTAGGCGGTTAATCAGACCCAGGCATTGTTGCCTTTCTTTCGTAGTGCTTATCAGGTAAGTAACTGAACTGGGGATGCATTGAATTTGGAAGTAGTTCCAATCCTGGCATCGTTAGCATCTTGAGTCTGAGTGATTGAGTGATCATTCAGTAACAAACTTGTTTTTATTGATTTCAAGTCACAAATGCTTTAGGGTTTTGCTAGTGGAAACCTGGATCCAGATGCATGGTCAGTTCGGATGTTTGTTAAAGATAGGGGTGAATGTTTCATGGCTCAAAGTTAAGCAAAAAAATATGAGGCCAAATGGGGAGAGTGTTGGTGCCCTAAGCATTGTAAGTTGGCACCAGCAGAATCTGTGCCCTAAGCATTGTCAGTTAACCACCGTTACTCGATCTATCTATTTCGAAAATGAACAGCCTGAACTCCAATTTTCTTGTTTGTCTCCATGAGCCGAATATAAATTCTCCAAATTTGCAGAAGCACTGCTGATGTGGGCCAGTTAAAATTGGTTATCGGGCCCATGTATTCAAACCCTCCCATTCATGGGGCATCAACAATCCTCTAGGACAGGTGTTAAATAGTTCTCTTCATTGCATATTGATATTTGAAATATGTTATACAAATGAGGGTGCAACTAGTATGACTCCTTCGTTTTTGTGAAAAAAAGTTATATGCATAATTATAAAAACCCTGATGTAATGGAAACAAAAGAGAATTATAGATGTCTGAATTTCCTATTATGATGTCAATAAGATCTAAGTTGTAACATATGACTCCTGCAGAAATATGTTCCAAGGATGGACCATTGAGCTGAAGGCCATGGCCGATCGTATTATAACAATACGCCGGCAATTGTGTGATGCTTTACGTAGTAGAGGTAATCTAATATTTCTCGTGGATATTATTTTTCAGTGACCTTGCACTTACTTTGGACTGATTCTTGCCCCGCCTGTTTGACGTGGCCTTAGTATTGTTTGTGATGATGGTGGTGGAGGGATGTTAGCGTGCCTGTTATGTTTTGCCAAATTCGTTTATGTCTTGCAAGTGCCCATCTCTTGTTGGCAGGTACACCAGGTGACTGGAGTCACATAATCAAGCAGATTGGGATGTTCACTTTCACTGGACTTCAACCCAGAGCAAGTAGCTTTTATGACAAAGGAATACCACATATTCATGACATCTGACGGGTCCCCTGTCTATTGGAAACTATTAATTTCTTAATCCAGCATCTAGATGTCCCTAAACCCACCACCTTCACTTCACCCACCCCTGCACAGAGAGAGAGAGAGAGAGAGAGAGAGAGAGAGCGGGAAGGAGGATATGGGAAACAATACAAGCATGGAAGAAAAATAGAATTTTGCCTGCTTAACTGAAGGTATCACAAGTTCTTATAAATTTGCAATCTTACAGGAGAATTAGCATGGCAGGACTGAGTTCAAGGACAGTGCCACTTCTTGCAGATGCAATACAGGCTGCTGTCACAAGAGTAGCCTGAGCCCATCTGCCATCAAATTATTCCTACTCTCTCCACTACCTTTCTGTATGCGAAGATGGTGTTGTAATAATAAAAACCATGCACTATCATACAAGGCCATGCATAAACCTTTTACTATCTGGCTATGGTACCAATTGAGTGCACCATTCTGTACATTTTTGAACTTTACGCCATTTTCAAATTACTCATAATGTATTTTTAGACAACCTAACACCATCCCCACATCAGACAACAGAAGTCTATAAAATAATTAATTGAATTAAATCCTTACAACACCTCAACCAACAAATAGGTCTGCATATATATATAATTGACAAAACCCTTGTTTCGGTTCTTTTAGTCATATAATAATACATTGAACGGCACACATATATGTATACAAGTAGAAGACATTACAGCAGGACGGGTTTATTGTCAAATGCCTTACCTAAATGCCACGCCTTCTGCTATCTGCAGCCCTTTAACAGATAGGAAGAGGGGCTAGAGAAACTCACGCCGCTTGAAAACTTCCTAGTGTCCTTACCAGGCGTCCCACATTCACTGAAGTCAAGGGTGCGCCTCTCCATCTGCAATTTTGTCATTATATTAGCCCAAAAAGCCATATTACTACTGCAAAATTTCTCAAGAGAGGAACTGCTTTCGAAGAAAGAAAGACAAAGAACAAAGCATTACCATGACATTTGCAGCCAACGCGGAACGTTGTTCACTTGTATGGGTGCTTGGACTGCATTTGTTCTCCTTTTCTGCATCCCGGATCATGGAGCATTTTGCCTTCATTAATGTTTCGGGGGTTTCATCTCCCAAAACCTCCTGGGCATCAGCAAATGCACCAGCAGTATGCTCTCCTAGTTGCTTCATTAACCCAATGGCATCGTAGCTGCGCTCCCCAGGGCTCAAAAAGATGCCAATGTCCTACCAAAGTAACTCCTTGCATGAGAAAAGATGCACAAGGAATGAAAGAGTGAGCTATAAAACAACGTAGCTCAACTACCTCGATTGTTATATCTGTGTCGACTCTAGGGCCCGGAACGAAAGTGTTGAGAAACCAAGGAGACTTCCAAGCCGAAGGAGACTCTATACTCCTCTTAAATGGAGTCTCCACAAATCTGGAAACAAAAAGAGTTGAAAGTAGAAAAAAAACTAGAAACCAGAGAATGAGGAAAGTATAATTGGAATAAGCCACAGCTGCGTTCATCTTACATGCTGTTGTTTTCAGAAGCTTGACCTCTGCCAGAATTTTCGACTTTCTTCTCCAATGGAGTCGAGGATTGTTGAGATGTGTTTATGACCAAATCAGTCCCATCCTTATTTGTGCCCATTCGAGGGGAACAAAGAACAGAAAAACATGACTCGGAGGATGATAAAATAGCTCCATGTTTTGATGCAGCATCTAGTGTTCGACAATACTGATTTCCAGGAGCTTTAGCACTTAGACCAGATGCTCTATCAGTCTTGATTCCAAAACGGTCAGGAGAGAATAATAGCAGATCATTCAGATCATGTTCAACAAGGATTCCGGAAAACTCTTTTGCCTGCCATAAAAGAAACGGTAAGCAGAGCAAATAGTAATTTCCATGTGAAAAACCCTGTTATAGCCACATCAAAACTTACAATAAACAGTTTGATGGTGCCACAAACAAAATTAAAATCATTCATAAGCATCCATTACTACAAGACCTCGAGACATAAGCTTCAAGGCAATTTTTTAGCAACGTGGTAAGGTTTATGCAAAGCGTTCATAAACAGCAATCACTTAATGTTGATTTTTTTCAGATAATCTCATACAGCAACAAAATCCATGTTCAGCAGTTATTAGCGGCTATGAGATTCATGTGTTCCTGAAGTGCTTTTTATGTGCCAGTGAAGATAAAACTGAGAGTGTACTCACCATTCCCACTGCGCTATTTTCTCCACTATTTGTTTTGACATCTGCCACAGCTGTCTCTTCTGCTATCTTGGCCAAACACTCACTGCCATTAAACTTGTCCTGTGACATTTTGCTCTCAGAAATGTATGTGCCATCATTGCCCTGATTTTCTGCCTGTCCGCTGCAAGCAGGGTTCGCACTTTCATTTTCTGTACAAGACACTCCAGAGTGTTTTTGGTTTGGAGATAATAATTCTTTCTTGTCTATACATTCCTCAAACAAAACCTCTAATCGGGAAAAATCATTGGTCAGATTGGAAAATGCCTCTTGCCTTGGACAACTTTCGAGCTTCTTTTCACCTCTTCTTTCCGACAAAGGGGACACCAAATCACGGTGTCTTTTCTTCAATATTGATGGTGTGCCCGTAAAAGTTTTGGCAGCACTTTTCAAAACAGCATCAGGACTATCATCTCTTGAAGGAGAATCCCACAGTTTAAATGGAGTTATGGAAGATATCATCAGTTGGCGTAAGCCTAGTGGACTGTACTCTTGATGCATATCAGTGCCTGATTGTATAAGATCACAACTAAAGAATGGAATGTCCAAGCTTGGAAAACGAGGAGGCTCATAGAATAAAGTTCCAGAATCCTTCTGTTCGTCAATTTTCATATCTTTGTCCTTGGAAGAACAACAGTGAGAATCATTGGATGATGCTAAGACAAAATCATTAGCTGGAACTAGTTTTGGTGAGTCCTTCGCCTCATTGGAGTTACCTTCACAGGGAGAGCAAACAGTCTCTTTGGAATATATAAAATCATCATGTGCAGTTGGTGGAAGAGACTCCGGCTCTGCATTCTCATGTGAATAACTGTACAGATTTGGTTGAGCACCGAACATGAGCGAACCATCAGCAGGCGGAGGTTGCGTAGGGAATGGAAGTGGTTGAGTAAATGAATTACCCAACATTTCAGACGGCATAGAACAAGAATGTGAAGGAAAAGTCCCATCTTCGGGAATCAGAAATGTTGAAGAGTGATGATCCATGTTTCCAATAACAATCTCAGGACATCCACCAAGGTCAGCCTCAGGATATACCATCCTGCAATCTGAATTAGCTATAAGATTATGGGTATCAGTACCCACCACCATGGTTGCCATGCAAAGAGAAGCTCCTAATGTGGTAGAAGATTCTTGCAAAAAGGTTACCGCTTCATGGTTATCCTGGCTTGCCATGCAAGTAGAAGGGCCTAGTGCAGTAGAAGATTCCTGCAGAAAGGGTACTGCTTCATGGTTATCCTGGCCACTCGAAGATGGCCAGAATAATCCAGTTGACCCTTGCCCTAGATCAAGCAAAGACATGTCAGGTAGCTCATTAGGATTTTGTTGCCAATCTTTCCCTGCAAACATTCCCCAATCCAGAGAGAAATCATGTTCAGGAAACTTGTCACCCAGTTCACAAGGTACTTCAGGTACGGCAAATGTCGCTTCTTGAAATGCAGGGCGATAATCTTCGCAATATGGAATTGAACTAGATTCTTCAGACACTCTGCAGTCCCCGATGGGAATTGACATTGTGTTGTTTGTGCATTGAGACATCTTGGCAACAGTTGAACCCTGACTGCATTCAGAAGGTTCTTCCATTTCTACTCCACCTTTAACAACGCTATCATCCTCACTACTCTGTTGCGGCTTTGAAGAAGAGGAAGCTGCTGTGTGATCTGGATGGCTATCAAGAGGCAGACCCTGGAACTGTGACAGCAATCCTGAAGCCAAATACATGTCCAATTTCTTCTTGACAGAACTATTCCAATGATTTTTGATTGCATTGTCAGTTCTGACAGCATGTAGAGGAAAGAAAAAGACAATGAGACATGGCCAGAGACGTAATTAGAGATGATACACTCACAAAAGCTACCATTGCTTCCAGCAACTAATTTGAATTCATGTACCTCCCCGGCAAGAACTTAGTTAACTCTGCCCACTTGTTTCCATAAATTTGATGAGCATGAATCAGAGCCAATTCCTCATCTTGCGTCCAAGCTTCTTTGTTTATGTTGGGATTCAGATGGTTGTGCCACCTGAAAAATGAACAGTATCAACACATAGAGCATACTGCAGAGACAAGGATAACAGAAATGAACATTTGAACTTCAGCTTTTAAGAGGCAGACTTGAAATTTGCAACTTCAAGTGTATTAAATAATCTACCAGCCAACAACGTAAATGCTTTCATGATTAAAAAGGGAACACAATCATGTATGCCAAAACTTTAAGTAGAGCTCCTGCAAGCTTACCTTTCTCGACATTGCTTTCCAATACGCCCAGGAAGATGCTGTGCAATGGTTGACCACTTTTTTGGCCCATATTTGTTCACCAATTCAATTATTATTTCATCCTCCTAATTGGCACACATTAAAATAGTAATTAAATAGGCTACTGTAAACTTATGAAAGAAACAAAACAGAAGAGGAAACATATAATAAATGGAAAACAATCAAATCCAGGGCTAAAAAAGAAAATTTGACTAACCTCTTTCGACCATGGTCCCTTGACAAGATCTGGATTAAGAACCTTCTGCCACCTATGCAAGCACTGTACATCTGTTCGATCCTTGAAACACTCCGCTATACATAGCATAACATGCCACAGAAATTGGGACCACAATTAAACCAGTTAATTACTTAGACTTAGAGCTATTGATTGTCTTTTCAATGATAAAACATGAGTTTTTGCTCCCCCAGTTACAAGATATTTCCAACAAATGAGAGTTCTGTGCGTGTGGAAGAAAGCCATTTTGGATAGGAATAGATTCACAACTCAAATATCTTATTTGCATTAGAATAAATCAACAATGGCTGGATGACTCAGTAAGGACAAGTCTTGCGACAGAAAATCATTTATGCAGCTTATCCCACGTCAAAAGAGTGAGCAAGAACAAATCCAATGTATAATCACTACTTGCTACTAGTGTGTCCCTATTAATTTAGCTAACATAAACACATTTTTTTTCCAAAATCCAAGAACAAAACAAACCACAAAGCGATATCCTGGGCATGCAAAGGTAAACTAAAAGGAAATTTTCAAGTAACGATTCAAGCGACTTTGCTGTCTTTTACCAGTGATTTGCTAGCATATAAGAAATTTTTGAAAATGGCAAAAGAAAGAAGATATCACCCAAACCCCATTTCCATATAAACAAGTAATAAATGACAAAAGGGCATTACTTCACTTTTTTTTTTTACCTATCTTTTTCCAGTTTTTTCCTTTGAAGCGTTGAACAGCCATTCGCAATACCTCATCCTGTAAGAAAAAATGGAAAAACAAATATTCAGAACCAGAAATAGTCAATTTTACATCTGCATGATTATGATATCCAGTAAAGCATAAAGAAGCCTGTACATTTTCAACAACCATACATATAATATTGCACATTTGAAATGGAATGCAATAAGAACATAGGCCTTACCTTTTACTCGGAGTTCTCAATAAAAGTTCGGCTGCAAGTTTAGGTCATTGCAAGGATAGCTTTTCCCTTGGTCAATTTTTTATCGCCAAACTACCATTTAAATACTTCAACTAGCTTTCTAATGAGTTTCAGATTTATAACAGCTAAGGTGCATGCCCAGAAAAAAAAAATGGTTTTCCTCTATTCCCTTATGAACAACAGAAGAATTCAGTAACGTATTTAAAATTTATCTTCATTTGGAAACAATGATAGGTCACATCATTTGTTTGGACTGTAAAAGCCATGGTAAAAGTGCTATCTACCGCACCTGTCTACCAAAATCAATTGGAATCACTATGTTCTCATAAAATTTATCACTTGTAAATTTTGATTGCCTAGTTTCTCAATTTTCAGAAATCTATGCCATCAGTCCATCAGCATGGGGAAAAACTCTTCTTTGATGTTCTAACAGAAAAATAAATATGAGGGAATGCAACTTGCTGATGTAGACAGAAATATATAACAACTGCAGAAAAGATTCCAGCTAACCTCTTCTGGAGTCCATTGTCCCTTCGTCGAACGCCGTGTTGGACCACTTGTTCTTCTGCTCAAAATGTATATACAATCATGCATTGTGTTGCATATAAAATGTAGTTTGTGAGCATATAAGTTTGAATTTAAAAACAAGAAACACAAGGCTCCGCTTCTTGTAAAACAAAAGTTCACTAAATATAACACAACCTGAAGACTATGGCCATCAACACAAGGTCAAAATCATATAACTATCTGAATGTAAGACCCGTTGATACTAGTATTAACATAAAACATGCAGAACCTCAGGACGCACATCTATTGCACTAAGGTAAAAATTGCCATGATCACCTCCTCAAGGTTACCATGGAGTGTCACATATTACAGCCAAAGAATGTATATGAATAAAACAGCCAACATAAAAATCAGCATTCCAGTTGCGTCAAAAAGTTACCCATGTAAAGGTCGAGCTCTTTGCAAATCACTTCTGGCACCATCTAATTGGGTGTTGTTGTTTGTTCTACCACTCTCCATGTTTACTTGATAAATATCTGCATATGCCAATTCCAATATGTTGGCTTGCTCCAGGATGTCTTCCCCAAATCATTATATGCTACCCTATAACGAGGGAGGCACTGTCCGAATCCAGGATGAAATCAATGACTAAGAATAAGTCAACAAGAAAAAAGTCAGGATGAATAGAATTAATATGCAGATATGCAAGCAGTAATCAACATTAGTAAGCACTCAAGAAGAATCCGCTTTCTTCAAGAAATAAAAAGTCGTAGCTCTTAATGAGTCATGAAAATGTTTCCTGCATTACTTGACTCTTGGATATAATTAATTGCCAAAAAAAATGATACAGAACAAATCAAAATAAAATTTTTTGAAGAAGCTGCACATTTGAACTTTTAAACTACACACACACACACACATATTATGAAAAATAAAATTAATTGCATAAACTCCATTGAAAGAAACAACAACAGTGGTTTCTTGCTAACAATATCAAAACCCACGCAAATTAAAACCCAGATAGTAGTTTGAATAATTAAAATATCTAAAATTCAACTAAGAAGACTATCAATTACTAGAAGCAGAATCCAAGCAATAAAAAGATAATTAGACATCTCAATTAAGAAAAACCCAACTCAAGCGAAAGAAAATGTAGTTCAAAAGCTATTGCCAATGAAAAAATAAGATCAAACAGTAAAATTTCCAAGGAAAAGAAATAAATGGAAAGAATGACCGCAAACGTGGACATAAAATGAAAAAAATTCAATCTCCAATTTCAAAAAAAAAAAAATCACTCAAACAGGGTTCCAAATTTAAGCCCTTTGTCACGGCAACACAGCAAGAACAATCACCAACACAATCACTCAAAGAAATTCGTATTCATAGTTAAATTGACACAAACACTCACCGAACCGAGCTCGATGTATTTCAATCTAACAACAGAAATACTCAAATTCCCAACGATAGCTTCACCACGCGCTTGCAGATCCAGAAGCAAATTCATATATATGTATAGATATATATATCTAATATAACTACAAAAATCGAAAGGATCTGCAAATACACGGCAAGATTTGTAGAGAACAGTAGCTTTGCACAGCGGATGCGAGTGTAATTCGAGTGAGAGTCAGTGTGTGAACTGTGTGTTTTATCAAAGAGGGGAAGAGAGCAATAAAACAAACGGTCCGAAGAATTCAAAATAAAAGCAGGCGGAGGCTTAGTTTCAAACCCTGAAGGAAAAGGTCGAGCAACTATGTCGGTAACAACGGCCCAGATTTCGACGCGTGTGCGAATCTGCCTTCAGTGGTTGGTTCATTTCAAATGTTTAATGGCTAAGGCAGACGCAATTATACAGTTCCTATCTGGGAAAAAAAATGATTTTATTTAATGTATTGTTGCTAAATTAATACAAGTGTGTGTTGATATTTTATTTATGTCCTTTCCATTATCTGCCAAATCAAAAGGGAATGCAGTTTAATTTGGAAACTCACAGAAATACCCAAAAAATTATTTTTTTCAAATAATTGGTGGAGTGGAATGGAATCAATATTTTACATAAAGACAGTAAAATTGATTGGATCGTATAAAATTCAGTGGAAATGGGAATAGATAATTATCTGTATTACAAACTTAGTCGGAAATAATGAAGTGGGCATTCTGTAGGCTGTAACAGGTCCCAATCTTTTTGCCAACTTTATACCAAAAAACACAGGTATGACTCTATGCAGATACAAATCATAGTCAGGAAAAAATATATCACGGAAACTTAATAATAATACAAAAAATAAGAGATAAGAGATAAAAAATATATATATTATTACTTTATTGAATAATATAAATATCGATGGAAGCAGAATTTGTTATAATTAGAATCTTAACATTGCCCCAAATAATTTTACAAACTGATCACGCTCCATACAGGTATAATAATAATAATAATTTTCAACGACATCAGACTCGTTGCTTTTGAAAATTTTTCGGGTCTTCTGCTCACATTACGCAAAAATCTTATGGAAGTTTTCAACAAATTTGAGAACCCAAACAATAAAATAAGTAAAGATTCAATAAGTTTGCAATTCAAATTCATTGTATGGGTTCAAATTTTTTAGTACGTGAGCTCTGTAAAATTATGAACTTGCCTAATATAAAACATGCATATGATACACGTCACCCAAAATGGAATATTACAGAAATACTGGTTTTCAGAGTAGGTATGGTTGAGAAATATTTAATCTAAATGAAATCCATAGATAGGAGCCTACATGAAGCTGGTAAGATTACCAAATAGAACAAAGGGTGCTACCCTTTCCAAGTTCAATTTCTCCGCAAACTGCAATATATAAGGTAACAAACACGGTTCCCAGCAGATGACTGTGCGTGAAATGTCCTCGGGCAAGACAAATCATGGAACCCTATTTGGAGGCAGGTTGTGTGAGCATCCCCAAACTCTTGTAAGCGTCAAAACAGCCATGAGCGTAGTCAGATAGAGCTCGGAAAAGCTCAGGCAACTGGGTTTTCATGTTTCCGAGTGACTTCTCCCTCACCTGAATGCAGTGCTTCTGGTGCTCTTCCATTTCCTCTTCCAGCCTCTTTTTCAAGCTTTCTACCATAGACTGCCTCTCCGAGACCGGGTCCTTCGTGTTGGCTTCCACAGATTTATCAGGGTCTGTGTCGTCTGGTGATGTTCTGCGCTGCATGTATTTTTGATACCAGTCTTCAAACGCCTGCTTCTTGCGCAGGTATTCTTTTCTGGTTTCCTCGCACTTGTCCTTCAGCTTCATTTCTTCTTGTTGATGATCAATGATGGCCTCCATAACTTTAGCAAAGGACGAAATGGCATTTTTTGCCACCTCATCAGGAAGCTTCTCGAGGTGGTCATGCCAGATTTGGAGCAGTGGCTGGATTGGAGGGTTTGTGTTTCTTGCAGGAGAAGAAACTTTTTCTTTCCAGTTGGTCTCAATTGGGATGAGATTCAGTTTCAACCAGGTATTTAGTGTGCTGATGTATTTTTTTTGATTAGTCACAAACTTTTCGAATTTTAACTGCCATTGCTGAACAACGGTTGAAAGCTGCTTGGTGCGCTCGTGATGATGCTTGCTCGTTTCAATGAGAAGCCCGGCGACATCAAGAAATTTGAGGTCTGTTACAATCTTCAGCTGGCTATCATGATGTTTGCACATGGATTCCCACATCTTGGACATCCTTCTTAGAATAACCAAGTTAATCAAATAAGAAACATGGCATATTACATGAAAACATTAAGATACGCAGCAAAGGACCAAAAAAGTAGAGAATTGCACCAACAAATCTCTTAATTTGGAACTCACCCTTGAGCGAGAGCCACGAGTTTTGGAAATAACTGTTTATCGCGAATATCATTCACTTCTGTGACAATCGAATCCAAGGATTGCATGTCAACTATATACCGTGTATGCAAATGACTAACAGCAGCTTTTGCTTTCTCCAGTTGCTCAGGACTAGCACTACGTTTTTTCAGTTTGTTCAGCACAGCAACTTTCCGCTGATATTCAATTTTCATCAGCTCACCAGCCTAGTGGAGCAAAGAAAAATTGAAGTCACAAATATTATCAATTACCTAAAACAGCACAGCTTTCGAAAACAACTGAAGTGAAAAATAATATAGTCCAAGTAATTTCAATCCTCATCCTATAAAACTTCTCACAATCAAACAAGTGAATGGTTTCAAATGGAAACAGGTTTGGCTGTGCAACCATAAATCTATAAAGATGAAAAGAAGAAAGCTAGGCATGGATCAAATATGGAAAAGGTTTAGATTCAATTCACCTTAACTTCTTCATAAAGCTTTTTCTCCCATGCTAGCAACTTATCTAAAATGGTGGCGTGAGTCTCATAATCTTCTGCATCAAGGTTATCTTTTGTCGCATCACCATTAAGCACACCTCTGAAAGATTTGTTCCAAGTAATAACTTGCATGACCCTTGCTGCGTGGTCAATGTGCCCTGAAATACAAAACATCATTTGATCTATCAATTGTAAGACAGTTTTTCTCATAAAGTGATTTTAAAGAAAATCAATTGTTTCCTCACAATTGGGCACTGTACTCCTTTAAGCTCAAGAAAATAATATAAGCTACAATTAGCATATACAATTAGAGTCCAAGAGAAATGATTGCTCACTGTAGAACTTCTGGACCCTAATTCCTACATCTTAATCACATTTTACAACCCTGCTGGAAGCAGTATTCTTTGCATATTACAAACAGAAACCAACCTGAAAACTGTTCATACAGTTATCAAATTGTTCAAAATATCTCACTAAAAGCCCAAAAGTTAGAATGCTCAGCTTTTACAATCCTATAATTTAAGTTATCTTCCAAGATTCATAAATTAATTTCAATAAACTACTTGTTAATATATCAACCTGTCAGTTGAATCATTCCTAACAAACATTTCTAAGCATTGCCTCAAAAAAGTTAAAAGAGTTTCTTCCATGCAGCCAAATGACTCCACTCATCAATATTTCAATATATTATGATAAACTTATTGGCGGCCCACCTATATCAATCATCAGTGTGAACATCTAGAAATATTTCTTCCAAAAGATGAAATATGCCCCAGTTTAGGATAATTTTCACATTCAAGTATGCATGCAGAGTCACATGCATTATTTCAATTTTAATTATTAAAATTTTACCTCTCTTCTAATTGTTCGCACTGGGCTAACCATGTGCACATGCAGATATAAGTTTACTATCCATTTATATGAATTCCAGCTCTGTGTTATATACCCATTTATATGCAATTTCCTATCAAAAGAAGACTCTGCCCTGCAAGTGTACTAATATAACATGGAGGTATAAATCCAAAAAACGTATAAAAACATGTGATAGGACAATTTTCAATACTTTATCTGGTAAAAGAATAGTATGTAAAACAAAAGTATAAAACCAATACTTAGCCAAAACGATGAGATTACGTGATCACCTCGATTATCCGCAAAATTTGGATGGTAATGCAACCTTGTGGCCTCCAGCATATTTGAAACTTCCTGTGCGCTTTGAGAAGCCTTAAGGAAATGATCATCAATCTCGCTCATAATTTTCAACAAATCCACAACATTTTTATGTCCTCCCACCTTCTCAGGAGTTATGTCAATTCTACTCATTGCAGGTGGCGCTGTGTTTGAATGCAGAAACTGCTTATCAATTGTCACACCTGCTGGTGTCTCTTCCGGTGTCTTGAATTCTTCAATCCCCTCAAACTTCACTTGCTTCTCTGGCGTCCTAAACTCCATATCAATTCCGGCATTGTCGAATTTCCCAAGATTTCCATTTCTGTTCTCCACATAACCCTCCTCTTCCTCCTCAACCTCTTGAGTCATATTGTCCATAATGAAATAATCCCATGCTGAAGTAGTTGGATTTGTACGAATCCTTACTGGTGTCTCCACCCCCAACTCTTCAACCCCTTTCTTCCTCTTGTAAAACCCTCCTTTCTCCTCCTCCTCCTCCTCCTCCTCCTCATAAATATCACTCTCATCGATGGTATCACCTTTCATCTTTCCCTTCCTGTTCTCTGGATGCGATAACGTAGCAGGCATTGTCGCTGCACGCAGGAGAGGCGGCATAGGGGAAAAAGGTGGCAGCGGCGGAGGAGGGGGAGGGAGATTAGATTCCATAAGCGGCGGAGGGGGTGGTGGAGGCCGCTCTGAAGCAGGCAGGTCCGAGGGAGCCACTTCCTCTGGCGGCGGAGGAGGGACTTCGCCTTGAGCAAAATCACTCAAGGCGGCGCCAGTATCCTTAAGGGATATAGCATAGCCAGAGTGTTGTGATGCAAAAGCATTTCTCACAAAAACTGCCTCTTTCATAAGATTCCTCCTCTCTTTGCATCTAGAAACTGATTCCTCATTGTCTATTTTCGATTGTGCACACCCCATTTTGGATTATTCTAGGCTTAAACCAACAAAAATAGGTGTGAATTTACAGACATAAATACGAACAACGGAAACAAAATCACAGAAATGGGGACTTGATTCTTTTCAATGAGGATTTGAAACAAAGTAGGGTTTCCAACAACGGAGCAGAAACAACAGCTACAAATAAGCAACCGCAAACATCACCTGAGCGTAAAACTCCGACCAGCCTTTACAAGACGTTTATGTACAGATACAGCAGCTCTGCATCTACTGCAAAGATTCACCTTTCGTTGAGGTTTTCGCTCCTTTTTGAGAGCGGTGGATGAGTAATGAATGCTGAATGGGAAAGGAGAAACGGACAAATTTTCTTCTGAGAGACAGAGCACTGACGGAGCAGCACGCAGAGAGTGGGGGGTTCGAAATTGCCTCCAGTGTCCTGTCATACAGTTGTATCCTTTTTCAACTTTAAACGCTCCGTCTGTTTTAGGCAGTTAGGCAAACTCTGGAGATGGGTTGCGATCTCATTAGTGCTAAACGGGGTCGTTAAACATACGCTTTTTGGGAAAATTGAAAAATAGAGGACTATGGGCCGAATGCACTATCGGCTTTCAAAAACGGCTGGGGAGCAACGGTCACATATCTCGAGGTTAAGAACGACGTCGTTTCTTCATTTCGGCAAAATTTAGTACATTTAATTTGCTAATTCCTTTGGTCACAGGACAAGTTTCAATTAGATGTTGGCATTTATTTTCTAAAAGTAAGATTATTAATTGTTTCATCTATTTTCATATTATGATCGCAAATACTTTCATCATCACTCATATTATAAAAATTACTATAATATAATGTAAGATTTTATTGAACTTTGATACGTGACAACATATTGTTAGTGTATGAAATATTAACTATGTATCTTCAGTTTCAATCATTTTTCATCCTAGCAAAATTTATAGTTCCAACACAGCTTATTAAAATAACATTTTTAATCTATTTTTTATATTACTTTAGCACTATTTCAAAATTTTCACACTAGCTTCTATATCGACAGAACTTATATCTAAACAATACGAAATATTTAATTTAATTAAGAAAGTACGTTACATCGTTCAAGGCTTATGTTTGTTACTCATGTTTTTACGTTTTTTCCAACTTATTCAATCTTGTATAATTAAACATTTTATACTATAAATTTTTTTAAAAAAAAATTAAATTCAAATTTTTACTCTTTTATATATATAATTCATTAATTATTTTTCAATTATTACATACATTCACAATCAAATAAACATATATATATACATACTTCATCTCACATTTATGTATTTTTATACTTCAAAAATTAATCATTGTTCTTATAAATTAACATATCATTTAATCATTATTATATATTTTATATATATTTAATATGAAAATTTAAATAAATCATGAAATTCATCACATCAAAATCTATCTTCCAAATATACTATCCATTCTAATAAAATTCACACCAAACATTATCCCCTGACAAAACTCCCTCCCAAACATAACTAAAAGGTTTAATGGTTACACAAATCCCGAAATTTTATAGAATATTTAATGGTTGCACATCTTGCAATTTGTATGCTCATGTGAACTCAAACGCCACAATAAAATCTACAACAAAAAATGATATACTGTGGGTGACTTGTCGTGAAAAATGAACGCAGTTGAAGAACACCAAAGCAATGTTTGTTTACCCATTTTTCACCTTTTTTTCCCATTAAAATTTATTCAATTCAAATATGCAACCTAACTAAGTTTTTATTTGAATTGTAAATGCTCTCTCTCTCTCTCTCTCTCTCTCTCTCTCTCTCTCTCTCTCTCTCTCTCTCTCTCTCTCTCTCTCTCTCTCTCTCTCTCTCTCTCTCTCTCTCTCTCTCTTATTTGTAAACATTCAAAATCCAATTGAACTAAATAAGAATACATTAAATTTCATTGTTAAGTACTTACAACATATGCTTGCGTAAAGGTTTTAAAAAAGAAAATATAGGTCTCTAGTTATTTGTATTTTGGTCATGCTTGTCAATCAATCTTCAATTTCAATACATCATATTAAACTTTGCATGCAAAACGTACCACTTAATAAAAATTGTATTCATATTTAAATTTAAAAAATTATCTTTATATAATTAATTTGTTAAGATTTTGACCAATTCTATATTCATCAAATCTTATTCTAATTTAAATTATTTCATTTATTTTGTATATATCAAAATTCAATTATTACGCAATCAAATAATATCTACAAATGCATTACAATAAATTCATATACACAAATGTGTAACATAAAATTTAATTATTTATCTTTGCATGTTATTATTTTAATCCAATCATGAATTGTGATTACACATACATACATGGACCAATTCAAATAAATTCGAACTTTTATCTCATCAAAGTTTTAAAATCAAGAATAATTTTTATACCCAATAAAATTTTTATGATTTTCATCCTTGCCAAAATCACCCCCAAGATTCTCTTGTACCGGACCAGATAATATTAAATATGGATGGACATGTTTGTCTAGAAATGTGATAAGTACTTAAATTCCGCACTCACAATTTCATTACAATGAATTAAAAACGACATTAGCAGGCAAACTGCAATCGCAAATGCTCAGAACACGAACACTAATCCGCTAGAAGACAATGGGTGCCAACAACTTTCGGGTTGCCGTTGGATGGCAAATCATTACTATCGGTATGTTTGGTTGCGTCTTAGGGTAGGTAAGAAAATTTTAGTGATTTTGGTGAGTGAAAAAATTATATTTGTTATTAAATTGTAAAAAATAGGAATATTTTAAATTATATATTTAATATATAATAATAATTTGATGATGTATAGTACGTAGAGTATTAATTATATATATGAATATGAGTAAAAAAATTTATAGAGATATGTATTAATTCGACTGTGAATAGGTATAATAATTAAAAAATAATTTAATAATTATATAAAGTAAGAAAAAAAATTTAATTTTAATTTTTATAAAATTTGTAAGGTAAAATGTTTGACTTATAATATTTTTTAGTGGGAGTGAATAATTGATGTGATCTTGGACCGACTGGAGGTGTTACAAAATAAGAGTATGATGTTGGGTTTTGACTTGGTTTTTTTAAAAGGGCCAAAAGTTGAAATTTAGTTTCAAAATTGGGCTCACATCATAAATAAGGTAAAATTATAGTTTCAATTTTAAATTTGTAATGACCAAAGAGTTTGGAAGAAGACTGGATTTGTAATATGAACCAACTCGATCGAGCTCGTGGCAACTAGATTGACTTGAGCATGTTTTAGGAGTTTTCTACATTTACAATAGCATGGGCATGCGATCAAGTGCGACGATGTGCAATCATAAGTACAAAAAGTTTGCATACTACTGCGTGCACTTCGGATCATAGCGGGATCAATCATTGCACCACACACTTGATCAAAAGGGCCTCTGGATCAAGCACAATGAGCGGAAAGACTAAAAATTTGACCTTTATTTTAAAACTTTAGCCATTGGAGCCCATTTTTTAGGGATATTTTTGTCATTTCAACTTGTATATATACTCTCTCCTTAGCATTTGTAAGTTAGCTTACAACCATGTAACTTGAAGTTTCTCTTTGAGTGAAGAAGTTTCTTCTTTCAATTTCCATACTCTGTGTTAGAGTATTTGGAATGATTTCAACGCCCGAGCTCAAGCATCAAATCGAATCATTCGATTTGCTTTCCATGGTTCATGGCTGACATTTGCCAGTGTGGTTTTTGGTCTTCTAGTTAAATAATTCTTGAGTTGTTGTAAAGGTTTGCCCCATATGAAGTACATTCTTGCTCAATCAATTATTATACGACCTCATTAATTATCCATTTATTTTCTTGTTACGTTCCTCATTTTTATTTTTTCTTAAATTTTCTCAAATTTTCCAACCATTTTCGATCATTACTTCCGCCAGTTCACATCAAAGTGGTGTTAAAGCCAACTTAATCAAGTTTCTAAATCCAATTAGTTGATTGGATTCCATTTTTTGTGTTCTTTATATATTTCTGCATTTTATTTTTTCATTTCCCATCCATTTTCTTCAAAAAAAATCCAAAAATTCAAAAAAAAATATGGACAAAGGCTTGTTTGGACAAATTTTTTATTTTGGTGGTGTTGAATATTTGGTTGCATTTTTGGTGGGAATTATTGCTTAATATTGTTGGTGTTTTGTTATTGGTATTATTGTGGAAAAAGAATATTTGTTGGAAGATTGTATTATGTTGGAAAAATACTGTTGGAGAAATATTGTTGGTGTTTTGTTAATTATTGTTGGTAGGTTTTTGGTGTTGGAGTATTTGTTAAGGTATTGTGTTTGAAGAAGAGAAAAAGAATCCAAAAAAGGAAAAAGAGAAAACAAGAAGAAAAGAAGTTGAAAAAACAGTAAAAAAAAAAAGAGAGAGAGAGAGAGAGAGAGAAAACAAGAAAATTGGTGAAGTTTTTATTGTTGGAAGTTGTTTGGGACAAAAAAATTTTGCCCAACCTTGCTATCGGATCAATCCCTGGAGGAGCCAAATCGAGCATGACATCAAACTTTTCTCCAATCTTACACTGTTTTAGCTTCACAATTGATCCTGCATATACCCCCTTGATCATGTTGTGAAAATCTACTACGACCACGTGCGCCTTTCTTCGCTAAATAAATTATCCTTCATTGAGATCAATCACCCAGCCTTTCTTTTCACACTAGATCGATTTTTTTGCATTCAGATAGATCTTGAAACCCATTCTTCCTAATTTCAGACCATTCTACTTGCATTTTATTGGTCTTGAGCCTAGGAACCACCCTGTATCATCTGAAGCAACTTGGAGTTGGGTTGATAAGATTAATTGAGTGATTTTAATTCCTTTGTTCATTTTATATGCATACTTTCACACATGCACTCTACTTTATAGTTTTACTTCATGATGTCATATAACCAAATTAGCTCCGTTGATGATGGACATGACGTGAGGGCGACACTTAAGCAATTTGCTAAAAAATTGGATGATTTTAATAAAAAATTAGATGGTATGCATAGAAGGCTAAGGAGGGTTGAGAAAGCCGACGACATGCCTACCACTCACCTGAAGGATATAAGTGCCGTGTGCCTCAATTACTTCCGACGGGGACACTTCATGAACAAGTGTTCTGATGGAAATGTTGACAAATCCTCTTAAGCTTAGTGGTTGTATAGAGACCAAACTGATCTCATCTATAGAATTGGAACAATTAAGTAAAGTCTTTCAAGAAGAGGGGAAGCCCAAACAAGAAAAACCCAAGATAATTAAATTAGGAGTTGAGGAAATTATGAAAGAAGCCACAATGAAGATAAAATTAGGGATTGAAAAGGGACATGAGAATGCAAAGAGGAAAATTGAACAAAAGAAATCCAAAGCCAATGAATTAGGATTCAAGAAGGTAGAAAAGAAAGGAAGAAAAAAGATTGAAAAAGGAAATGTTAAGGTAAATGAGGTAATTGTTGATGTGAAGGATGAAGATACACACATGAATGAAGGACAAGCAAAGGAGTGGGAGCTTGAACTTCTACAAGGTCTTGTGTATGTTGATTCCTTTAATTTTTTACTGCCATTTTCATCTATATACAATTCATAGGACTTGATAATTTTTGAACCTAAAGAGGATGTTGGGTACATTGGGATGAGTTGAGGATCTCAAGTACATTAATCTATTTGATTTTACATTTCCATATTTGTCTACATACAATTTTCTAGGCTCGGAGTTTTTGCAGGCATTAGAGTTTACATGTACACACTTGTACAAGACTTCAAAAGGTAATTTTAGTGTTTTATATCACTCACCAATTGCACATGTTTATTACGAAACATGCATGATGGCAAGAGGTATTGGCATCCTTATGTTTGCTCCAAAGTCCTTGGTGAAGGTTTAGGATGACGTGACAAGAACCTTACCTGGACTTTTTGACCTTGATGCACACGACTACCAATTGGGGTGTGCTAATGAGGCCGTGTGTAAAAAAGTTTCAATACAAGCAAGTGATATTTTGTTGGGATAGCCTTAGCGATTTGATAGGAGGGTGACTTTTGATGGTGACACTGATAGGATTTCTTTTCTTTTAGATGGTTGGAAGATCAGCTTGGTATCCTTATCTCCAAAGCAAATTCAAAAGGATCAAGTTTACCTTCAAAGGAGAGGCAAGTTAGAATGGGAAGGAAGGAGAAAAGATAAGGAAGATTGTGAAAGCAAAGTTGGAGGAAGTTGCAACATGAAAAATAATGAGTGTCTACTAGTTAAGGAGTGAAATGTGAGGGGAAATTGTGAGGGGGAGAGAAGAATGAAATTTTTGAGTTGTAAAGAAACATTTTCTATTCATAAAATGTTACTTTTTTCCTCCTTGAGTTTTCTATGTTTTTTGTGCAGGAAAGTGGAAATTTATCCTTAATTAAGTGGCAAAGTGGGTTCTTGCTTCTCTCTAGACATAGGAAACCAAAGGTAAAAGCGCACCAAGGCTAAATGCATTGGAAACCTAGGAATTTGTCGTAACCTCTTTACAATTATTACCTCTTAGAAGGTTTTTGATGATATTAATATTGATGGCTTATATGGTGGACATGTTTTCACACCCACCTTTAATCCCAAATTAATGAACTTTGAGCATATATATGATTTGCATGATTTCTATGATGATTCTTGTGATTTGTATGTTATAGTTCATTTTCCATGTTACGATAAATTCTTTTCTTTTGATGATAGTTTGTGTGAGCTTGGACATTCATTGTATGTACTAGTAGGTAAGATCATTACAATTTCTAAGAAGTTTAGAATTGTACTGATTTGTCTATTACATGACATGAATTTTTTTTTTTTTTTTGAATGTTGTGAATACCTTAGGCTATTGCGCAATTCATGCAAAATCTTACTTCAGGGGCTACCATTAGCATCTCCTTGATAGGGCATGTGCTTGTCAAAGTTTTGGGAATTATGTACACCTTGACTTCTTATGTAAATTTTGCCAAATTCTATTTGGAGTGCCATATTGAAATTATAAGAAGAACATTTGATTGTTAAAATTTTGAGCATAATTGTCTAATGCATGACATGAACATCTTCTTGAATGCCATGTGTGATTTGGATTGCTTTACACTTATTCGCCCATTTTGTTTGGAAGATGAATGTTTATATTATGTTGATGAGATGATTGTTAGCCAATATCCAAGACATGTTTTAACCAATTAGAGGGATCTTGAATGCTTGGGATACTTTGGTGTCATCGCAAGAGTGGTTTTCTTATAAGAGTACTTCCAAAGGCTCTAGCTTAAGGAAAGTTTAGTTTGACAAAAGTGTGTGTTTGAGGGGGACAAGCATAAGAATACAAGAAAGACAACAAAATGAAAGGCAAAACTTATAGAGTTTCGTGACTACAAGAACTTGTTTGACACCTCGATATGTCCTTCCTCTATTGGTGTTGCCTTTGCATTGGCAATTTACAGAGGATCTTATTTTTGCACATTCGGTTGAGATCTTTGAAATTCATCACGTCCTTTTCTATAATTCATTGTTGAAGCTACGATGCTATGCTTGTGTCAATGCTAGATTGAAGTCTAAGCCATTTGTTGAAACAATTTCGAGGATTTTATAGATTTGTATTTGACTCGGGAGGACAAGACTTTGAATTAGGGACAATTCACCCTTAAGAGAAAGGGTTTGAAGTCATACTAGACCGATTGGAAGTACTACAAAATTAGAGTATGATGTTTGGTCTTGCTTTGGTATTTTTAGAAGGGCCAAAAATTGAAATTTGGCTTCAAATTTAAACTTACATCATAAATAAACTAAAATTATAGCTTCAATTTTGGGTTTGGAATGACCAAGGATCTTAAAAAAAGGTAGGACTTGCGATCTGGGCCATCTCAAATCGAGCTCATAGCAACCAGATCGACCTAAGTGTGTTTTAGGAGTCTTCTACATTTACAATCGCATGGGCATGCGATCAACCTTGATGCTGTGCAATCATAAATACAAAAAATTGGTAGACAACTACACACAATTCAATTCACAGTCAAATTGATCCTTGCACCACGTGCTCAAGGGAAGGACATCCAAATCAAGTGTGATGAGCGGGAAGACCAAACTTTAACCTTTCTTTTGAAATTTTGTCCATTGAAGCCTATTTTGAAGGGTATTTTCATCATTTCAACTTATATTTTTTAAAATTGGACATATGGTACTATATATACTCCCTCCCTTAGATTTGTGAGTTAGCTTTCAACCATGTAACCTGAAGTTTCTCTTTGAATGAAGAAGTTTCTTCTTTCAATTTTCATACTTTATGTTTGAGTGTTTGAAATGATTTCAACATGCGAGCTAAAGTATCAAATTGAATCATTCAGTTTGCTTCTGATGATTTGTGGCCAACATTTGCCAGCATGGTGTTTGGTCTTCTAGTTGTATAATTTTTGATTTGTTATAAGCATTTGCTCCGTGTGAAGTACGTTCTTACTCAGTTGATTGTTGTACGACTTCGTCTATGATCCATGTATTTTTTTTTGTTATCTTCCTTATTTTTATTTCTCCATAATTTTCTCAAAATTTTCAATTATTTTTTATACTTACTTCTATTGTTTCACATCAATAGTTATTAATAAGAAACCAGACATAGTGTGAAACCCCTGCCAACATTAATATTGGGACGGTCTTACGCGACTCTAAACGGGCTAACCCCTTCTTTTGGATACCGGTGTTCATGAAACGGATCAGACCCCGTGACATTTTGGTATCAGAGCCTAACCAATGCGTTGATGCCCAGAGGGGGACCCCTTGCGTTCGATTTGGAGAATGAGTCAGGCGCAAGTGTAATCCCATGTGTAGCGACTCGGAGAAGGGGGTCGGCGCATGCATTGTGCTTGAGAGAAGCAAATGCCTTGGGGGATTACTGCGCATGCACGAGATCGTACGTGGGTTTTGAATGGGGGAGAATGTGAAACTCTTGCCAACATCAACCTTGGAGACGGTCTTGTGCGACTCTTAACGGGCTAATCCCCTCTTTTGGATACCGGTGTTCAAGAGACGGATCGGACCCCGTGGCACATAGCCTATGCATTTTATTTTGAAAAATATGGTAAAACAATGAAAGGTAAATAGTTGAATTTATGTGTAATTGTATGGAAAAACATAGGCTATATTTGTTTCCTTTTTGAAAAATATTTATTATCATTTAAGAATCTTATAAATCAAATATCTTATTATACAAATTTTATTGAAATTAAGATTCAAAATTTTTCTTCTTTTATCTTTAATAACTAATTAATAAATTTTCAATCATTATATTTATTTATAATCAAATCAACAGATATCCCTATAATTATATAACTAACATTATTACTATTTAAACTTATATATTATCAAATCATTTAATTATTATTACTATATATGTGTGTGTGTATTTTTTTTCCTCCCATTCAAATTACCAAAATTATCCTTACCCCCTTGATAAGAAACCAAACATACCCGAAATAATTACATTTTTAGCATTGATATGATATGTTGGTAAAATAAAATATAAACTCCAGATGTATTTGCGGTTTAATATATAGACCATATTTTATTTTCAAGAGATTTATTAAAAAAATAAATTTCTAATAGTAAATAACGTGGCCCCATAGTCCCCAATTATGTGCCTTCAAACTAAAAGACCCCTACGCTATATGTTGGGGCATATTGCTCAATCTTTCACATCTTCTTGAACTTTACCCTTCTAAACATAATTTTTTAAAAAAATTTATATTCAAAATTTCATCATCTTACATATATAACTAATTAGTTATTATTTAATTATTATAAATATTTATAATCAAATTAATATTTATATCTATACATACATACATTCATATTTATAATATAAAACTAATTATTATTATCATATATTATCACATCATACAATAATTATCATATATTTCAATAAATTAAAATTTTTAAAATATTAAAATCTTACCATAAAACATATTAAATATTCCAACATATTTCTCACCGAGCAACGTCTGTCGCGAAAACCACACCCTCCGAACACAACCCTAGTGCTTGGTGTCTCCTCAGCCGCCACCATCTAATCCATCTAACCCCCTAGGGTTACATTGCAGTCTTGTTTTGTTGATCACCTTGCAGCTTCATCGTGAAAGCCCACTCGAATTCTCCTTGCCAACTCCTCGAGGAGAAGGGCACTGAAGATAGGCAAAAGTGTGCCACCACTTTTGGCGTTGAAGAACACTGCAAGTTATTCATTGCCTCGCTTCCTTGCCAAGACGGTGTCGTCACGTTCGCCGGTGCTGACACTGGCGCCGCCGTTCTTGGTCCGCCTCTATACAGGCCTCTTTAATAGGTAAGGTGGTTATTTGTTCGAGCCCATTCTTTGTTTTCATTTTTATTTTCATAATTTTCAATAGTAATTTTAAAAAAAAAAAAAAATTAAGGAACATTAGCTATTTGTACCTTTTATTACTCATGTTGCAGGTTTGGAATTTTAACTTTTGATAGGGTGCGCGTGGGCTGTTGTTCAAAAAAAACTGATATGACATACACATAAAGGCTTGGAATATTTTTTTTATTTTTAATTTAACTATTTATACTATATTACTGATTGTACGATTTTTAGAGTAATTATATTTTGTTATTTAATATATTTTCTAAAATAAATCTTTAATATGCAGTATAGAAAGAGAAGGTAATATAGTAACCTCCCCGGTCTTCCAAATATAAAGACTTAAATGCCCTCATGTTATACTTAATTTTGTACTTTCTTCCTCCAACTGTCATTTTATTATATTTCAATCCTTCATATTATTCTGACTATCATTTCCAGTTTTTGTATATCTATCTTTTCTCTTTTAAGTTACTTTTCTTTTTACTTTCATTATTCTTTAACCACCATTTGACTTTTCTTTCTTTTAAGTTCCTTTTCTTTTTACTTTCCTTATTCTTTAACCTCCACTTGACTTTTCTTTAC
Organism: Avicennia marina; assembly: GCA_019155195.1. Taxonomy (NCBI): domain Eukaryota; kingdom Viridiplantae; phylum Streptophyta; class Magnoliopsida; order Lamiales; family Acanthaceae; genus Avicennia; species Avicennia marina. The sequence goes on along the minus strand of CM032762.1, from coordinate 13,969,277 downwards.
CTTCCTATCAAGTATTTTATATAATATTATTTTACGTATAGGTTATTGGTTGCCAATTTTTCTCAAGTTTATGCAAATTTTTAATCAAACAATATAATTGTATTGTGTGATCAAAATAAAATGTATTCTATTGACATAATTTTATTTATAAAATAATTTTTAATAACACATACAATGAGTATGCAGAGATACTAGCCTATTTATTGTGACTAAACCCAATAGATTAACTATTTGTGCTATTTAAAGAAAATAAGAATGACCCTCTTGCATTTAATTTCTTTACCTTGTTATAGATTTTTTATACTATCTCTCTCTGTTTTTTTTTTTTTTTTTTTATCACTCTCAATAAATTTTACTTAATTTATTTTTGTAAGTGGATAAGGAGTGAGGGCGCAGTGGCGCTGCCCGTGAGACGTAACTAAGGAAATTTTAGTGCGCAGCAATTAACAGCGTGGCTGTTAAGTACGGAAATAATTGTAACTAAGATAAAGACAAGAGTAAGAAATATGAAGGAATATTGTGACAAATCGGAGCACGTGCAAACATTATTAATTAAAAGGCTGATGAAACAAAAATGAAAACCAATTAAGTATATTTTATCAAAAATTTTAATATATTTCGTAAATTTTTAAATATCTTATAAAATATTTTAATATGCAACCCGTGTCAAAATGTGTGTATATGTATATATACCCACACACATATATGCTATTTATTAAACATGCAATGTAAATGTAAATTGTGTTGGTATAAAATTTGGTAAAAAAATTTAAGAATATTATAAAAATAAGAAAGGGATAGGTAAAAAGTGTTATTTTAATAATAGCATGTTTGAAATAAAATATTTTAAATGGTGCAAATTTGCACCCAAACATAGAAACCTTCTATAATATTCCTAAGCTTCTATTAATTTTTTTTATTTCTTTTAAAGTTTTATCTTTCTAATAACTTCCTTCTTTTTATTCTATTTTAGATAAAATTTTAAAGTAATTTCAAAATTTTAAAATATTGTTATTGTTAAATTTACTAAAATATAATAATCTTTTATTTTATATTTTATTAATAAAAATATAGAGTTTTCTTTTGTAATTATGAACACACATAAATTGTAGCGTGTACATGTGTGTGTATTTATACATTATATCCTTGCTATAACTATTATTTAGTCTTTTAATGATTTTTCTAAAATACTTTTCCTATCTAATTTAAGCCACACGTCATTATGTTCACAGGAACTAATTTTTGGCCTTCAACATTAAATTATCAAATTATTCTTGATTTCTTTTATTTTTTAATCTTTCTAATATATATTTTTTAAATTGTTTTCTCTTTTCTCTTGAGAAAATTTATTTTTGATTTTTCTTTACTATCATTTCTAATTTCTTATCTCTCTTTTATAAAATTTAAAAAAAAATTATAAGAATATGTATTGAAAAATATTTAATTAATTATAAAAAATAAGTGAAAAAAATTAAATTAAATTTTAAAAAATTCTATATAATATGATATTTAATTTATAAAATTTTTAAATGGAAGTAAATGGTTATAAATAAGTAAACATACATTCTATCATTTAATTATAACTTGTCATGATTGGAAAAAATGTGGACCTCGTAGACTTCATGATTGTCTTCACATGCATTGTCTCCAATTTGATTACGACCTTTTATGAATTATGCATTCGTAGTTATATTTACTTAATTTTTCTTTATTTATGCTTAGAGTTCCCATTTTCTTTTATATATAAACATAACAATTATCTAGAAGCCAAAAATTTTAAATATGCTTACAACAATGCTCGTGCCTCTTTTGAAAGAATAAAACGCCTATTAAGCATTCTATTTTTTGAAGCCCACTACTCTCAAAATTACACACTTAAAAAAACAATTCACAAATATATAACACTTCATTTTCTATTATACACACATAAATTTATTTATAATTCGACTGTTAATTTATTCACAATCAAATTATTATTTCTAAACACACATATACATAAACTACAATTGTTACCCTCTATTTACCACAAAATCATTTAATTTACATTATGTTATATGTATATATATATATATATACAAAAAATAAATAAACTAAACATGCACACCAAAAAGTTTTTAGGCTATATATATAAACTTACACAGTAATATTTTTCCCCTCAAAAGCACAAAATAAACAATTAAACGTTGCCACAATTTTGTGTGTACACAAGCAGTCTGTCATGGACGAAATTCTTTGTAATGGACCTGGGCTGATGTAATAAATTCAAATGTTATGGGCCAAGCCCATTCAATCTCACTTTAGCAAATTGGAAATCATACCATAATTCCATAAATTATATTATGGGAAGGGCAGCACTTTCAGTTTCATTTGCAAACATATACAATGCTAAAATTTTCTCAAACACAGTTTTTTTATTCTTTCAATTTGGTTCATCATTTATTCCAAATTTATTAATTACTCCACCTTATTTATTTCTACATTAAAACGTACAAAAAAGAAAGATTACTTCCTTAAATATATATATATTTTATTTTTAATTTTCAACTAAACTTTCTATGTCATCAAAATAAATACCGTACACTTGGGATGAAAAGAGAGATAATATAGGGACGTGCCATCCACCATAACTTTGTTGTTCTTTTGTAACTTTATATGACTTTCTAGACTTGTGCCAAATTAATTAAACCCCGATTACTTCGTGTATCGAATATTTATGTCACCTTTTAATCACTGTCAAGTTGCTTTCAATTCCTTCACCAAGAATTACCTATAGGTAAATACATAGTGTGAGAGGAATATCACTTAATTTATTAGATCGAATATTTCACTAGTATAATTATTTTTGTCTTTGTTACTTTTCACTTTTAAGATAATTTATATGTTTTTGTCATCGTCTTCTTTGGTTTATTATTTTGAGCTTAAAAAAAAACCACATAGGATATGGTTTTGGAGTTCGCTAGCTAGACATGGGAATAATACATAGACACAAGAAGAATATGCCGTAATTGCAATATAAATATAAAATAAAGCAAATAATTTCCGTTAACTAGTTCTTTTGATAAATTTATTGAATAAATAAATAAACGGTTATGCACAAAAAGCTTTAGAAAGTGCTGCACTCTACTAAAATAAGGACCAAGAGCATAAACAAAGTGTAAATATTTGTCAATTAAAAATAGAAAGATAAAGAGCAACCTTTAGAGTGTAAAATTAAACGTTATTAGATGCTTAACCCTGGTTTTTCTTTCTTTCTTTTGCTCTATATGTGTATATATATATATATGCCTATATGTATATACATGTATAAGGGTGTTATAGAGTTGAACTTAACTCAAATCAACTCAAATTTGTAAAACTCAAACTCAAAACTCAAATCTGAGTTTGAATCTAAGAGAGAAATTAAACTAAAAAAATATCTAATGTAGAATTCAAACTCGATTAATCTTAACAATATTTTCAAATCTAATTGAACTCAAATTAATATTGTTAAGATTTTGACTCATTTATTCTCATTAACTCAAATTTATAATTCTCAATCTTTTTTAATAGAGTGCTTGCAAATATTTCCATGGGGACAGATGCCTTCGTGGAATTGATACATCAGTCGTGCATAACAACTAATACTTGATTGAGAATATTAAATGCCAAGCCCACCTAATTTTTAAATATTTAAATGTAGTTATAGCAAATTACAACACACACACACACGTTCTTTGTTTAAGATTCAAATTCTAATCCACTTTTGTTGGCTAATGCACTCAATAATCATCACTGATCATTCATTTATTTATCACAATCCCCCAACCATTTTATCAACCCTTTTCCATAGTCCTTTATTTATTTATGTTTTCTTGTCTAACTTTTATGATCTGTCTTTTGAATTAGAATTCATGTTGTTTGTATACTTATTGTTCTCTTATGTGAAATTTGATATTTCATGGCTGGAATTGGTGTGTGTATATACAAATGAAATTTTGATAATGAATTCGATTTTTCTATCAGTTGATTTGAGGTTTAGGAAAATTAGCTAGCAAGATTATTTTAATTCTTTTTATTTATTTTGTTTTATTATTTCAATTTTTCTTACTTAATTAAGATAGCGTTTCATTTCACCTTTGTGTATATTTTTAATATGGTATAAAATAAAAATTCTTACATACATACATGCACATACGTATATGCATGTGTACGTGTGCGTAAAATATATATATGTGCACTATTAAAAATTGCATATTTTATGTGTCTACAAGTTTATCAACAAATTATAGAGTTATTATATTTTATATAATAGAAATAAAATTATTTAAAATAAATATTAAAAAATATTTAAAATGGTAAAATAAAGAATCATCAACAGAATTTGAAAAAAAAAATTGAGAGAAAACATATATACAAAATAATAGTAAAAGAAAAAGGAGAAAGAAAAGAATAAGAAAAATGAAAAATTAAAATAAGAGTATATGTTTTATTTGACAAAAGTTTTATTAACTTAATAATATAATATAGATATATATAAAGCAGGCCCAGCTAACCATCCCTTGCATGGCCATTGCAAAGCCTTAAAAATGATTCCCAAGTTGTCAACTTCAAATATTATAACATTAATCACTTTGAATGGTTGTTAAAGTTTCATGTTTAATTAAGTAGTTTACTTTTTAATTATACCTTTAATGATTCTTGCCACACTCCCTCTATTTAATTATTTCCTTATATTATATAATATTTTCGAACTTTAAAGATTAATCTTTGCTTAAGTACTTCCAAATTAAGTTAGTTACTAGTGAAGTCTCCCCTTTGGTAAAGAGCCTTTAAATGATTTTTCTTTTTATCGCCACGCCACATATATTACCAATAATTCGGAGGCATAATTAATAAGATCATTTAACGTGATTGTAATCCAAAGAATACATTTCTTTCGGCTAATTATTTTTATATTTAGGAAAGATTTTGAGTCAACCTAAACTCAACATGTACTAGAGTAGGTTTTCATAGGTCAAAAGATAAATTGCGCATGCAAGGGTGAAGTAATTAGGTTAAAGTAATTGTTTAACTTATGTACAGTCATTCATTGTGTGATCTTCATTATGTTTTTTGTAATTATTATGATGTGTGTGCAATATGGTTTTACCTGACTTGTCCATAAATCAAGTCATCTGGCTCGAATTTCATTAGCTTCGTAAATATTTTGCATCTTATTAAATTCAAACTCAAAATTTCAAATATTTTTTTTTAAAAAAACTTGAGCTTAATTTTTGTATCAAGCAAGTTGTTTAAATTTAAAATCTACAAAATTGATTCAAATCAGGTTTGCATAATTGTAGTCCTTCGAGTAAGTAGCAGGGGTTGAGATTGATGTCGAGGGCCAACATATATATATATATATATATATATATATATAAATATTCATGATTATTTTAACTTAAAAACGCCCTTAAGATTGAGTAATTAGTGCATGGAGATTGAGTTTTTTGAGCAGTGTGTAATCATGATCATAGGCCATGTTCAGATCTTGTGTTGGTTAATTATGTATAAAAGTAGACATAGAAGATTTTATTAACATAGGTGATTATTAAAGAAGTGAGTAAACGTAAAAATATATTCCCCCAATGAGTGGGGTCGCTATATTTTATTCTTTAAGACTCTAAACCCCATAATTAAATGTTTGATGAAATCCTTTAGTTAAATATCAATTATTTATTATGTTATATAACAATTTCCATTGTGATATATGGCATTCAAATTTTCAAAAATAATTTGACGTTTGATGTAATAATTTGTTGAGAATTTTAAATATGAGTAGTTTATATTTGAGAATTTAAATATAAGTTGTAGTTTCACATAAAAAAAAATATAAAGGAAGTAAGCTGTATATAAATATATAAGTGGGTGTAACTCATGTGCCTATTGCCATGTGGTTTTTTGTTAAAAATATGACATTAAACTCACAAACATACTTGTTTACTTAGATTGTGGGTGATTCTCATCCAAGATATTGGTTATAGATGATACTCTCATTGTGATTAGACTATGTCACTAAATTCAATAGGTCTAATCACAAAATTTGCAGTTTAGACTTGCACACTTCAAACTAGAGATGAGTTTGAAAATGGTGATCAGTTGCTCATAGTTGTGTCCTCTACGAAGAATTTTAAGAAAAAAATTTGTTATAGCTTCACGAAGAAACTACATAATAGTGTAAAAAAAAAAACATTTGTTGATAAGATTAGTAAGTTTCAAATTGGATAGGGAAACACTCAAATTTGAAACAACTCATATTTAAGGAGTAGATTATTGAAAATTTCAAGTATAAATAATTGAGTGTTGAGAATTTCATGTATGATTAGGTAGAGTTAAAAAAAAAGCACTTCTAATGATATTTTGAGTATTTGAAAGCTTTTGATTAACATATAGTAGATTTAAATTTGACTCAAATTTTAAATAACTTGTATTTAAGGAGGAAATTGCCAAAGGATTTCAAGTACAAGTAGTTGATCATTGCGGAATTCAAGAATGATTAGTTGTCCCACATTGAAAAAAATATAAAGAAATTGAGTCGCGTTTAATTGTGAGTGGTCATCTATGTATATATTTATTGCTTAAAGTTTTGCGTTTAAATATAATGTTTAAGTCCACAAAATATACTTGTTCACTTGATCTGATGGATGCTTGCTCCGTAGGTATTACCCACCCATGAATGATTTTTCGAAAGTGGAGTCCATGAACGATCGAGTGGCTTAGACACCAAACACATGTTTAATCAAAAATAGTGGTTTGAACTCGCATTGCTCTCTTGTAATTATGTCAAAAGAGCAATGAACACAAAAATATAAGAGGGAGCATGCCTTTATATACGAGGATGAAAGGAGCCTTCATTATAACCAAATGCCTCTTCCCTGACATGTGGTTTTGAAATGAATTTGTAACATATAGCATATCAAAAGAATGGCCATCTAACACAAATTGGTAGGCCAAAACACTCAAGCAAATGTCTAACGACTCTCCTCTTCCCCTCTCTAATTCATTGTCAATTTACAATTATTTATACGATTACAAGTGTGTACGTGTATCATATAGGCAGGTGGTGGGTGGGCAGGGTGGATTCTCCTACACTCCTATGCTCCTAGTGAGAGGAACAAGAAGAAAATTTGGATCTATATATAGTAACCTCTTTTAAACTATAAACTTATTTATTCCATGGCTTTTATGCCTTATATAGGAAAGTGTGAAGAACTACTTTCCAATAATGTGGACATTTAATTAGTCACCACTATAATTATAATTATAATTGTTGTCAATGTTATATTTTTGTTTTTCAAGGTCTTCATTCTACTTTAATTTAAACTACGAATAAGGGAAAATAAAAAATGAGAAGAAAATAAAAAGGATGGGAAATGGTGATTATTCTGAGATTAGGGCAAAAAAAATTGAATTTATACAACATAATAATGCGAATAAATATGAAGTTAAATTGTTTCAAGTATTTATTAACACAATTCATGCTCCATTATCTACAAAATGGATAAATAATGATGAATTAGAATGAATGAGAGGGATAAAGTTTATACACGAAATATTATATGTAAATATGATATAAAATATTTATGCATCCCAATCAAATTGTGAAGATTGTGATGAGTTCTCACTCTCCATCCATTGATGTTAAAATATATATTATACACAGATTTAATTTTTCCTTTAAAAAGAAAGAGTAAAAAGTTAATTTCTTAACTGTGAAGACAAATGAAGAAAATCCAATTGAATCACTGATTTTTTTGTATGTTTTGTGAGAAAATAATTTGAAAATGGCACTTGCATAATACATAAACCATTGGAAGTTAAATATTAGCACATCATGGTGATTATGTGTTAGAAATCTAGGATTCTTTATTTCTTTTGGAAGTGAATAAATTTTTAGCAATGGATACACACACACGCACGCACACATAACTATGTAGTACATTCGATTAATTGTTTACGATCCATTTACATTTGTTTCAAGAGCTTTACATATACATAAAGATAATAAAGGGGAGTGTAAAGTTATTGATTTCAACAAAAGAATTCAATTATTTTAAATAATTTACATGTTTGTATTTTATTTTATGGAATAATGCGTCACCCAACATTTCCTACCGAACATGCCTTCTGACGCCATGAACAAAGAGAACAGTATCCACCAACTTAACCCAACTGGATTGGACAAAATTAATTCAGCCAAACACTGAAGTTTCTTTTTTTTCTTCTCTCTGAAAAATTATTTTGAAACAATATTGAAAAACATTGTTTATTTCTAAATTCCAACATCTGTCTTGCTTAAGTTAGCATTTTTATTGCAAACTCAATTTACTTTTGACACTTGACATTACTAAACACGAATGCTACACATCTTTTATATCATAGCTAATCATTATAATATAAATAAATAAAAAAAAAACTAACATTGGTCCTAAGTGGAAGACAGGGAGAATTAGAACAATACATCCAAACCGTCATTGCCCAACGTAATGTATAAAATAGTCCAATCCAATGCCAACTCCTTAACCCTGTTGCCATCGTCTACTAGTTAATATTAACAAGTTGTCTACTTAACCTTTTTTTATTCTTAATTATTATTTTATAATCTTAAATATATGGTATGTGGTGCTTTTTTTCAAACAAATAGGATTTTTTTTATGTTCCCAAATTTCACACTCTAGATCCCCTATCCACTAATTGTTATTTGTCCTTCTATCCTATCAATATAATCATGTTATTTGTCCATTTATCCTATGTATATAATTATACCATGCACGTGTATTTAATAATTTTCTTTGAATCAGTTATATAATTTAATTGCTTCAGTTGTCACATATAAAAGATACGTTTTCTAATTTCGTAAAAGAACATAGGAACAAATAAATTTAAGGTAAAAGGATTTGAATGCAAATTCAAAGCTTCTATTATTTTTTTGGAATGTTCTAAAACAAAAATTATATTCACTAAGAGAACAATTATTTCAATATTACGGAAAATAGTTAGCTAATGAAAGTAGTGATTTTAACACTACCAACTTTCCAGTCCTATTTTTAGTGGCAACAAAAAACAAATACTTTGGCTTTGTTTGAATGCAAATTTTGAAAGTAAAAAATTTAATATGAAAAATTTAAAAACAATGTAAAAGTAGGAGAATGAAATAGATAAAATATTATTTAAATATCTGGTATGTTTAGAAGAGTTGATTTTGATGGATTCAAATTTACATCCATAACATGGCCTTAAAGTTTTATATCTAATTCTTTCACAAGAAATTGGTACACAAAATAATAAATAGATACATAAAATTAAAAGACCACCCCTGTCAGCATTAATAAACTCTAAATTAATAAATTAACATTATTATGGGGATTGAGAAATTTTGTTTTTGGTCTCTACTGTTAACATACATGTTTTCATATATATATAATCAGTTTGTGCCCCTATCTCCTCGTCAGCTCATGTTAACTCTCTTGGAATGAACTGTGAGCGTGAATTAATGAATGAATGCTGATTGATCAGCCCCGTTGCCTTCTGTCCTACCTCTCTCATTCTCCCTGTAATGTATTCATTTTCAGTAAAATAAGAACCCTATCTCACCCCTATGTTCAGTTCAAGATTCCTACAGTTACTACAGTTCGACTGACAATACTCATCTCACTCATCATCACTGCGTACAACAATTTCTTTAATTAACTACCGATTCTCGGTTGGTGGTTGATTTTTATTCATCTTATCATGGATGATTGCTTGCGAGAATTAGAGGGCAAAACTGCTCATGATCCCTACTGCAACATCAGCACCAGAAGCCCCGTGCGCGTCCCGAGCCCTGTGATTGTCGGCGCCGGCCCTTCGGGCCTGGCGGTGGCGGCATGCCTGAAGGCGAAAGGGGTGCCGTCTCTAGTCCTGGAGAGATCCAACTGTATAGCTTCGCTATGGCAGCTGAAAACCTACGACCGCCTCAAACTCCACTTGCCCAAGCAATTCTGCGAGCTGCCTCTCATGCCGTTCCCTGAGGACTTCCCCACTTACCCGACCAAGCAACAGTTCGTCCAGTACTTGGAGGCCTACGCGGAGAGGTTCGAAATAAGGCCCGTTTTCAATCAGAGAGTGGTGGCCGCGGAGTTCGACGGGAGTCTCGGGGCCTGGAGGGTGAGAACGGCGGCGGAGGTGGAGTACGAGTGCCCGTGGCTGGTGGTGGCGACGGGGGAGAATGCGGAGGAGGTGTTGCCTGCGATCGAGGGGATGGAGGAGTTTGGAGGGGCGGTGGTGCACACTAGTGGGTACAAGAGCGGGGAGGCTTACGGAGGGAAGAAGGTGGCGGTGGTGGGGTGTGGAAACTCGGGCATGGAGGTGTGCTTGGACCTCGGCAACCATAATGCCAGCCCTTCACTCGTCGTTAGAGATGCAGTATGAATTCTTACATCTGATACTGTGTGTGCGTGTGTCTTTTTGTCATTCTTAGGTGTGTTTTCTTTTTCTCTGGTTCTGTCAAATTGGGTGTCTCACCTAGGGTTTCAATTAAGCTTGATAATGTTTTTGGTCTAATCAAACTCGAATTATAATTTTTACAATTTTTTTTAAATCTCAATTTCATTTCTTAATTTAAACTCTAAATTGAGTGAAATAAAATTCGAGTAGTTATTGAGTTCGATTGCTTTTAACACTACTAGTCTTAGTTTTCAAGCTTGGTTGTTATTTTGAAATCAAAGGCAAAGCTTATCTTGTTATGTTTTTTAAATAATATTTTTTTAAATTTTTACACAATTTTTAAAATAAAAAAATTTAAAAACAAACCCAAAATTTAAAAATAAACATAGTCCGAGTCTCTCTTTTATCTCTTTGTTACTTTGTCCAAATGATACAAATATTCTTTTTCCACACATGATAACTACATAAAAAAAATACCATATATTAGTGGAAAATTGAGGACAGAGGAAGCAGAAAGTAAAATTGGGATAGACGATTCGATTTGAAAACCTAGATGGAATTTCTCAATTTTTTTTCTACGAACTTGTAATATAGCTAATTAAGTACTAAGCTTTAAATTTGTTTTCGTCGCTCTAAAAGAATGTTCGAAAACCAGAATAATTAGGTTATGCAAGTTGGCACTTACCAAAGAAAACGAAAGAAATACTTTTGTAATTTTATTTTATTCAAAGTGGAAGGATGATTTGGGAGAAGGAAGAAAAGAGCTCCTTTCTTTTCAAGAGTTGTTCGTTCAAATTCCGTTTTTCCTTTTCTCTTTCTTTATTATATAATTTTATGTAGTGAAGAAATAATGTAAAAAATAGGGTCGTATCAGAAGAAGCTTGTCAACTCCACTCGATTTGACTAAAAAAAAAATGTGTCTAATCAAGTTTGAAATTAAATTTTAAAATTTTTTTAACGTGAACTCTGTTTACCTCAAATTTAAACTTAAATTTGATTATGCAAAACTCAAGTCGAATTGAATTCAAATAATTGTCATGAATTTTTATTAGAATTTGATTCGTTTGCCGACTTGTTGTCTGGGGCTACTCAAGCGTGCGCTAGATATAAATTAATTAAAACCCAAGATTTTGCAAACCGATTATTCGTCCTAATTTAACTTTTCTTGTTCTTTAACTTTCATAATATTTATTTACTATAGATATTCCTTTTGTTTTTATGCTTGTCTTTTTCAATCAATTGGGTTGATTACATTCAAGTTGGTGATGGACTCAGGTGCACATTCTGCCGCGAGAGATGCTGGGAAGATCAACTTTCAGGCTGTCCATGTGGCTGCTTAAGTGGCTGCCCATGCGCCTGGTGGACTGGTTCTTACTGGCCATGTCACGGCTCATGCTGGGGGACACGGCCCGGTTCGGCCTGGACCGGCCTGGAATAGGCCCACTCGAGCACAAGAACCTGACCGGCAAGACCCCGGTTTTGGATGTCGGAACCCTAGACAAGATCAAAAGTGGAGACATCAAGGTACTTCTTCGTGTTGCTTTGTCCTCATACTCAGGGAAAGGGATCTATGTAAAGTGTCTCTGTGCACGTTGTGATTGATTAGCCTTTTTTATTTTTATTTTTTTGTGTCTAAGTGCCGTTACATTTTTCAGTGTAACAAGAGTCCTTTGTTTTGTCCAAACAATCACTGGGATAAAAGGGGATTAATTCTTTTTCTCTCTCTTGTTCTTTTGAGTTTTTGTAAGGTCTTTTGGGAAAAGTCTTTTTCTGGCTTCAAACAAGGATGCTGTCACGTTAATTCGGACTCAATAACTACCAAAGTTTAGGTCAACTTAATCTTTTAGAACTCGATCCTATACTTAATCTTAAGTCAAACAACGAGATTTAATTTAAAAATTTTGGAGTTCAAATTTGAGTTTCATTAAATTAATCAATTGCTTTTAAGTTCTTTTGTTGCCATCTTTAAAGAACACATTTTCAAGTATGAAGTTTCCTGGTTATAACTGATAATGATATTTGGCACCACAAAAATGAAAAAAAAAAAAAACTGATAATTATATTTGCTGTTTTTTAGTAATTTTTTTGGTTCATATTATTAAAATGTTTGCTCTTTTACTTATAGGTATGCCCAGGTATTAAAAGATTAAGACACCAATCAGCGGAATTTGTAGATGGAAGAATAGAAAAGTTTGATGCAATAATCCTAGCAACTGGTTACAAAAGCAATGTACCATCTTGGCTGAAGGTACTTATTTATACTCTATGGTGCTTTCTTTATTGCACAGTTTGTTGATTAATGTAACATATATTATATGCACTAGCAAAGTTCAAAAGTACTAAGAAAGGGGGACGTGTTTGGCTGATCTACTTTAATTTTCCCACCCCAGGAAAGTGAGATGTTCTCGGAAAGAGATGGCCTCCCAAAAAGGCCATTTCCAAATGGCTGGAAGGGCAAGTGTGGGCTATACGCTGTGGGGTTCACCAAACGTGGCCTTCTTGGGGCATCGATGGATGCTAAGAACATTGCTGATGACATAGAAAGTTGGTGGAGGGCAGAACCAGAGGATCTTTCAACCATTTCTTGACCACATTCACTGCGGAAGTTCTGATTAATTGGGGTAGCCTACACATGGGATTAACTTGATCACAAAGCCCAAGAACTTTTAGGGTTTGCAATATTTGGCACACAATTGACGAAGAGAAAGGAATCACTGAGGAAGAAATTATGGATGAAATTTGTAGAAGTAAGTTTTTGATTGGTCAGGAAAAAATTGCAATTTTTGCCTTGTAACTAAATTCGTTTGGCAAAATCGTCCTTAATTTTTGGATCTGACAAAAATGCTTTGACATTTCAAAATTTTGACAATTTCAGGACAATCTACCCTAATTCTCTCAGAAAAATACATGTCTTGTGCACGTGACAAGTTTTTGGTGCCTCTAGACACACCGGCAGAAGGACATCAGGTGGAATAATGATGTGTAAAAAACATCATTTGGACGTCAAATGTGTAAAAAAAGAATTGTAATTTTGTCTTGTATATACAGCTATTTGATAAAAATGTCTTTTAATTTTTATGACTGACAAAAATGTTCTAACTTTTTACACTTCAGAGTCCAACATTTCTTTATATGTCATCATTCCACTTGGCATCTTTTTTAACAACGTGTAACATGTCACAAGAAACCCCCCAATTAATGTGTCACGTGCATCGCACATGTAAAAATTTGGCGAAATTAGGGTTTGTCCTGAAATTATCAAAATTTTTAAAAAAATTAGGACATTTTTGTTAGTGACAAAAATTAAAGAACATTTTTTTGTCAAATAACTATATATACAGGATGAAAATTGTTTTTTCTTTTTTTTTTCTCACTAGTAACAAGTGATAAGGATGAGGATTGTAGAGAGTAAATAGAGGGTTATTAGGTTTTCGGTTGATATATATATATATATGCGCTTCAAATCCACTAGTGTACATACGTCTTGTACATAGACAATTTTCCCTATTATTTAGGTTTTAACACCTAATATAGCATAGGATTAACCGCGTTTTTTTTTTATATTTAAAAAAAGGTGTGCTTTTATTTAATCTTAATTATTAGAATGTCGAAAGTGTTGTTCCCATCATTTTGTCAAAGGAAATTTGAATTGATATTATCAAAATATTTGATTAAATATTCTATGTATTTTTCACTCTTTGCTCCTTTTGTCCTTAGTTATGCATTTATGCAGTTAGTGTACCATAAAAAATAATACAAAAATACACATTACCGGAACAAAAGGAGAGAGATAAAATAAAAAGATATAAACTTCACAGGCCTAAACATTTTCTTTCTTTAGTCAGTTATTCCTCTTGTAATTGCAATACTTGTACATGGAGATTGATGATCATCCATATGTATATGTATGAATTTGGGACATGTATATAAGGAAGAAGAATTGTATATATTATGAAGAACACATGTATCATTACTAATGCACGATGGTGAAACAAAGCCAATTATATTATCACTGGCTCATTTAATGCAATTTATAGGGGCCGTGCCCATCGTGGTGTGCAATGATTACAATTCCAGGCATACGAGAGGACCGCTGAAATTGTATCATGCATAATTAATTTTAAAATACTAACCACATGATTGTCATACACGAAAAAACAAAGACGAGAAAGAATAAAACAAAAATGAAAAAATGAATGAGATATTGTGAAATATCTCATAATTTATATGCATAAGTAATGACAAAAGAAAAGACGAGCAAGAATAAAATAAAATGAAAAAATGAATGAGGTATTGTGAAATATCTCATAATTTATATGCATAAGTAATGACAAAAGAATGGGATGGTCACTTTTACTTGATTTTATATGTAATCAAAAATAAATATTACAAATAAGGTGGAAATAATTTTACATTTGAAATTAAAATTTATTTAAAAAATTCATATAATTGTAGTTATACAAAGATTAAATTTAAAACCTAAATCTTCTCTAAAAATAATAATATTTTAGCATGAAAAATTGATATGAAAAATAAATAATATATATAATACAAAAATTTATAATATATAATTGTCTTGTTGTTATATATATTACTAAATATTATGTGTGTGTGTGTGTGTGTGTGTAGTGTAACATAGTCAGATCATGTTTTATTTCATATGATACGTATATATAATATATTTATATGGCGTATATACAAAATAAATAATGTTTTTACAATATAGTCACACAATATAGTCACAAGTTCAAAACTTTGACCTAATCGTATCGAAGTTTATTAAACTTCAAAAAAATATGAAAAAATAAAGAAAAAAGAATGAGTATTCCTAATAGACTAGAAACAAGTAAACCCAGGAAATCACTAATTAATTCTAGGTTTTTGGGAATTGGTGATTACAAATAGAATGATGATTTTTTCCAAAATTATACAAATCATGTGTTTTAAAATGTAACAAAGTATGCTCATTCCACTCTCATCTGTCGTACATGATTGTAACCTCCACCATAACACACTTGTGCTTCGACTGTTTGCAAAAATCTAGCTAGTTGACATATATTGTAAAGATAAAGCATGAAAACAATAATTATCAAATTCAACCATATTTAATAATTCCATGTATCAAACATTTGGCGATAGCTCATCAACTACACACAGAATCATTGAATTAAAGAAAACACTGGTTGATTATTGCTTTTTTCTTAAAAAAATAAAGTAAAGAATGCGTTGAACCTGAGAATTTCAATTCCAAGCATATGCCAATCATACAAACCATGCATTGAGGGCTTCTCGTTCAAGGCAAATAAGCATATGTCCCTTATTTAACTTTAATTATTCCAACTTGTATTCAGCTAACGCCCCTACTCGAGTGGCCCCTAATTAAATAATTAATTCTACTTAATACATGGACCTTTTTCACTGAAAAAAATCCATTGCTCGGCTTTATTTCGCAAGACACTCAGCTTAAATTGTTATGAATAAATATCTTATATTCACGGGTCGAAAAAATTAATCTTGTCCCAGTGGAAATTATAGGAACTATAGGTTGTCACATATATAGGTTAATGCTTAAGCGATTGACACGTGCTTAGAAACACACACACACACAATTATTAAGTTAATGAAGCATTTTGGTTGGATAAAGTCGAAGTATACAACTATTCTTATCTAAAATTTTTTAAATTTTTTATTCTATTATTTCTCATGTTTCTTTTAACTTATTATTTTCAATTTTGTTTTCTCTCAATTCTTTCTCTTTTCAAATTCTTTTGAACTTTCTTTATTTCCTTATTTTAAATATTTTTATTCTTTTAATTATTTTACACGCTTTAAATTATTTTTATATTTTAACTATTTCCTTATAATTATTTTGGTTAAAAAGTTAAAAATAAGTTCAAATACCTACAATTATACTTGATTGAGCTAACACACTAATTTATCTTTAAAAAAATATCTTTAAATTTTATATATTATTAAAGGCATCTTTGTTTGTAAAAAAGTACAAGAAATACAAAAATGCAGGTAATGTGTCAATTCAAAAAATAATTATTTTTGATAATATGATCAATTTTCATCCAAAACACTAATTAATAGACCAAAAACAAAAAAAGAAAGAAAGAAAGAAAGATGTAAACATATCAAATATAGAAGGGATTTTGTAGCATCAAAGGAAAGGAGTGTAGTTTATAATTATATTAACTCATAGGAAAGATTAGTATAATTAACCCTATATTTTAAGGCTTGTTTTGATTGTTAGTGATATGTTCTCTACCGTTAAATTGTCAATGAGAGATACTTAAAGGATATTGGTCATAAATTTTATTATTATAAATTTAAAAAATATTGATGATTATTTTGTCAATATTCTGACAATATTTTCATACATGTAAATCTTGAATAACATAAATTATTGCATGTACCTTTGTAATAATGTTAAAAAGCCTTATTTATAATGGGTTGGATACAAGGCTGTTTTAGTACAGAATTACTGAAACTAATTTACAAGTTACAGGTACTCTAAAAGATATTAGAGAATTAATACGATTTACACACCTTATATTTGTACAATGAGTGTCATGTTGTTCAATATAAGATATTGAGAATACATGTACATAAATGTATCATTAAAGAATGAGCATTCGAATATCGATTTATAAAATAAAGCAGAAATATAAAGTTTACTCTTTGCTATCAATATTTTAGTTCATGATCATATTAAGTGCGCATAGACTTTAGACCTAAGATAGCATGATTGTCTTGTGCATATGATGACCAACGTGTCATTCAGACATTATGTGGTTGATATTTTATGAGATGAAAATTTTTATTTAAGGTAGTGTTTGATCAGAAAAGAATTTCAGATAGAAATATTAGTTGCATGAGAAAACATCAATTAGTCATATGATAAAACTTATAAGTTTGACTAATTTCATGATTCTCAATTGATTGGGACAAAATAAAATAAAAAGTTTATATCGCATGGTATTCATGATCAAAAGGATTTATTGTGATTCATTCACTTCACTTTGAATGAGTTGCGATATAGGTCATAAGCTAGATGCTATTCATATTTTTTGAAGTATGTTCGTTTTCAACTATGAATAAACCTAAAGAGTTACACATAAAAGAACAAAACAATAGCTTGAGGTATTTACAAAGTGGTAATCACAAGGTTTGAGAAGTCTTATAAATGAGGTTTGAGAAATCTTATGAATGAGGTTTGAGAAGTCTCATGATAGATTTAATTTAGTTGCAATTAGATTGGATCAAATTAGAATGATTTATTACGTGATCATTAATTGGAAACATCACGAGCCTTTAATTTACTTAATGAGATCAATTAATTTAAAGAGACAAGGCATAAAAGGATTATTCTATACATATTATGTTTACTAATAATTGGAATTATTAATTGAAAATATAATAAACTTTTAATTTAATTAATAGAATTTATTAAATTTAAAGAAATAATTCAAATGGGCTTTAATTATTAATTAATACTTAAAGGTGAATTAGTTTGAATTAATTTTAAAGTCCATCAAGTTCATAAAACCCATTCCACAAGCCTTAGGCATATAGTATAACTAGAATTATGTCTTGAGAATGAATTATTAGAAGAGTTCCAAACATTATTCACGCGTGAATCGTTGTCATCAAGTGTTGTTCATTGGGCACTATTCACTTTCACCTCTTGCACATGAGAAAAAATTAGTTGCTAAGTTTCCTTTCAAATATTTTCTCAAGAAATTCTACAAGTACAAGAGTTATAGGATTTTATGAAAAAATTCGTAAAGTTTTGTTAGAGAACCACAGTTAACGATTTGTTTGTATGGACAGACAAGAGGTCGAAATCTTGTAGCAACTTATAGATTATAAATAGAAATTATAGGAATTGAATTATAAGTAATCATCCATACAACTATTCTAAAATTTATATTTATGCATTTTATGTTACAAAAATGTACAGGATTGGGACTTCATTTTCCACTCTACTTTTTGATGATTTTATAATTAAAATTTAAAAAATTTTGCATCATGCTGATGAAAACCAACACTGATCTTATGTCTCATCGTGACTTCGAACTCATGACCCTACGATGATTACAAATTATAAACATACATAGGCTGTGTTTGTTTTTGTTTTTATCATTACAAAATATACACTATAATTATTATAATTTTTAAATGTTTTCTCTTTCTTTTATATTTTTACATAATTTTTTTAAAAAACCACTTAAAATATGCATTTAAAAATGAAAAGAAAAATAGCCGAAATAACACAATTGAGACTTAATTGTAACAAGTGATGGACTTATATGTGTGTTGTGTGTGCGTACACATAGGCTTAAAATTTTGAGGTTGGTGAGGAGGTAGGGTGGGGGCAAGCTAGTCTTGGCGTGTCTGCATGCTTGTGAACCATGTCCGGGCACATAGGCTTAAAATTTTGAGGTTGGTAAGGAGGTAGGGTGGGGGCTAGCTAGTCTTGGCGCGTCTGCATGCTTGTGAGCCATGCTCAAGCTTTTAGTTCACTTGTGATAGCTAGCTAGTGCAAAAACAATGATGACAACAACGTGTGTGCTTGGAGTTGTTCAACAATTATTTTTTGTACCTAGTTTCTCACGAGCAGTATGGATCGTAGAGATAGGGAGGCGAAGTGCCCTACAAATAAATTTTCATTTTATATTGCTCCTTTCCTTTTTAAATTCCGGAAACGATGAGCTTTTCTTGAAGCAATGATTAATGATTAGTCTGGTAGGGGTGTTGATAAAGTGGAGTTTGAGTAATAATTATAGTTGGATCAAGTATTATTTTAATTTGACTTAATTTAATTTAATTTTGCAGGTTTAGAAATTCAATTTAAAGTTGAATTAAATAGAGAGATTAAGCTGAAAAAAAAATTTAAAGTTTGAGATCATCGATTAGAGGAAAAATATTTTTGAGATTAATCAAAATTAAGCTCAATAATTTAATATATTAACACCTCAACTCGGATTCATTGGATAATTAATCGATCTCAAACTCGTGTCTGTTTAGAAGCATTTCTACTAGGAAAATATTCCTTTTCTTTCTGGATTTAATTCATCCACTAATAAATTAGATATTTATCACTTCTAATAAATTAGGGCTATGTTTGGTTTTTGATTTTAGACTAACACTCTCACTCAATATTTTTATAAATTAAACATTAAATATCTTACCTTACAAATTTTATTCAAATTCAATTACAAAATTTTTGCTCTCTCTTACTTTTTATAATTAACTAATTTTTTTCAATCATTACATATTCTTATAATTTTTTAATTTACATTTATATATATTTATACCTTATAAATTTAAATACTATCGTATTATTTAATTATTATTATATATTGAATATGTAATTTAAAATTTCTCTCTCTCTCTCTCTCTCTCTCTCTCTCTCTCTCTACAACTTAAGATCAAACACAATTTTTCAATCTAGTCAAATCATTAAAATTTTTCTACACACCCTAATAATAGTAACCAAACATGGCTTAAGAATTTGAAGACATGTTAAGTTAGTAATACACACATATTCCATATATCCACTAATATATATTCGGAGGACTCCAAGTCGGGGTTACACTTAATAACCCCAAAAATTAGTCAATGATATACAAAGTTCATGATAGTCAAAACCATCACAACAAGTCTAATAAATTTTTTATTATGCATTAAATTGAAATTTTAATTTTTATATCTTTGGGTCCAAGAGTTTAGCATGACCATATATAAAATCAATTAAAATAAACATTAGCACGGATCAATTATCTACAAAGCTACCAGCTTTAAATCCTTTGACAATTTGACCTAACAACGAAACCCATAAGCAGTCGGCTAAGAAGATCCTGACACCATATATTTTTAGATCGGAACAATGTCCAACCTTGTATTATAAAATATAAAAAAATAATTAAAAATCAAAATTGTAAATCCCCATGTATTTTCACCAAATACAGAATACGCATGCGCAGGATTTCATCTCGCCAGCCTAATTACACATAAATCGACATCACAATACACAGATACCCCATCGTACATAAGATGCGCAATGAGTCAAAAACACAGCAACTAAAATTTTACTTTGGTCCCGCCACTGGATTCCCTTTTCTTTCAACCAGTATGGTTTGAGAACAGGGTAAAGGGTCGAGCCTCTATAATGAGTAAAAATCTACACATATATTAAGAAGCTTATAAACTCTTTAAATTAAAAAATAAAAAAAAATAATGAGTAAAACCCTACTAAAGGTAGCAGTCCCCCACCAAATCCTAGGCAATAAAGATATTATCTGGGCTTCGTGTCCTTGGAACTTTTAGCAAAGAACATGCTGTGTCAAACCACAAGGAGTGGTCCTGCTCTGCTGTGCTTACTGTGTGTTGGATTCACAGGTTCATGATGGGGCACTCTGGTCATGGCATGGTACATCATACATCCCCTTTTACCTTTTACGTAGCAACCGTTGCCGATGCACATGCAAACCCACTAGACCATCCAATTTTCATTTGATAAGAAAAAATTATTAAATTAAAGGGCTTTTATTTTTATTTATTTTTTGTTTGTGTTTAGATCTATTTTATTCAGGTCCTATTGAAATTAGTTATCATAACATATCCGATATGTGTGTGGTTAATTTTTCTTACTTTTCTTACGGCTAATATACGATGCTGGCTAGATGATTTTAACCATTATCACCTTTCTGTCAAATGGATAGTTCTCTTTTTTCTCTGTTATTATTTTTAAGAAAACCGACGGTGGCTAGTATTATTTACACAAAGAAATGATACAGTTGCCTATTAAAGGGAACGGAGAGATTTGAATAAGGCAGAAGATTTTATGGGTAAACTAAGTTGTTTAATCAAATATAATCATATATTTTTTATAATAGATTAAAAATTTTGATAAAAGACAAACCCAAAGTAAAATAACTAAAACAATGAATAATTGACTTTACATTATATATATATAATGCATATGTGTCTGTGTCTGTCAATAATAATTGCACATTATATATATATATATATATATATATATATATAAACGTGTGTGTGTGTAAATTTAAAGTGTGCAATTTTACTTATAAATTATAAAATTATTTTTAAAAAATATAAATAAAAATATTTAAAAACTAAAAATATGAAAATATATTCAATAAAAAAATAAAGAAAGATCAAAAGGATTTGAAACGAAAGGGAAAGGAAATTTGAGAGTAGACATAAAGTAAAATGGTAAACTAAAGGAAAAGACAAAAAATATTAAAATTTAAAATAAGGATACTTACATAATTTCGTATCATCAATTAAAAAGTCTTATTTACTTAATAATACAGTACAGTGTACATGTCTAAGAGAGAAACAAGGATTTAATTTACGGAAAAAAGGATGGCCATACTTATTTGTATATCTATCTTCTACACCAATATTTGTATTAAAGTTTATTATTACAAATTTACAAATTTGTAAGGATGAAGTGACTATGGACCATTTTTTATTTGATTCAGATCACCGGAGAAAAGTCAGCATCGGATCGGACGGTTGGGGAGCGTTGCGTGTCAATGATGATTCAAATATTCCGCTGGGGTTACAATACAAATCAATGGCTGGCTGATTCTTGTCGTTATACGATTTATCGACCAACGGAACTTCAGTTGTTTCATAGCCTTCGAATCACACGCTATCCCTTAAACCAATATATTAGGAAATAATAACAATTAACCAAAGAAAATCTTGAGATTTATTGCTCACAATGTTTTACCATCTTCCTTTCTCTACTACTTGTTAATTAGCTCGCGTTAGGATGGTTCTTCTACTTCTGTGAAGGATTTTAACTTCCCATTGACAGATAACAATTTACTCATGTAGATAAGAAAAAAAGGTGCAATTAAAAAAGGCTCGGTTAGTTTATTTATTAATCAATTAATAGTTTCATAGCTTTTGGTGTGTGTTGTGACCTCTAAACGATTAAAAAATATTGTGGCGTGCATGGAACAATTATTGTAAGCGCTAAGGCTATGATTGGAAGTACGGTTTTGGTGAATGGTAATGTTTGGTATGAATTGTATTAGGATTTGATGTTTTAAAACTTTTTATATATAATAAAATATTAAATAATGTGATAGTATATAAATACAATAATTAGTTTATAGGGTATAAATATATATAAATGTAAACATATGTATGTATATGTATAGATATTGATTTAATTAGAAACAGGTGTAAAATAAAATAATAATTAGTTAATTAAATAGAAAATTTTGAATTTGAATTTAAACAAAAATTTTGTTTTATAATATGTTTGATAGCACATGTTTAATGGAATATTAAAGGTTGAAAATGAGTTCCAAACCTAGCCTAACTTTCTAAATGAGAGGGTCAAAGGTTCGAATTCAACTTCTCCATTAGATGAATGAGTGGATTAAAAAAATTAAAAGGATATTGTGAGAAATAATTGTTCTTTTCTCATATCACCGTGATGTTTTGAATCTTCATTATTATTCCTTGAACCAATAAAGAAATAACATTGCTCACAATTTATTTTTTTATTTTAATTCTCTATTAACATTTTTAATTATCTTTTTCTTCTAATTTTGCATTACACGAGTCGAATTTTGACAGCCAACCACGCAATAATCTTGAACTGTTAATTAATTAATTTTCATTTCACAAGTGATTATTCAACCATTTCAAGACTTCATGTCCCCCTCTTGTGTATATATTGGCTGTCGCAATCCAATTAGAACCTTAATACAGATAAAGCACTGTAATTACTGCACTGCAACACATCCTTCTGTCAACCAAATCCTTCATAATTGAAGTGCACTAACCAATATGTGTTTAAATTTTCCTAGTCTAATGAGAAAAAAAAAATTAAAACCCTAGCCAGATAACAACCATATATGGTTATCCGTCTCCTCGCCTAGTTAGGTTTCCTATTACTAGTATTTAGTTTGAAAATGCCCAAACATGAGGCCTGTGTTTGTTTTCAAATTAATAATTATTTATCACTATTTAAAAATTATACAGACCAAATATTTTATTATGCAAATTTTATTTAAATTTAAATTCAAACTTTTCACATTCTTACTTTTTATAATTAACTAATAATGTTTCATTTATTATAATTATTCACAATCAAATCAACATCTATATTTATAATTTTTCTATTAACATTCATTTTTTTATTATTTTATAAACCTATATACTATTACATTTTCTAAATTATTATTATATATTAAGCATATGTATAAAAATAATTTTCTTACTCACGTGAATTTTACAAACTAAATATAAATTTTTATCCACTTAAATGACTAAGGCTTTGTTTGTTTTTAAATTTTGATATATATATTTGAGTGTTTTTATTTTAAAATTTATATAAAATTAAGAGAGAAAAAAGATAAAAAAATAATAATAATAATTGATCGTGTGTATTTAGACGCGGGTAATTGTAAAACAATCCAACCCAAAATTTTCCTACCCTTAGGAAACAAACATACCTGAGATGGACACGTGTTCTCTTGAAATGTGACTGTAAACAATGTCAATTGGTCAACCTGTCTGTCATCTTGTATTTATTATGCCTTACGCAAATCTTGGAGCTTGGGAGGAAGAAAGAGAGAATATTCCAAGTTGATACGCAATGGCCCACCACATTCCAGTGTCCTGGGATGGAGGAAGGGCTTTACATACAACATGCAATAAAAGATCGACCCATGAAAGTGACCAATCATCATCATGCATTGGCACCCACAACCCACGCTCTGCGTGCCCGCAAGGGAAGGAATTCCAAAGTGCATGAAAAGTGGATTTGGAATCCACTGCAACGACCCAAGAAAATGGCCAGAAATCAATGAACATCGCCATTTCTATCTCCATCTTCAACTGCCAATCCAAACACGAGAGTCGTCCCTAAAATAAATTTCCCTAAAATTGAAGAAAGGAAAAAAAAATTATTATGCAAATAGCAATGTCAATAAGAAATAAAAACAAAAAAACACAAGATATTTATGTGATTTGACCAATATGATTTGTGGTGGGTTTTTCGCTCGGGCCACTCGGCACTCGCCCTTTGCTCCCACTATTAGGATTGTTGAGTCAAGTTTGGGTAGAAATTTAAATTTAATAATTCTTTTAACGTTGTTCACTTCAATTTTAAAAAATTAAAATTAAATTAGAATTTGATTTAAATAATAAGATTGTGTTTAAATATAGATTAAGTTCAAACTTGAGTTTTATTAAATTTTAAAATATTATTAAGTCTAATCGAATTTAAATTGAGTGACTCACGTGTTAACAGTCCTACCCACTACAAACCTCCAAATAATTTTTCCTTTTTTTTGTTTTAACTTCCAGAAAATACAGGCTTAAGTTATAATTTAGTCTATTCACAATAGTAGAATCGCACGACTCAGTAGATCATGTTTACTCTCCATGATGGAATTAAGGTTCGTCAGAATTATTTTGAAGGATTAATTTATTATATTTATTACTTGAAATTAATTATTTATAATTTTAATTATTTTATATCAAGCTTACATTTTATTAAAAGTTTTAATCCATTAAAAAAAACAATATATATTAACTTTAATAAAATAATTTATTTAACCTAACCATTCAAAGTGAATCTGCCGTGCATAATTCTACTCCTGGGTGAGATGTTTGTATTGTGTGTGTGTGACGCGCCACCAGATGGGGTGGTAAGCCAGCCATCTGCCAAATGGAGGAAGATCCCTCTTGTCTTTTCTTCGCATGGGTGTACCTTTTTTGTTTTTTACGTGTTGCTTCTTTCTCAATCTTGGAAGATACTTATCTCTCAAAATCTTCACATTTCCTCACTGCTTTTTTCCTTTCCACAGCAAAGATCGAATGGAGCGACCACTCCAGGGATTGGGATCTAAGTATCTTTCTCTAAATATACACCATTTTGCACATATTACCATAACGACTCCCGTACTGAATCTTTCTACTTAGTGTGGGAAAAAAGTGCTGCATGCACGCCTTTCCAGTGCTGCATGCACGCCTCAGACACTTCTAATTTGATGAAAACAGTCAATTTGCATTCAGAGAGCAATTCACTTTTTGAAAGGGGTGGTTTGGGCATTGAAAGGGCGGAATGAATCTTCTCAGGATCTCATTTTTTTGTACAACACTTTTGACTGTTTAAGAGGGCTAATTCATATCTGAATGTATTGTTGCTTGTATGTTGGTTGGTTTTGTTCCCAAAGTATGGTGCAAGAACTAGCCTTTGCATGACTGACCTCACGTGGCATGCATGCACTTAATGGTGCGCATGCGTGCCTAATGCCTTTAATGCTCCACTGAGTGGACAATTTCTTAATTTCTTAGAGAATTTGCTATCTAAGAAAATAATTAAATAACCAAATTTAGCTTAGAATATTTGTGTTTGTGTATATGTATTCCCTTTTGGATCATTTCTCTTATTCTCTGTCTAATTCTGTGTGTCAAGGGAACATTGGTCAAACTGGAGAAATGAGATTACTCAGTTGACTCGCTTGCACTTGTTCCTGTATTTTGAATATCTTTACACACACACACATATTATAGCCTGAACAAGTGCATAGCCACCTATTGCGATTTCACTACATAGAATTCCATTCTATTGTAGTGAATGAGATATAACTGATGTTGAAGTTTCCTTCCCCAGTCTCTTATGACACTTCCTTGTCAATATATATTCCCTTTTCTCTTTGCTGGTTTGAGGGCAATGACAACGGGCAAAAATCAATAATTTAACACGTGGGATTTCCAGGATGCATATATACTAGATTATCTCTAGCTTAAAATCTTGCTGCATCACCTCTCTATTATTGCCTCCTCTTTGGTATGTGTAATCTATTACTATCTATACTACATTATTAAACTTGGGGGACTTATTTTGGTTTTACCAAAAATAAAATTACATATTTATCTCTCTTAATTACACAATATAAAATTACAAATTTACCCTTATTTAAAATTCTTTTGTCCTCTTCTGTCCTTTATGTCCCTCTTTTTTATTTTAATTTATGTTTGTTTGTTAATATTTTTATTTTAAAATTCCACATTTACTCTTATTTTACATGTGTAATTTTTGCCCTCTTTAAATTACATAGGAGATATTTAAAATTACACATGTTTAGAAGAGGATATTTTTAAATTACACATTTACCCTTGTTTTACACATGTTTGGTTTTGGTCTCTTTCAATTTTTAATATTTTAAGTATTTTCATTTTAAAGAAAATTATTTTTATTATTCAAAATATAATAAATTTATAATTTAAAAATAATTTTACACACATAGAATGTATCAAATTGACTAGTTAACAATAGTTCTCCCACTGGAAAGGAGTGAACTAATCACTTGTTAATTAAATGATGAATATAAAAGAATATGTTCAATCATGAAGTTGTTATAACTATTTTTTTTTTTTTTGTAAATTATAATTTGGTTGTAATTAAAGTATGTAAAGATTTATATATATATATATATGCATCTGTACTATATATTACATCAAAATCTCTGAAATGACTACCATTGGCCTTGGAATTAAATCTTCCAAAGACCTTGTGATGGGCTTGTTTGAATAATCAGACATAGCCCATTGGACTACATACAAAGCCCGTAAGGAGTTTACAGATTTTTGTTTTCCTGGAGATACCAGAAGCTTGGTTAATTTGTTGATGTCAAAGATTCCTTGACGCGGTATTCGATGGGTTTGAAAAATGTTTGAACTTGAGTTTTGAAATTTTTTTTGAGCTCAAACTCGCTACTTTAAGGACTGAATTCGAGTTTTACAAAATTGAGTAAATTTGAGTTCAATAATTCGTTAAACTTAAACTTGTACTCCATATTTATACCGCTACTTCAAAATAATATTGTTCTATGGCAAGGCCATGGGTAAAAATCACACTCGGGACACCTATTGTTTCTAAAAAACCTGACATTTAATGTCGAAAGAAGGAATTTAGGGGAGGTGTGAAAATTGTGTTATTTTTTCTAATTGTGTTATCTACACAAATGAGAAAGTTCTTGTTAGAATGTGTGTAAAAGTGGACAGTTGTTCTATGATGTAGTCTAGAAAAAAACAAAAGAGAGAAAAAAAAATGAGATTTTAGGAAGGCTTGTCCTTTTTGAAAAAACAAAGCTTTGCTCTATGGTCGGGAGGTACTTTTTGCATATCCAACCTCTTCATTCCCTTGAAGCAACACACATTTTTGGTTTAATAATTTTCTGATAGTAGCAGAACAATGTTTGTAAGCCCTACAAACCTGTAAAGATTTGCGAATATGATCTCAAATTTTAAAGAACATCTATCTAAAGCACTGAGTTCAAGGCATGTGTCATTCAGATATTGCACCATTCAAAGTAGTGACCAACAGGTAAAACGTATATCATTGGCCATGTTTAAATTGAATAGTTAAGCTCCGCTATGCCTGCATATTTGATTGAGTTGGTGCCTTTGGGGCAAGAGTACGTTGCCCCATGTAGATATCTCTGTCAACCGCTCATTGAGTTAATCTGGATAACACTTGGCTGGCTGCTGTAATTCTACTTCAAAATCTGTTATGTTTTGCTTATTTAACACACACACACACATATATATACGTGTTGTTTCTTCCAGGAGTTTTGACACTGGCTTGGTCATGGAGGTGATTGTTTTGTGATTGGGTCACAGCTATCTAGAGTAACAGGTCTTGCATCTCCTACCTAATGCAATTGACCGAACCGCCATCTCTTTCCTTCAATAATGCCTTCACTTCACTTCAAGACATTATTTATCAATAAGAATAGGAAAAACTACCTTTTGGAATGGAAGCAACGAGACTTGAAGCTTAGTGGAGACATCAGAATTGAAATTGCCAACAAAACCACAATTGGGTACATCTCAGGATGTTTACCAAGACTAGAACCCACGTACAGAACACGCCATTACTGAAAAAATAATCAGCACCTGAAACCATCCAAAGCAAAAAAGAGAGAAAAATCTAATGAAAGAAAGAAATGGACAGTATATAATTAGCTCTGTGAGATTCCGACAGGGTGAGAAGAATTCAAAGGAGTTGCTCTCCTAACTTAACCGGTACAGATGTTGGATTTCGTTCTTTGAAGTATTTGAACCTACTTGGTTCACATTTGGACAAATCGAAGTAGGTTGACAATGCTCAAAGCAATTAGGAGAAAGACCACTAGAACATGGTGAACGCGTTGCTGTTAGGTTCTAGGGCAAGTTTAGAGAAAAGACAGCACCTATATCTTGTTTGTTACTGACTTATTGTTCCATTTGGTATCAAATATGATGTGTTTTGCGCATAAGGTACTATAGCAACTCCGAGAAAGAAGGGTGCTGCTGCAGCTTCATAAGCTTTTGAAACTATTGAGCTAGATTTACATGGTTTCCCAAAATTTGTTTTCAATCAGAGCTATTTGTAATTGCAATGATTGTTATTCTTATTATATTTATTTCAAAATTTTCCAAGCATATATACCTAGTCTTCATAGTTATATTTTATGTTTTTTGCAGACGCACTACTCTCAAATGGATGTAAATCCAATACCTAAAGAATAAAACGTTAGCATGCAAACATTGGATGTCCTGAAGAACACCAGTCTTCATGTTTGAAGTTGCTTCATTGCGAACCCACGTTATCTTTCAACGGTTTTAGAAAATTAGAAGAAAAATTATTGCAAGATAACCTCTTAAATGTAAATGTGAAATGAAATGATACACTAGGTATCGAAAGCAGGTGCTGTTTGTTTGGATGCAAATTACTCCTCTTACTTCGTATTAAAATACACACATTTTGATTATATTATTTATAATTTCTACTTGTTAAACTTTTTTATCCTTCATTTTCCAACTAAAATTTGATTTATTGTATTCATTTTTATTCTTTATTCTTACAAAACTACTTTCTTTCTATCTCATTTTATTATATAAATTTTTAATACATTTTTATATTTCAATAATTTATTTTTTATTAAAATTTTTAAAATTATAATAAATTCTACTTTATTATCATTAATATATAATTCTTATTAGATAATAAATTATAAAATAAAATTTATCCATGATATAATTTAAAATATTCATATAATATAAATAAGAGTTATAAATTCGGATGATAAATTGTGTTTTAAATTTTAAAGGTGCACGAATTGATAATAGTGTACAAACACGATATAGAAGCCAATTGCCCATTTGCATACATTGGAATTGCATCTATTCAAATCAATTCTTTTAAATATATCATATATTAAAATAATGTTTTTTTTTCTTTTACTTTTTCACATTTTATAAGTTTTTGTATGAAATCTTGTATATAATTTCAATTTTTGTGCTACAGGACAATTTTCTATATAATAATAAGAAAAATTATACAAGATAAATAAATTTGAATCAAAATAAATTTTATCTAGACTTTATTCTTTAATTTCAATCTTTTAATTATTTTTTTAAGAACGTAATTTGAAATTTAAATAATTTTCAATGAAAGAGTTTGTGTTTAATCTTGTTCTGAAGCTTGTTAAATATTGAATTAACATTAATATCTAAACTTAATATTACAGTTTTAGATTAAACGCAAAATTTTGAAAACTTTAACAACAAACGTTTTGAATTTGCTTACAAACATCATGCATCTGCCTTAAACTTTAGAGAAGATTCAGAAAGAATCTTCAATACTTCTAAATTTTTCATTATCTTCTTCTTTATCCTTTCTTTATAAAATATAACTGTTATTTATAATTATAAGAGAAATAATGTAGTTATATCAATTATAAATAGAAGTCATATTTTTGATACAAATAAATTAATTGATAAGCTTGTTCCGAAAGCTTATCAAATAAATTAAGCTTATAAATAGAAACTATACATCTTAGACAAATAAAACTTCAATACTTACTATAGAAGAGATAGTATAGAAGTTTATCAAATAAATTGACTAATAAACTTGTTTTTGATAGAATCCTTATCTTCCATGCGAATTAATTAGTTAATTAAAATATTAATTAATTATTTTAAAATTTATATTTATTTAAATTTCTAAAATATTAAAAGAAATCATTTAATTGATATTCTCACACGATATTTTTCATGCATCATTATTTGACTAGATACAAAATTTTACAAATTTACAAGTGTGTCCTATTAAATTTTACACATTTAAACATATTAGTTGACAAATGTTTTTTTTAAATTTAAATTTAATTTTTTATCTCTTACATATCATAAATCAATATTTATATATTTCACATTTACTTTTGTATTTATATCTGTTTAGGTGTTAAGAATTATTTATGGTTATGTCATTTAATTATTATACAAGCTTCTTGCAAAAAATTTTTTTATGATAAACTAAATTACAAGTTTGAATGAACCCCAGCCAGAAACAAATTAACTAAACCAAAAAACCTCACAAAATCCCCAAAACACGGTTCTTTCATTTTTGTTTGATTGCCAAGGTTGTGACAAAAATCTCATCGGTCTTCTTCAGAGGAAAAACGTTCTCATCGTTCTGCCTCTGTGTGGGATCAAAATCAACTCTCTTTGGATATCCGCTTAGCTCATCAAGATCCATTCTTTTTATCTTGTGTAGATATTGACTTTGCTCCAACTCGCGGAACAGTGTGATTAATTGTATTTGAAGATCTCAGGCGCCGGAAAATGGCACCCCCATCTCAATTCCATCGATCCCCTTCTCAGCCCTCCGGGTATTCTTCCAAGTCAACTCCTCCCTCCGTGCCTACATATATGTATTTATGTATTTGTGTGTTCGGGTGTTTATGATTTGTGAAGGAGTGACCGGAATCGGAGTGATTAGGATTTAAGGGTTCAGCATACTGCCAAAATACCCAAAAACCAAAATTACGTCCGGATAGATAAGTGTTTGATTATGGTTGCGTGTTTGTGAATTTTCGAAGCGTCGAAGTTGTAATTCTGAGAATGGAAGTCTAACTTCAGTGCAGATTCTTCATAACTATGTTGTGTAACGAAATGGATCCACGGCCGAGTTTATTGTACTCCAACTTCACCAGGAAAAAACAGCCCAACCCATTTTTAAAATTGAGGGCAAGGAAAAAGAAAGAAACTTTTTTGCACACTAGTTCTTTGTCGTTTATATGCACACATTTTCACAACAGGTGAACAGCTTGCATGATGTGGATCCTCGGATGCAAATAGCGAAATGGGTGGTCTTAACAGCTTAATTCGTTCATTTTTTATGTCAATTCTCTGTGTGTGTGTGTGCCTATCCGTTTGTCTCTTCATTGTTTTATGTGTTATAATATGGAATTTGGGTGCCCTACGATGACAAAGTTAGTTCTTTTGCTTTCTTGCTCCCTGAGAATTGATAAAATGCTAACCCTATATTCCTTTCATCAGAAAAGGAGAGGTTTCTGATCTTAAAATGCAGCTTCGCCAGCTAGCGGGCAGCCGAGCTCCTGGCGCTGATAACTCAAAGAGGGAGCTTTTCAAGAAGGTTATCTCTTATATGACCATTGGAGTTGATGTGTCATCAGTTTTCAGTGAAATGGTGATGTGCTCAGCAACCTCAGACATTGTGCTTAAAAAGATGTGCTATTTGTACGTTGGCAATTATGCAAAACACAATCCAGAACTTGCACTTCTGACAATTAACTTTCTCCAAAGAGACTGCAAGGATGAGGATCCAATGATTCGTGGTTTGGCGTTGAGAAGTTTGTGTTCACTTGGCGTGGCAAATTTGGTGGAGTACTTGGTGGGGCCATTAGGTAATGGGTTGAAAGATGGGAATAGTTATGTGAGGATGGTTGCAGCTGTTGGAGTTCTCAAGCTATATCATATTTCATCTTCAACATGTGTCGATGCTGATTTTCCTGATCTGCTCAAGCATTTAATGCTCAAAGACAAAGATCCCCAGGTTAGGCTAGTTGTGCTTCATCTAGTGATCTCCTTTCTTATACATAGACGATATTTGTAATCTTCAAATTACAGCAAATTATATTTTAATGCATTAATTGAGTTGTGCGTCTATTATACTTGGGACTCTGAATAAGTGAATTATTTTAGACGAAACATTGAGAAAATATTGACTTAAAGTAGAGGAATTTTCTCCTGATGCAAATTCAACCATGTTGATAATGCTGGCTGTATCAACTGAATGGATAACAACTATTTTAATCACATTCTACTTTGGTTTTTCTAAGTTTTCCTTTTGTACTTATCAGGTGGTCGCAAATTGTTTGACTTCTCTACAAGAGATCTGGAGTCTGGAAGTAAGTACATCTGAGGAAGCAGCAAAGGAGAGAGAGGCCTTGACCAGCAAGCCAGTCGTATATTACTTTTTAAATAGGTATCTATCCTAGGCATGGTTCATTGCGTGTATTTGTTTCTTTTAACCTATTACTTGCTACTACATCATCCACGTACATTGTTGTTTCTTTTGTTCCTTGATGTGAGGTGCAACTTGTATGTCTTTTATGGCCTTTCTCCGAGATTGATTTGGTGAGAGTAAGAAAAATAGTAGCCCAGGGATTTTATGTCTTTACCCCATTTTTTCTATCAGTATATAATGATATATTTCGAGTGAAGACTTGGTGACTGTCTGCTATTTGTTATGTAATATCATTGACATAAAATATTTGAATTTGTTATTTGCTTTTTCTTAGCTTCAAAACCATTGGCTATGTTTGATTGGTGATTATAAAATCATGATTGGATGATGTGATAGTATATAGATATAATGAGTAGTTTTTGGATCATAAATATATATATAATAATGTCTATTAGTTTCTGAACATTCAAAATTAATACATATATATAAATGTGAGTGTATATGTATTAATTTTGAATGTCCAGCGATTCATAAACATTATTAATTTGGTCCTATATATATCATTAATTATGTACATGTGGTAACTCCTGACATAATCTTTGAGATCTCATTTCTAAAATCTTACTCTCTCTCTCTCTCTCTTGCACGCGTGCACTTCCACACATACAGATGCATGTGCTCAATTTGCATGTGTGGATGCAGATATCTTTTTGCTTATTCTTTTTCACTTTGAGATTTATCTTTCTGGGAAAAGGTCTCTATTTGGGCATTTGATGTATGCAGGATTAAAGAATTCAGTGAGTGGGCGCAATGTATTGTTTTAGAGTTGGTTTCAAAATATGTTCCAACTGACAGTGAAGAGATCTTTGACATCATGAATCTTCTTGAAGATAGACTTCAACATGCAAATGGTGCAGTTGTCTTGGCCACCATCAAGTTGTTTTTACATATGACCCTGTCCATGACTGATGTTCATCAACAGGTAATATATAATTTCATAATTAATGATGGCAGTAGCAACATTTTGTGATTGTCGTAGAATTCATGCACAAGCCTTTAGTTGCCAATTCAGATCCCAGTAAAGTTTTCCCCTTCTCTATGGTCATGGCATTTGAAATTCTACAAACTTTTAGTGCTGCTTTCGCAGTTTGTGGAATTTCAGTTAGGCATTGGCATTTCATTGATCTGTTTTTACGTTGTTATGAGTTCCATGCCACTGTTGCATGACATCTAGCTGCATCCTCAAACTTCACTTATTACGGAACACCTGGGGTAAATGAAACAGCTTGATGTTGGCATTTGATTATGTTATGAAACCTTTAAAAGCTTTTTCATAGAATTAATCTCTGCATCGTTTACTTTCACATTTGGTGCATGTTATGTTCCATAGCCACACTGTCTTTTTATATTTATTATGTTTCTCTTACTAAATGTAATTCAACTCCTATACCATGTTACCTAGCAATGCAGAGATTCCTAATTTAAACCTTGAAAGTGTTCTTTAAATTTCGCCCATGTCATTCTAGGTCTGACTTCCTTTTTATTTCAGCAAGTATAATGCATATTTACTGGTAGGTTGTGACACTTGATGTTTTGCAAATAAATTTTAGAATATAGTTTACCATGCAGACATAATGTTGTCAGGTGTACGAGCGAATTAAAGCTCCTCTGCTTACTTTGGTTAGCTCTGGAAGTCCTGAGCAATCATATGCAGTTCTAAGCCACCTTCATCTGCTAGTGATGCGCGCACCATATATTTTCTCTTCAGACTACAAACACTTCTACTGCCAGTATAATGAACCATTTTATGTCAAAAAATTGAAGCTTGAGATGTTGACTGCTGTGGCAAATGAGAGCAACACATACGAGATAGGTATGTTTCATTCTCTATGCATGCTTGAACTTTTTGCCATGAAAGATTTGCCAACTTTCAAGTTATATGCCAATCACTGCTAATGCTCAACCTTTTTGGTCTATTCTAGTGACTGAACTTTGTGAATATGTTGCAAATGTTGACATTCCAATGGCAAGAGAATCAATTCGAGCTGTTGGCAAGATTGCTCTGCAACAGTATGACGTGAATGCCATTGTCGACCGGCTGCTTCAGTTTTTGGAAATGGAGAAAGAACATGTGACTGCTGAAACTCTGGTAAGCATTTCTTTTCTATATCCCAGACTCCAGGGATTGTTAATCTTGTTACATTACCAAGTCTAATATAATAAAGTACTAGTAGGATATGGGAAAGCTTGAGCCAGATCTGGTTTCTGTATGCAGGTTCTAGTAAAAGATCTTCTTAGAAAATATCCTCAGTGGAGTCATGACTGCATAGCTGTTGTTGGGAGTATCGGTAGCAACAATGTTCAGGAACCCAAAGCCAAGGCAGCTCTTATTTGGATGCTAGGAGAATATGCTCAAGACATGCAGGATAGTCCTTACATTTTAGAAAGTTTAATCGAAAACTGGGATGAGGAGCATTCTGCTGAGGTAATTAGATGCTGTTATCTTGGTTTTAATCTTTTTACTTGAATCAGTTCCTTAATCTTATCCACAGTTTGAGCTCATTCTTGGGTCTGTTCTCGTTAGGATCTTGCATGCTCATTCTTTGTGTGGTTTCTTACAAGTGCATGATGTTAGTCTATAATTAGTCTTCTTTAATATTTTGATAATCATTTTCAAAGATGACGGCAAATAAAAATCAGCCACGGCTCGTTCTGTGTCTCATATGAAACTGTCCACTTATTTAGTGGCTTCTAAACAATGCCTATCTATATCGTGTGTGTCCCTAGCTAGTTGCCCATCATATTTTAATAAGCCATACAAAAAGTAACTGTTTGAAACTAAGTATCCACATTTTTAGATGAAATTGAGGAAGTCAGCATTATAGGTATTTTAAAGAGTTGGAAGAATTTTACAATCATTCTCCCAGAATATCCTTGGCATATCTTGTCTGAAATTTTAAGGGGGGAAAAAAGGAGGTGCGAGAGCCTGCACCTTACTGGGTTCTCTCCACCTCCTTGTTTTCTTATTGAGTAGAATGGCAAGATAAATCTCCATGAGATTTCAAGAAGAGTAGCAGTATGAGAGTTTACTAATACTTTGTAGAGCTTTGATTTATAGTATTAAGCCACCTTTATTTCAATTTTTATATTTGTGTACTAGTTCTTGCAATCTAATATAGAAAAATGGATACACATTTATTTGCCGTTTGTATGAATTAGAGTATAACTAAAGGTTTTGAGTCAAATAATTTTTTTTTTTTGTAATTCATTGTGTACAAGTAATTATTTCCGTGTGCTGCACAGGTCCGTTTGCATCTTCTTACTGCAGTAATGAAGTGTTTCCTGAGAAGACCACCAGAGACTCAAAATGCCTTAGGAGCTGCTCTAGCTGCTGGTCTTGCAGATTTTCATCAGGTCTGGCTTGTCAGCATGAATTTCATGAAAAGTTAAATGAAGAATCTGAAGTTCAGATACTTCTTGTCATCTTGCATGGTTAATGCTAGATTGTGGCTAAATTCTGTTCCACTGCAGGATGTTCATGATAGGGCATTATTCTACTACAGGCTTTTGAAGTATGATGTTTCTGTAGCTGAACGTGTTGTAAATCCTCCTAAACAAGCTGTTTCAGTATTTGCGGACACGCAAAGTAGTGAAATCAAAGATCGTATTTTTGATGAATTCAACAGCCTCTCTGTTGTATACCAAAAGGTACTTTTTCTAACTCCTGCTTGTTCCGTCAACATTTGGGTGATGCTGGACAGGTGCTGTATTTTTTTTTCACAGAGATAATGGCGATAATAAGCACAATAATTCACAAGCAGCTGAAAGATCTAAATTTCTACCTCTCAATGCCATTTTTGGGGAACACAATGTACTTGTCTGTTAATGATCCTGAATTGTAGAAATAATGTCGTTCACAAATAGAATAGACTTCTAGTGCATGTATGAATACTAAAATATAGTAACATATTCCTATTCTTGCACAAACAGATCATGCATAAATATCTTAAATCAACAGCAGACGTAGAAACACATTTTGCATTTGGATTGGGGGAATTTGTAGTACAGTTATCAATTAGAATAAATTATGGTTGGCTTTGGTGGGACTAAAAAAAATGAAGTATCCAAGTTCCGTTTAGAAAAAACTCAATTGGAAATGTCTATGATTACTTTGGGTATCATAAATGGTTCCTGTTATTTCTGTAAGTCCTACCAAAAAGCAATGGTGATGAGAAGATTTGCCTAATAAAAACATTGTTGCAGCCGTCCTACTTATTCACTGATAAGGAGCACAGGGGGCCTTTCGCTTTCTCAGAGGAACTTGGTAATCTGTCAATCGGCACGGAACCTCTAGATAATGTAGTTGCAGCTCAGGCAGTTGATGCAAATGACAAAGACTTGTTATTGAGTATTTCTGAGAAGGAAGAGACTCAGGGTTATGGCAACAACGGTTCTGAATATAGCGCACCTTCTTATAATTCTTCCACAACAACAGATGCTTCTCAGAGTCACTTAGGCCTGGTCTTACTAGACCAACCATCTACGGTACATACAACTGCAAGCTCGGCAATTGATGAATTACTCGGCCTGGGAATGCCAGCTTCACCTAGTCCCGCCTCTCTGCCTTCTGCACTGCTGCTTAATGCTAAAGCTACCATAGATCCTAATGCTTTTCAGCAGAAATGGAGACAACTAACAGTATCTGTGTCCCAGGTTCATAAATTTCTTATCTTTACATTTATGTATATGCTTGTCTTTAAGTTCTGCGGACATTTTATGAATAGACCCCTTCGCGAGTTTCCTTTAGATTACCATGTGCGGTAGGAAGTAACCGACAGCGTGGATCTAAAATGCGGCCTTTCTCATCTTTCTGACGGTTTTTTCGTTTGAACTCGCAAAGTTAATTTCCTTATAATCTTATATCATCCTTTTTTGGTCATTGTCTCAGGAATCCTCTATAGATCCTCGAGGAGTGGCAGCGATGACAAATCCTCAGTCCCTCCCTAAGCACATGCAAGACCATTCCATCCACTGCATAGCCTCAGGAGGTCAAGCCCCAAATTTCAAGTTCTTTTTCTTTGCACAGAAGGCAGAGGAATCCTCGGCGTATCTCGTGGAATGTATTATTAACTCATCATCGTGTAAAGTACAACTAAAGATCAAAGCCGATGATCAGAGTTCGTCCCAGGCGTTCTCAGAATTGTTCCAATCTGCCCTTTCCAAATTCGGCTTGCTTTAGGCACTCAAACATGATGTAACTTCTGTTCTTTTTTGTTTGTTCTTTTTCCGCGAGCAGAGGGGAGATGATGGACAAAAGGAGAGTCTTGTAAAATCTAGCTAATGCACAATAAGAGTTAAGAACAGCTGTTTTGGGTTTTAGGCTTAGCTTCATCAATTTGCTCTACTGGATGACTCTGTTTTTGTTTTATGTTACAAATTATTATACTTTTCAATTTTTTTATATCTCTTTTGTTTTTAAACCATTCTAAAAAAGGGGCGAACTGAAAAACACATACTCAAAATCAAAACAAAAATGTCACGTCCTTTGAGACATGGTCTGGCATTACTTTTAAGTGAAATGAGTCAAAATATCAAAGTCAACATGCAAAGCATATTACAATTCATGGAAGAATCTCATTTTAAAATTAGACAAGTCCGTAACTTTGCAAGAGTTGTACTATTTGTCTAAAGTCTCTGAAACAAAATGAAGTAATAAACTACTTATTTAAGGTTTCTACCAACTTCATCACTATTCCCAAAAGTGAACTTCTATCTCCATCCTCAACTAAACCATAACTTGGAAGAAAGTGAGAGATTCATCCTCCTATTGAAAGCAGATTCATCCTCCTACTGAGGTGTAAGCATGCGAAATGCACTTTTAATAGTTAAAATCGAAAAACACTTTCCAGAAAGAAAGGGATTAAAAAAGAAAAAAAACCCTTCGTGTCAATGAAAAAAACTGGTTTAGCCGCATAGTAATTGAAATTGAAGACAGCCCATCATAGAAAATGATGTTAATCTTATGGCCTAATTTGATTTATTTCCCTTCTTTCAATCAATTTTTCTCGGATTTGATAACAAAATTGGGCGTTTGCCAGAACAATTGCCCGAACATCAATCGAAATCTTTATCACAACTCACCGGCACCGCCAACATCCTGCTTTGTCACACATGCTTTATGTTTGCTATGAGAACAACAATAACATGAATTTGCATCAAATTTTTTCTCACCACCTCAATTTGCGTCCAAACAAAGTCATGACATCTTAATTTGTATCTTGCAAATGAATCCAAGCTTACTGCCCACACAAAATTCAAAATTTCCACAAAACTAGCAGTTGCCCAGAGCCTAACATAAGTCCACCCCAAATTGAATTCCACAGGAGCATATTTAAATTAAAAGCAATTTCTTCAACTTGCCATGATTCCACATCTTGGAGGTATCTTTTAAGATATTATCAAGCGAGGTAAGAAGAAAGGATACTGAACTCTGTGTCGTCTCTCATGTCGATCCCTAAAAGCTGGGGCAATGCTCTTTCATGAGTGCCGCCCTAAATATACAAGCTGATGTTCCAAGGTAATTCTGGTAGCTGGTTGGTAAACCGGAAGCTTGAAAGAAACGAATAAAAATGAAGAAATCACCCGCCTTGTCCTTCTTCTTCCTTCAAAGGTTGAAAAAAATTGAACCATTGCTTCCACATGGCATCTTCTTGTTGCTCGAGCCATGAAAGAAAGCAGCTGTCCAACAAACAGAAGGAGTTGACATAAAGAAGTTGATTCCGAACTGGGACAAACCGAAAGTTGGCCACTTGAACAGCTGGCCATATGCCTCCCTCCAAAATTAAGGCGGGGAGAAAATCTCTCTTGACATCTTCCTTAACCTGTGTAGAAGTTTTCCCAGCAGAAAACCCCATGTAAGTGAAGAACACAAGTAAATCCAAGGGCCCAAAGATTATGCCATCAGTTGCAACTTTTGCAGCAACAAAACGGAACGAATTTGGTTGAAGCTTTAGCCTCACTCTAATTATGCGGTCCAGCCCTTCATACCTGCAAGGCAGAACCACATGTTTACATTCAATCACAGAAGCAAATGAAAATATAAAGCCGCCTATTTAAAATTATGGGGGCAGGATTGACTTTTCACAATATTTGATCTCGCATTCAACCATTTTCTCGATGCTGGCTAACAAGTTTTTT
Source organism: Avicennia marina (assembly GCA_019155195.1). NCBI lineage: Eukaryota > Viridiplantae > Streptophyta > Magnoliopsida > Lamiales > Acanthaceae > Avicennia > Avicennia marina. The sequence goes on along the minus strand of CM032762.1, from coordinate 13,929,310 downwards.
ATGAAGGTTTTCCATGCTTAACAAGCATCCCTTTTAGATAGCTTAGTCTCAGATAACTGGCGCCTGCCGGAGAAACAAAATCTGCAAGCATGGTGAAACACTCACGCATCAAGTATTGGGAAGATGAGACACAAACCACATTGTGGGGATTTTCCATCTTGGCTGTACAATGAAATTCCCATTAAATAACTAAAACTATTGGATAATGCTAGACGCTTAAGTTTGGTTTTTAGATGTTATGGTATGATAGAAGTTTCTTTGTCAACATGACATGAAAGGCAAAAACATCACTGACCTTCCTGTTGAAATATACATAGTGCATATTATAACTACTTCATGAACAACTTAGTCCAATCTCCTTACAAATATGCAAATTGAGACATAAATGAGAATAGGGGGCCAATGAGATTAATGAACTGTCCTACTAAATTTGACATGATATAATCTGAGCAAATTTGACATTGACAAACATAAGGAGACATACGCGTGGGCAGAAGCAAGTAGATAAAAGTTTGCTAGCAGTTAATCTACATTTGGTAGATAATTGTTTCAACATTATATTGTTTTCCCCCCTTTTGCATGACTACCAACAAAGCTGCCATACACCATTTTTTTTTAAAAATTTCCTTTTAAGAAATTTAGTAAGGAAAATAGGTGAGCTTTCTTTAACAAACTATATTTGCATTATAAATTAACTCAATACATCAACTTACAGAAAGGTTTTCCCTCTTTTTTAATTAATCATATACTGTGGTCAAAAGAGTGTTTTCCAAATAGGAAATTTAACTTGAGCAGAATGCAAACATTGGTGTGGAAGCATTGTAGGGCTGAACTCTGAGCTCAAAGCACTGTACAACAGCAAGTATGCAAGATGTGGAACCTATAATTTTTGGTGAAATACCAGGGTACAGAAGCATAATAATTAAGACAAAGCATACTTTCTCATCATCAGAAAATCAAATCAGAAACTGGGGAATTATTTTAAGAGTCAGCTAATATAGGAAACTTAACCAGTAATGGCCAACTGGACCAACAAATCCAAGCCCAAACAAGGTTGTAGTAGCAACCCGTCTCCAGTTAATTTTTAATTCTTTATCTTCATCCTGCAGAAGAGATTGCAGACAGCATTATTCATTAAATGAAAAGCCAGGAGACAAATAACCGCAATATAAACATGAGGAAAGGTATCTAAATTGCTGATGCTTTTTCCAGGTTTTATATTCAAAGGAAGAAATATAAAAAGAGGCAGAGGAGTTTTTTCTTTCTTTTTTTGTTTTTTTTTCACAGAGTAAAGACTTTTCTATTTTCTTTTGAACTCCAAATAAGGATACTTCTGAATTGAGAAGCAACTCCACCTCTATCTCATGGCATCATGGCATCAATGTGTTATTTTGATAAATACATTATGAATGACTATTTAGTTTTCTCTCAACCCAGAAATCCTCTGCACGATACATACTTACATAACTGTATCAACAATCTAAAACATCTTAAGTATCAAACCATCCATTTCCCACAACTAGATAAATATAGACCATAAAACAGGAGCACACATGGTGGATATTGTAAGACAGCAAAATGTATCCCCTTATCTTCACACAATATGCTTAGTTACTAACACAAGGCATTTCTCTAATGCATGCAGCATGCCTTTCAGCTATTGCAGCCACACAATAATAGATTCCCACCAACTGTTGGATAACTGAAAGAGGCCTCCATTCATCCACATTGTTTATCAGAAAAAACAAAGAGGATATAGAAACAACTACCAAAAGATACATAAAGTAGTCCCAACGGAGGCCACCTATGACTTCACCAGCAGTGAAATTCTATCAAACAATTGAATGCATTGGAAGGCCAATGCCAAATAGCCACATTAACCCACAATGAAACTTAAACGCTATGAAAATGTCCCTCATTAAGATCTTAGGAATATGCCATTTCATTACTCAAATTTAAACTAATTCGCACAAAACAAGTATGCCATTTGTGCTCTCATACCGTGGGGAGTATAATCTGACAAATTGGACTAATGAAGTACGGGAAATAAATCGCATTGTACCATTCCAAAGAATGGGAATATAGCTGTTTATCAACAAAATGCACCTACATCCAAGCCATTGGACGCACAAACCATAAAACCCATAAGTTTCGATTTTGCACACTCCAACCGACAAACACTTCTCCTAGTAGACATATTAATAGATATCATCAATCAAACATCAATATAACCTAGAAAAAAAATGCCCATTTACAACAACTGAAAGACAGAACACGTAACACTCATTCAAATCATCAACCAAAAAAATGATCACTTACATGGGCTTGAAGGTAGTGGTGTTTGACAGTGGATTGCGTCACGGATTGAGCAGCTATGTCACCAAGTCCCCAAATGAAGCCGGAGCTTATCACCTGGGTCTTAACTGGGTGGGTTGCTAAACAATTCTGGTACCATTTCCACAGCCTCAGCATGCTACCGTCACAATCAATCCCAAAATTGATTATATTTGATTCACAGACTACTGCAGAGAAAAAAAAGAAAAAAAGCAGGGAGAACACAAGGGTTAGCTTTGTTTGATGGGGATGTCAAATTGATGAATATTTTTGCGAGTATGTTCGTTACCGAAACAATTAAAATGAATGTATTTTTTAAGCGTAAAACAAAACAAACTTAGCGCTCTCTCTCCCTCCCTCCCTCTCTCTCTACATCTTCAATTAGCCCTTTTCGTGTGTGAGAGTAACAACTAACAATCCTATTACGCAGTACTTAGAGTAAATTTCGCTCATCCTCCGAGTCTTTGTTTGAGATTAGGTATCCATCCCGAAATATTTGAAGAAAGGGATGGGCAGTTAGATGTTTGAGAATCTGATAATGCCAAAGGCGTTGCGCGTACGCAGAATCCGGTCATGAAGGGGGCGACGTCAATGGGCCCAAATGACATGGACTTCGGCCCATAACTGATTAAATATGGTCTCTATTAATGGGCCTGTCAGCACTAAGGAAACGGGCGGGTACTTTACATTAATTTTGACGGCCCTAATTCATACTTCAAAATTTGGTTACCGAAGAAAAAGGTTGTTCAGCCAATCCTATAAATTAATCCATAAATTTTTAAAAAGGTTGCTAGCTTCTCTTCTTAGTCAGAATTGCTAACTTTTTAACCGAGCTGTGAACATCAACTAAGGAATTCACGTTTCGATAAATCGAGTTAATTTAGTATTCAGTGTGATAATTTTTAAAATTTTAGTTTTCGATTCAATTTTGATATTTAAGTTCATTATATCATATTAAATTCAAAACCAAATTTTATAATATTTATCATGTTTTATTTATTTATTCATTAATTTTTTGTATATTTATGATTTAATATTCTAATTTTAAAAAATTTTATGCTATTATCTTATAATTTTTAAACAAAAATATTTTTTTTATAATATATATTTTTTCTTCAAAAAATCTAAACTAAAACAAAAAAATTATTAAAATAAAATATTTATTATTTATTTATAAGATATAAAATTAAAATGTATAAGTTTAACTACAAATTTATACATTTTTATTATTTTTTAATTTTTGAATTAAAATTTACTATACCAAAAGACAAAACCAAATATATAAAAAAAATTCAGTAAATTATCAAATCAAATTAAAAATTTTGATTCAACAATCGATACATAATTTTGACATATCAAAAAGAATTTTCAATATATTGAAATTTTGGTTCAATTTATGTTGATAAAATCAAATGAACAAGCTTGTTCAATACAATACAATTATATATGCTAATAAAATTGACATACTCTTTGCGTATCCTTAATTTCAAAAAATCTAATCTAATTTATTAAAATTTAATTTTCAAAGAATAATACTTAGATATTAAATTTAAATAATATTTTTATATTTTGAAAAAAATAATTGAAAAAGTTATTAAAGAGATAAAAGGTCAAAAAGTACAAAGGGAGAGAAGAACAATAGTAAAAAATAGGACTTTTTAAAGAAGTTGATGCTGTGACAATTGTACAGATCACACAATATATTATAAATTTTATAAAAAGAAAAAAAGAAAAAAATAATTATTAAAGAGGTAAAAGATTAAAAGGACTAAAAGCAGAGAAAAGAAAGAATAGGAATATTTTAGAAAGCTTGACATTGTAATATCTAAAAATAATTAATATAGGAGCGATACATTTTATATATGTATATGTAATGTGTGTATCAATAGAAACCACGCACTTTAATTACAAAGTTGTCGTTTTAAATACTAAAAATAAAATTATTTAAAATTAAAATAAGAAAAAATAAAGAAAAATCTAAAAAATGAAAACATGGAGAGTAAATAAAAATAATAAAATATTAAAATAAAATTAAGGAGAAAGAAAATTATAAAAACTGAAAGATAAAATAAATATATTCGTACCTGAAACCGTCAAAAGCACTGTCCTGTTTTCATAATACTATAGCGGGCCCACACACACACATATATATAAAAAATAATTGAGCAAATTCTAAAAAATAAAATGATAATAAAAATAAATAAAAGCATATCATCCTTGCTTGGTGTGATTTTTCTCCAGCCTCACCTTAGTGCTCCCCTTATCTCCTGTACAAATTAAATAAATATAATTTCATCCTTCAATCATAGAATCCAACGCTAAACATGTGGACAAGATTTTTGTTGGTTTGTTTGTTTCTTTCTTTTTGAAAATTTGTCGTGAGAAAGAGGTATTTCTCCGACCATTAGCTACCTTCTGCTAATTCATATATTCCACTGCGTATGTGCATGCGTAGGAAAGCCCACAGTTTGCTTTTCCGGTTCAAGCGCGCACCATAACCGGTAACGGTTAATCCCATCAAATATTTTGCTGTCCTGAAATTTGTGAAAGGATGGGTTCTTGGGACCCGTTTCTTGAGGCAGTTATCCTCAGTTGCTGGGTTCAAGATGGTGGAGGATAGAGATACTAATGAGGTCGTGTTGCTGATGGGTTTCTTGTTCTTTGAATGAGTAGATTAATCAGTTCCTGATGCAGTCTTCATTTGATAGAGGGTTTCAAATTTTTGATATTAAATCAGTATGGAATTCCTGATTAGTTGTTTGGGTAATTAAGAACTTTGGTTGGCCTAAATTCTGTGTGTGTGTGTGTGTGTGTGGTTGACATCTTCAAGTCGAGGCTTAGGAGTTAGATTCTACAAATATCAGCACAGATTTGAATGGAATTGTATATAGTTCCAATTATTGGGCTCAAACTCAACAAGTACAGACAAAGATTTACCTTTTGACTTAATTCTAAATTTTTTCAGTCTTGGGTGTAATGTAAAGTTGAAGAAAATATTTTGACCTATCATTAACATTCTTGTATTGACGGGTGATTCAACTGTATTTTACCATATTTTGGCCGTGTAAACTTGGAAGTAATTGGGAATTAGATTGAACATTTCCCCTATTGTTAGAGTTGCTCAATTGCCAGTCATTTTGAAGTTCGATACTATATTTGTATGTCAACTCGATACATGTAACATACTTGAATTTTGCTTTTCTAGTTGCTAATTAATGTGCATGTGAACCATGTATGATTCTTGGTAGAGCTTTAAAGAGTGTGTATTGCCAGTGGTCTCACTGTGTCATTTGTTGTGTGAAAAATTTTTATGTCCTGAGAGTTTACACTCGTCCCTTTTTCTCTTGCAGGTATCCAACTTTTTATTTGCGTTGCTTGTGTTGCATTAATCATGTTTTATGTTAAAATCATACTTGAACATGCCTAAAATTCTTATTTGTGAACTTCAGCAGAAAACCATTTTCTTTACCTTTTTGTGTGTGTTTGTGTGCCCGTGTGTTCATTTCCAGCAGCCTCCCAACCTTCCAAGATGTACACATGTTTTCAGAAAATTTATTAGCTTCTTGTTTATTTCATTTTTCAGCATAGATCTTTTCGAGGCTGTAGTCATATTTATATGAGTGTATGCTCTGATGTGCAGATTGTAGAAACATCTCTGTTAATGTTTTGAAGGTAACGGGCTGAAGTCTGCACACTGCAGTTGATTTTGTGAATGAGTGACAGAAAGGAATTTACATTGCCTGAGCATTAAAGGAACTGATGGGCTACCTAGAGGAGTTTGACAAAGAGAATGTCAATTCTGGGATGAACAGAAAAATCCAAGGGGGTACTTTGTTCCCCAAGTACGATCAGGTTCAAGGGCTTTGCATCAACGTAAAGAACTTCTGTTTTCTATTTAACAAATTATTAAATTTCCATAATTTCTTTAGCCATTTCATTATTGCAGGAAAGATCTCGTGATGAGAAGTTTCAATTTTATCCGGAACCGAAGTCTACTCTCTGTAATTCTTGCACGAGTGAGGAGAGCTGTAAAACCGTTCGCTCAAGGACAAAACTGATGAACATTCTGTTAGAAAGTGGGAAGCCTCGGGAAGCCCAGTCTGTTTTTAGCAATTTGATTCAAGGAGGACATAGGCCATCTCTAGCAACGTATACGACACTTTTAGCTTCATTGACTGCTGAGAAACGCTTTGAGTACATACATTCAATCGTCTCTCAGGTGCAAAAGAATGGAATGGAGCCAGATTCTGTGTTCTTTAATGCCGTTGTTAATGCATTCTCTGAATCTGGGGACATGGAGGAAGCCTTGAAAATGTTCTTGAAGATGAAGGAGCATGGGTTAAAACCTACTATCAGCACTTATAATACATTGATTAAAGGATATGGGATTGCTGGAAAACCTGAAGAGTCAGTAAAAATAATGGACCTAATGTCCAGGGAAAAGAATATTAAACCCAAGCTGAGGACATACAATGTTCTTGTCAGGGCATGGTGTAACAAAAAGAATATGAAAGAGGCTTGGAATATAGTGTCTAAGATGGTAGCTTCTGGTATACAACCTGATGTTATTACTTACAACACAATAGTGACTGCTTATGCTCAAAATGGGCAAACAAAAGAGGCTGAAGATGTGATTTTAAAGATGCAGAATAATAGCGCACTTCCAAATGAAAGAACTTGCTGCATCATAATTGCGGGATACTGCAAGGAAGGTAGAATAAGGGATGCCTTGAGATTCGTTTACAAGATGAAGGACCTCGGATTACATCCTAATCTAGTTGTTTTGAATTCATTGATCAAAGGATTCCTTGATGTGCCAGATAGAAATGGCGTTGATGAGGTAACTGAATGGGTTTACTTTTCTGTTTGATTCATTTTAATTCTTACTCTCTTTACACTTGCACATAGTTTAGATGAACCAATGCTAGGTTTGTGGCTACATAGTTGTGATGAATCCGTAACTTGAGCATCAATTGCCACAACTTACCACAAGAAAAAACCTTTTGTCTGGTGGTTTTTTAGGATATACACCGTGTAGTTGAATAAGAAAATTAATCTGAAGGATATTGTTTGAAAAAGTAAACAGCCTTGCAGACTCAAATTCGAAGCAATAGCATGTTTATCTTTTTCGATGTGTGACAGTGAGATAGGCTGACCTGCATTTTGATTTAATTCATGCCTCCACTACACTATTAATCATGCATGTTCTCAGATCTTTTCTGTCTCATAGTTAGTGATGAATATACTGAAATCAAAGCAGTAAGGAACTCTATATGAAAGCTACAACAGGAATTCTATCATTCCTTACAATTCTTCATTACCTTGCCTCAGTATAAAGCAAGCAGTGAAACAAGGAAATTCTTCAAGAACTGGATATCCCGTATGAAAGCTAATGTTTGACAGAAAAATAAATTGTCTTTGTTGCGGCTGTATATCTTAGCCCTGATGCCACATTTTCATATGATGATCCTAACTTTTTGGAAGGAAAAACAATATAAACTGGATATCCTTTATCATGCAATATCCACTCTCAGTTGACATGTTTGCTCAGTGCATGCATGCCAGTGGGGCTTTTATGGAACTTATGATAATTCATAAATTTCTGTTAAGTCAGTAACGGGATTTGTTAGAAAACTTTTTAATTAGTCTCAATAGATTTACCTGTAATTTTATCTGCAAGTTTTGATGCTGCTCCATGTAGAGATCAGTAAGCTTAGCTTCCATTTGGCTTTCTTTGTGTTGCTAGTCAAAGTGCCAAAGTATACATTCATTTCGACTTGATAGGTTTGGACATTGTTGAAACCATAGTTACATGTAGAAGAAAAAGAAACTAATGTCACTTCTCAACTTGACAGGTTCTGTCATTGATGGAAGAATTCGGGGTCAAACCAGATGTGATTACTTTTAGCACCATCATGAATGCTTGGAGCACCTCAGGTTACATGATCAAGTGTAGAGCTATTTTTGATGACATGGTAGCTGCCGGTATTAAACCAGATGCCCATGCATACAGCATTCTCGCTAAAGGCTATGTACGTGTTCAGGAACCTGACAAAGCTGAAGAACTCTTGAATTCCATGAAAAATTCTGGCATTGGCCCAAATGTAGTGATTTTCACCACAGCTATCAGCGGATGGTGCAGCGCTGGTTCGATGGACTCTGCCATGAGGGTTTTTGAAAAGATGATTGAATGCGGAATTTCTCCGAATCTAAAGACTTTTGAAACCCTGATTAATGGTTATGCAGAAGCTAAGAAGCCGTTGAAAGCAGAAGAAATGTTCCAGCTCATGGAAGGATTCAATGTTCAACCCGAGAAAAGCACTTTTCTGTTAGTCGCCAAAGCATGGCGCGCCATCGGATTAACCAAAGAGGCAAATAGGATAATGGGCACATTTAGGAAGCAAGCTACACTTCATCCAGCTGTGGAAACACCGGAGATGCCACTGGAGAGCTTGGAGAAAATTTATCAGAAGGAAGCCTTCAGCTGCTCTGTATCAAGAGTGCAGGTACCTAATGTGGTTGTAAGTGATCAAAAAGACTCAGCTGTTCCAGCTAAAAGAAGTCGGACGGTGTTAAGAGAGGTGGAGCTCTCTTCATCCGGGGGCTTGTGTCCTACAAAAGCCATTATTAATCTTGCTTGCAGATTTGGTGAAAGAGCTCCAACGATTAGCCGGAGGCATTTCCGTGGGCAGCTCTGTGTATCTGGTCAGTTTGCTCCATTATGTACGCTCCTGTTATTGAACTGAAGTGGAATAGCCACCCTTCAGCAAAAGAAGACGCTACTTCACTTGAAGAAGAGTTGATTAGCAGACAGGCTTGACTGCCTGCTGTACATTTGAAATGGGGACTGCATTGGTTAACATCTCAACTTACCGTGTCTAATATGTTTTGTCAATCATAATGTGTATTCCTTCTGCAGACAGCCACACAAAATGTTTGTCGCATAAGAAACTTAAGAAATAATTTCTTGTCTTAATTTGCTTTTGGGACCAAAATATTAAATTTCTATTCAGACCCTGAATATAGGAGTGGCAATCAAGTCATATTTTGACAAATCAAATTGAGACACGAGCATTCCATATAAATTGTTAACTTGAATCACGTCCATTTATTTTAATGGTTCAATTTTTTCATTTGTACTTAGAACTTAATCTGTAAATTTTTCACTGTGGCTAGTGGGTTCAACAGTGATGGTTTCAATAGCTGTGGATAGTGGGTTGAACAGCGATAATCAACTTGCACTTAAGTAAAAATGGAGGGACTTCAAGCACATAATTAAAGATGGGAAATTGTTGAAGTGGAGAAAACTAAGGCATAAATTGATATTTGAAGCAACTGACGCCCTTGTGGCTAATAATGACCTGATTATCAATTGTGAAGTGTGAAAAAGGAACGATCCGGCGAAGACTAAAATTTACTTAGAAGTATTTTAAAAATATTAGAAAAAGGAGAAAACAGAATGATTAATAAACTAAAAAGTTAATCAAAATATTTTTTTTACGTTTATTAAATTATTTTGAATTTGTAAAAGGCTCCCTAGTCAAGTAGATCAAACCATCAGTCAACAACCTAGATTAACACTATTTCGTTTCCAAGTTGACTGAGTTCGACTTATGCTTTAATCCAAAACTCAAAACGCAATAATTTTGTGTTAAAGTAGGATCAGTGTTGGAAATTTCCCATTCTACCTTTGATTCGGAAAATTTATAATTGGAATTTGGGATCATTGAAGCTCCGAATCTTTATTAAACGAGCAATCTCTTTTGTCTCTACCTGTGTGTCAATATATAGACTAATTCGTAGGGAAAGACAAGTTATATTGACAGGCATTCAAAATCATCTTTTTCCTTCCCAAGTTTTCTGCTCCAAATTCTCTGGGATTCTCTCGAAGATGGCAACCGATACGAAGAATACAAGTACGGGCACAGAGAAATCGGCGAAGAGTGTCGCCGTACCGGTGAAGATGCTGATTCCGTTCGCGCTTCAGTGCGAGAAGTGCGGGCGACCGACGAACAAAGGCGACAGGCTTTGGGCGTTGAAAGAGGAAGCCGGAAAGGACTCGTCTTTCGACATAGAGATTTACAGGTTTCAGATCAAGTGTCCGTCCTGCCGCTCCGCTTTCTCCATCAAGACGGATCCTGGCCGATACGACTACGTTCTCGAGTCTGGTGCGACCTTGATTCCTAGAAACTAGATAGCTAATTTCAGGTTTTGTTCATATTAAAACCCTAGCATTCGAGTACCTTGTTTTTTCCACATTAAGAGATTCACTTATAGATATTCATCAGTGGGTTTATTTTATTCAATTCCTTATGCCTCAGAGCTTACAATATACGGATTCAATCCTTTTCTGCTATTACACGATTCTGATACTCACTCAGACTTGTTGGACGATCTTCTTACAGTACTTGCAGTTTAACTCCTTTTTTGTATTACAAATCATATAATATTGTGTTTGGATTGGATGGCTTTGAAACTAAGAATTTCAAAATAATTGAACTTGTTTGAACGATTTTATTTTATAATCGATTTGAAATTTAAAATGTTTTCATTTTAAATGTCAGTTCAGAACCAGTTACAAAGAATTTTTGCTTTGATAGCTCTGGGTATCTTTATTTCTTATTTCATATATTTTATATCTAAGTAGCACTACGATAGCATTCAAGTTACATTTGATGTCTTCATACTTATACTGGTTCTTCGTTATTAATAAAAGATTAATCCTTCCAATCATTCACAATAAGTTTATTTTTTCCCTAAAAACCCTAGTATGGTCATAATCATCCCTTAAGCCCTCTCCAGTCTCCACGAGCCATTAGAGTTCTCCACCACACCTCGATCAAGAAAAAACTAAGAAAATTATAGCTTTTTAATCTTTTTAACCACCCTGTCATTGATAATATTTATTGCATTCGCATCCATAAAAGATACGTGATTTTCCACATGCCAGTTTCTATTGTTGAAGTGCATCCTCTCTCAATACTATGTATAACACATAATCTTGTATTTAATATGGCAAGTTGCAAAACGTTTGTAATGTGCAATTTGAAGATTAGTTTTAAAAGAAATTTAATTTGATGCTTCAATTATGGTATTACTTAGTTTATAAGCCTTCATATATTTGTTTTTTATTTCATTCATTCATATATTCTGTATTCTAATATTATGGTAGCATTAAAATTATATATTTGGTATCTTTTGTACCTAATTTTGTTACGATAAATTGATACCAACTCTTCATTATTAATGCAAGTTTAAATTCTTCCTATCAGTCAACAAAACTAAATTGAAAGAACGATGAAGATAATGATGGGGCTTATATTGTGATCAAAGATGAATTCAACTAATTAATCAACCCACAAAATAAGGGGAAAAAAATCTTGGAAATTTTGTCGTAGTTCATAAATCTTCCTCTTTCATTATCAGGAAAATAAGTAGTTGTTGTTGAAGTAATCCATGTTTTAGAATCTTAACTCCTAAATCCTTGATACTCGTTTTCATTATGTTACCTCAAATTACTACATTATTTTTACATGGCATGGAAGTGCAAATAGGTTTTTGAATTGCTATATAAACAAATCTAGGATTAATATGATAGGGGATAGATTCACGATCAAAACCCCAAAAGAGAATCAAACAATCTACATGTAAATATAAGAAGATAAGATAAAATTCTTTCAAAATATGGAGGATTAATTTAAGAGTCATAAATGTCCTATTAAATCCTAACTCAACTAATAATATATAACAACTAATATTCCCATCCAAAACTAATTTTAAAACCTATATAAATAATTAATAGTAATTCCAAAAAAATTCCTAATTAAAGTAAACTATCTAAATACTTTCTTGGATGAAAATCTGTTGCCCCGATCGATCTACATATTTTTGATTGTTTCGTCCTCCATGGATCAATAAATCAAACTTTCTGTAATGTGGATGACAGCAGAGTCAAATCAATCAACCCTACCTCCTATGAACGCCAATAACTTATTTCCTCCTCGGATCTTGTCGGATCAATACTTTATGTCTTTGATCGACATTTTTAAACACTACTTCCATCCAAAATTTATGTATTTCATCTAAAATTGATTAGTTTTGACCAAATTAAATTTAAATTAAATTTTTTGACCATTTTGATGTTCCACATCAGACGCCTTTCTTGAAAAAAATAAATAATGACCTGTCCTTGTGTTTCATTGAAAGCCAAGGTCCAAGGGAATTTTCAAAAACACCAATTCTAAGATTCTATATGTAATTTTTTTTGGTTTGCATGTAGGTGAATCTTGAATTATAGGGCCGAAATCCCTAAAGGTCTTCTTAAATCACTAATTCTCTTTCCATCCATTATTCTAGCATGATTGACAATAAATGCATGATTACTCCAAGCAACCATGGCAGGAATTCTCTGTCTTTTATAAAACAGTGGCTATATTTGGTTCCAAATTATACACTATTCATTCTTATATAAAAATTTTACAAACCAAATTTTTACCTTACAAATTTTTTTTAAATTCAAATTCAAATTTCTCCCTCTCTTACCTTTTATTACTAACTAATTATTTTTCAATCTTTATATCTATTCACAATCAAATCAACACATATTCCTATAATCTTCTTGTTCACATTCATTTTTTATTGTCATATAAACATATATACTATCACATGATTTAATTATTATTACATATTAAATATATATAAAAATAATTTTCATCCCCACCTAAATCACTCAAAATTTTCTCCCTTACTCTAATTTGGAAACAAACATAGCTATTATTTTCTCCACATGACGAGTGATGGGTATAAATTTATATAGTGTCTCATGTAGTGGCTCTTTATGAACATTAATTGACAAGCCAAATTCTATGAGCGGCACATATTCAATTTGTAAATAAATCATCTCTTTTAAAGCCATATCAACACTCACCTTTTGTCGTACTCATTGATCTGGGAATGTTCTTCACAGATACTGTTTTTGATCTATAAACTTCACACGGTGATCAACCCCCTTTTCAATCGAACATATCCAAATGAGTTTGGAATTTTCACCAATGGATTTGAATTGTAACGTCTGTCCCATAATCAAAATTAGGTCATAATTTACATTCATCATGTAATTAATATAATAACACCCAAATCAACATATGATCAAAAAAAATAAAAAAAAATGAAGGCATGCAACTAGCAGAGCAAGAATAATAAAGGCACAAAGAAAAGGCTATAAAAATACATACAGGTGGTTTGCAAATGAAACCCTTGATCGAGATACAGTGGGAACAATTATAATGCATTTAAGAAAGGGATTGTGCATATAATAGATCTGTAATCGTCCAGCAAGAAGCAGCAACAAATGAGGCTTACATCTAGTATCCTCATTGCCGTAACTCTATAATAAAAACATGGAGATTATTTTAGTTGTTTAAAAGGAGAAGTTATGTACTTGTAAACATTAATGGAAAAAGAAAAATAAATCACTTATTTTTCACAAGCCTAATTTTTAGTCCTCTGACCCATTCCATAACCACATCCAAGGCTAGTTGATAGAGCACCCCTCCTGAGAACATGGGTCCTACCTTTTTGTTTAAGGAAATATTCTCTAGAGCCTCTTCCTTAGCCAAAACAAGTTCTCTCTTTTTGCAAGTTTTGAAAAAAAAATTAAGGTGAACTTACTGTAAATGAGGGGTGAAAGTGTCATTTTGTAATGTACTCAATTTGGTAGTACAACTTTTAGTGAGGCTGGAATCTTTACGAAATGGTTATCTCAAAATTTAATAACAAAATTAAACTAAATTAAGCACATAAGATATCCCAATTTCTTTCACATATTATATTCTAATCATTTTTGTGGTAGAGCAAGACCTCTAGGATTCCAAATCAAATCATCTTCTAAGTAGGTTAAAACCTTTTAGGTCCTTAGGCCCCCAACTAAGTTGATTGAGACCTTTCAAATTCTCAATCAAATCATTATCTAGGTTAGTTAAGACCTTTTAAGCTGTCAACTAAATTGATTATGACCTTTCAAATTTTCAATCAAATAATTTTCTAGGCTGATTAAGACCTTTCTTGCTCCCAACTACATCGATTGAAACCTTTAGATTCCTAAGGCATGGGTCATGTCAAAGTATAAGTCCAACGGTGGAGTTAATCCCAAGATCATGTTACAACCCTACACGATGACAATAACAGAAGGTGTTACTACTCCTAATAGGTGCTCAAATCCAAAAGTCAAGATAGGATTATCCTGTTCTTCTTGTATGAGCTTCATTCTTTTCCTTGCATTTGTTATAATGTGCAAGTTATTTCTCCCTTCGCTACAAGATTGGCTCCCATATATCACACTTATAAGTCCTTGTTTCAATTGCCATTTCACTTTACCTTCATCCAATATTTTGCCCTTCTTCATTAATGAATTCTTGCACAAAACCTCTTTTAATCAATTTTTCTTTTATCTATTTCTAAACATTGAAGCATCACTCAGTAGTATGCTCAAATTCATTGTGAAATTTGTAATAGTTATTTCTTCTAAGATTTCTTAGGCACCTTGGGCTATTTTATCATGCTGAATCCTGTAATGCCATGAGAACTTGTTCCCTACTTACCTGCAAAGGGGTGAGTGTTCTTGTTGGCTTCTCCCCTGCTGCAGGTACAATTGTGGAGACAATTGACTTTCTTTTTAATCATCCCGAATTGCTCTGTGGTCAATCATTTTTGTTCACTATACTTCTTGCATATTAATATATTTCTCAACTCGAGATAAAGTTTCATCAAAACCCTTTGCGAGTCATTTGGCCAACGACTTAAAAAATCACCTTCTTTGAGACCCTGTATAGATGCACTCACTAAGGCTTCTTGAGTTGCGGATGGAGCATCATGGGATGACCTTGAGAAATGCAAGACATAGTCCCTAAGAGGTTTGTGATTTCTTTATCTCATGTTGAACAAAAACATCAGGGATTCAAGGTCTTTTCATATCTTTTGCAACTTGCGAATTGATGAATAAACAAGTTAGTTTGCCAAATCATCAAAATTTTTGAAAAGTCAAGCTAGCAACTAATTAAACCACCTCAGTGCCGACCCACCCAAAGTTGTCAAGAAGACCCCGCATTTAGTTCCATTATGATATTGGTGTAGTAGAGCCTAATGTTTGAATTTAATCAAATGATCTGCCGTATGAGAGATTAAAGCACAGTGACTCGTGGCTCTTTGAAATTAGACAAAAAAAAGATTGTAAATCTTGAATTGCGAAAAAGAAACGATCGTGCAACGTTAGTAAGTTCTAGAAGACCAAAATTTACTTCAAAGTATTTTTAAAAAAAATAGAAAAATAGAAAATATAATAATTAATAAACTAAAAACGTTAATCAAAACATTTCCGAATCTTTGTCAAACGAGCAATCTCTTTTGTCTCTATCTGTGTGTATATATACACGAATACTGTTATATCGACAGGCATGCAAAATTATCTTTCCTTCCCAAGTGTTCTGCTTCAAATTCTCTCGGATTTTCTCGAAGATGGCAACCGATACGAAGAATACGCGTACGGCCGTAGAGAAATGGGCGACGAGCGCCGCCGTACCGGTGAAAATGCTGATTCCCTTCGGGCTTCAGTGCGTGAAGTGCGGACGGCCGACGAACAAAGGCGACAGGCTTTGGGCGGTGAAAGAGGAAGCCGGAAAGGACTCGTCTTTCGACGTCGAGCTTTACAGGTTTCAGATCAAGTGTCCTTCGTGCCGCTCTGCTTTCTCCATCAAGACGGATCCTGGCCGATACGACTACGTTCTCGAGTCTGGTGCGACTTTGATTCCTAGAAACTAGATAGCTAATTTCAGTTTTTGTCATGTTGAAACCCTAGCATGCTATGACTTTGTTTTTCCACACTAATCTCATATAGATTTACTTACAAATATTCACCAGTGTGTTTATCTTATTCAATTTCTCATGCCTCAGGGCTTACAGTATACAGATTCAATCCCTTTTCTATAATATGATTCTGATAATCACTCAAGACTTGTTGAATAATCTCTTTGACTGCTGCTGCTAATTGTTCAAACTGATGAGTGAATTCCAATTGCTTCAGTTCATGCATGTCATTAGGGTTGCCTCTCGTTTGGCGCCATCTCGCATTGTCTGAATGCATTCTCACTATAAAAGTAATTGATCTTTACCCAATCTTCTTAAAGGCAGTTCTTAGTAATTGCAGTTTAACCCCTTTTTTATTTGTATTACAAAGTATATAATATTGTGTTTGGAATAGTGGGTTTCAAGCTAAGAATTTTATTGAACTTATTTGAATGATTTTATTTTACAATCCATTTAAAATTTAGAATGTTTTCGTTTCAAATTTTTGTTTATAGATATTTAACAATGCTAGTTTAGAACCTGTTACAAAGAAAACTTGCTTTTAATTAATTGGATTAGCAAAAAATAACATTAAAGTTATCTTTGGTGTCTTTAAACTTAGTATCATGCCATAATTTCTTCGTTATTAATAAAAGATTAATCCTTCCAACCATTCAGAATAAATTTTTTCCCAAAAAACCCTAATATGGTTAAAGCAATCCTTTAAACCCTATGCAGTCTCCACTAGTCACCAGCAACTCTCCACCGCGTTGGCACCCAAAAAAAATAAAATGACAAATAAAAAACAAAAAAAAAAACAAAAAACAAAAAACAAAAAAAAAAATCTAGCTTTTTAATCTTTTTAACCTCCTTGTCATTGATAATATTAATTACATGCGCATCCATAAGCAAAAAACTTTTAATGTTCAATTTGAAGCAAAGTAAGAATATTTTAATCCGATGCTTCAATTATGGTATTACTTAGTTTATAAGCTTAGGTACATATGTTTTTTATTTCATATATTTATATATTCTATTTTCTATTTAATAGGATTAGTATTATGGTAGCATTAAAGTTATATATGATATCTTTTTACCTAATCTTGTTACTATAAATTGGTACTAACACTTCATTAATAACGCAAGTTTTAATTCTTTCGACCATTCAACAAAACTAATTTAAAAGAACCATTTAGATACTGACTAAACTTATATAGTGATCAAACATGAATTAAACTAATTAATCAAACCACAAAATAGGCAAAAAAATCTTGGAAATTTCGTCTTAGTTCATAAATCTTCCTGTTAGTATCAGAAAAATAAGTACTCATTTTCGCTACATTAGCTCAAATAACTACTATTATTTTGATGCAACGTGGAAGTGCCAATGAGTTTTGAAATTGTTATACGAATACATCTAGGCATGACATGATGGAAATTAATTCATGATCAAAACCCCCAAAAAAAATACACACAAACATAAGATTTTTGAGGAAAAATACATGAATTTACATGTAAATATTAGAAAATAATATAAAATTCATTCAAAAAATATGGAAGATTAATTTCAAGAGTCATAAATGTCTAATTAAATCCTAACTCAACTAATAACATTAAACAACTAGTATTCCCTTCAAAACTAATTTTAAAATAATAATAATTCTCAAAAAATCCTATTCAAAGTAAACTATCGTCCTCCATGGATCGGCAAATTGAACTTTCAGTAATGTGGGTGTCTGTGACGTCAGATCGATCAACCTTGCCTTGGATCGACATTCTAGAAACTTGTTTCCTTCTCAAATCTCATCGATCTTGTACATCTTCCATCGACATTTCAGAACGTCATTTTCATCCAAAATTCATATTTTTCATCCAAAATTGATTAATTTGGTTTCTCTTTACCACCATAGGTTGATCATCTTATTTCAAAGGAATTAAGGTGTACCTCATACCAACCTTTTTAATTATACCAACATTCTCCTTTACCAAGGTAGCACCCTCTTTATATTTTCATGAACACGCTAGCAAAATTTGTCAAGCACCCATGTCCACTATATTGCATATCACTTAATTATAATATGTTGAAATTTTAAATGAAACCCTACACCTCCCCACAAGCCTAACCAATTGGTAGAACCAATTTTTTAAGATCTGTAGTCTTTTTCGATGGGTAATTTCAACATATTCACATATTTTTTAGATATTTTTTATTCAAAAATAAGCTTATCAATGACTAAGTTAAAAACCTCACCTCTTGTTGTATTCTGAAATTGACTACGGCTCAATTAAGGGCCAATCCCTCGTTGCAAGCACCTTGCCGGGTATTTGGAATGTAATCGGCCATGAAATTTGATTTAAGAATGGGAGAAATCTGCCCTAATACCACCTAACGCAGTGTGAAAACACAAATGAATTTTAAAATTCTTACACAAATAAATCCAAACATAATATGAGGGGAATTGATTCAGAATCAAAACCCAATACACATACAAACACAAAATTTGTATGGAAAATGCAAATTCGTGTGCAATTATGAGAAAATAATATAAAATTCATTAAAAATATGGAGGATTAATTTCAAGACTCATAATTGTCCTATTTATAGCTAGAGTCCAATTCTTAAGGACTGTGGGCTTTAATAGGGAAAACAATTTGAAAAAATCCTAGCTTAACTAAATAATATTAAACAACTAATATTCTTATCCAAAACTAATCCTAGCTAAATAAATAATAATAATTCTAACAGAATCCTAGTCTAAATAAACTATCAAAATATGTTCTTGAATGATAATTCACCGCTCCGATCGATCTACTAGTTTTCCCAAACGTTCAGTCCTTCGTGGATCAACGAAATCAAACTTGCTGTAATGTGGATCGTGCCTGCCTTAAATCGATTGGCCCTACCTCAGATTGACATTCCAGAGACTTCTTTCCTTCTCGAATCTTGCTGGATTGATCTTGTGTGTCTTCGATTTACATTTTAGAATGCTATTTCCATCCAAATTCATATATTTCATCTAAAATTGATTAGTTTTTGTGTAAGTTTAATTCTAAAGAATTTTGACCATTTTGATGTTCCATATCACATTTGTTGCATTTTGGCTTCTAGTAAAATTGCAAATTTTGTGTTATGGCTTTAGGGCAACATTCTGTCCTCTCAACGACGTTAATTTTATTTTTTTTTTGGAGAATTCATGGCATTTCTTGTTCTGATTAGGAATTTCTATAATCGTCCTAAATTCAAAAAATTAAAAATAGAAGTTCATTCAGCCCACCTCGCATAATTAAGAGATCAGGATATCAGTACCACACGTAGTCATTGTCCTCAGTCCTCTTGGTCTTATTGGAGAAATTAATGCGAAAATGAATGTCGGGATATCTCTCAGGAGCCCATTTTATTAAATTTTAATACGCGTGCTTATTTTAAGGTCAAACATCCCTTTCTTGATGTGCCCACTATTGACCATGACCCGTCCCTTCTCATCAAAATTTAAACTTGCTATTGGCTGATGGGATGAATTGGAGGATCACTGTAATCATCCTTTTAAAGCTTGAAAAGGGGCTCAGCAATTTCTTATACATTCGAAATCCCCACAGAGCCCTTTTTGTAGAGCTGCAAAGAACATTAGACATTATTACTTCTTATGTCTCCACCACCGTCGCAGGAACCATAACTTGAGTTGCACCTGGAAATTGTAGAGCAAAACAAGCATCCTATGCCAATCAATGAATCTATGAACAACGATGGCGCAGGCACAGGCCATGGATTAGCTGATATTTCAATGATCAGGACACACAAACAAACGATGAACTACATAAGCTTATGTCACAATAATCAGTTTTAAAATCCACTGGAAGCAAGAGATCTAAAAGATGGCCAAGTATAACAGGTCAGCCTGGGCAGCATTTTTAGGGCCTTTTCTGTCAATAAACCACATAGATTTACCACCTTGATCTTTGTAGCAGGGAGAGCCCACAAATGAGCACGACCATGTAGATGCTAAAATCGATAAACAGCGCTCCAAGAAGTTTCTGCAACAGCAACCCTGACTCAACAGCATTCCCCAGATTGAACAAAGCATTTTCACCAGATGAAGGAACACCGCTCGTCATTCTGGTCCCAAATTCTGCACCTTGTGTTCCCAAAATAAGCCGTGCAACAACAATTGATACGTTTGTTAACAAAAGCAGATAAACTGGTCTGAGAAGTAAGACGTTACTGATACTCCAGTGGCCTAGAATAGGTAACCCGGTATCTGACAAGGTTACTAAAACTGCAGCTGCGACAGAACAAAACATGCGAATGTTCTCTGAAGCTACAATAGCAGAAGAAATTCGACTAGTTATGGTTGAGTTACGAAGGCTCTTTTCATGTTTCTGTCCTTGCGTAGAATTTCTCATGGATGACGAGACTTGTGATAATTCTTCCTCAACACCAAGAAAGGCCACATCTCTAGACGTAATGCTTTTCTCTTTGTCACTGTCAAGTGGCAAAGGTTCTCCAGTCTCTCTAGACAAAATGCTTGTGCCTTCATCACTGTTAAGCGGCAAAGGCTCTCCTGTCTGATCAGCTTCGTGGCACTGGCTAGTTTCACTATCGAGTTCATGATTTGGCAATGATGAAACAGAGACTACACCTTCACGCTGAGCAGAATCTGCCATATCATTGTAATAAGCAACTACAAGCCAAATTTACGGTGAAGAAGGAGACAGTGTTAATCAAACAGTTTCAAATTTGCAACTCTCATTCCAGAAAGCATTCGCATGCATGAGCCAATAATCCAAGAGTAGCATAATCAACACAAGGCCACATCAAAGACAAAAACATGAATTTGATTAGCAATTGATCCCAATAGCCAGTCTAGCTTTTACAAGAGCTGGACACTTGGTTTTTTTTTTTAATAAAAGATTTACTTTGCGAAGAAGTAAATCTTTTTATGACATTGTAAAGGAATAACACGAATCGAAACATAGCACATACTAAAAGTTCATTCCAAACAATTAACAAACAGCATTATAGCATTTGCATTCAGTACAATTCCGTTTCTGCATATTCTTCTATGACTCTACGAAAAAGGGCTTTAAATATATAATAAGGGAAGCACCAGCTTTAATTCAATGTACTGCAAAAAATTGGACATAATCCTCTACTGCAAATGAAAACCTATGAATTTACAAACTTCAATCAAGAAATCAACCAGCGCAAAACAGGAATCCGTTCTGCCATTTTCAAAACCCTAAAAATTAAACAAAATAACAAAACTTCATCTAAGGAAAATCCAATTCGCATTCATCGATCAGGGCCAAACTACTTCTTTATATTAAACAAGAGAAAACTCCTCTCCAAATCAGAAAATACCAATTACATACGAGAGGAATAAATTAAACAACTAAAAGAGAATACCGGCGGGGGTTTGACCCGGTAGAGACGTGGCGGAACAGGATTGTTCGGGGTCGGATGGCAGGGACTGGATGCGGCCGGTAATGAGCGCCAAGCGGTCGGATCCCCGCTCGATGATACGACGCCGCCGCGCTTCTCTGCTTGCCCCGGTTGTGGCCATAACGTCCAATGGCGAATCTGAGCAATTGGCAGTAAACCCGATTTGGGTTTTTGGAGAGTAGAGAGAGACGTCTTACATTCGATGAATTAGTGTAAAAATTATAGAGGCGGCGCAGCGCGGCGCCGAAGAATTTGAGATGCTGTTCTTTTCTCAATCCTCCAGTTTTGCATTTTTCTTCCCGTTTTGCCCTTGGATTACTTATTTGTCTTATTGAGTTGCACTTTGGTCCTCCATTGCTTCATCATGCGGTTACTTGAAACTCAAATTTATTTAAAAAAAAAAAAAAAACTCAAATTCAATTTTGTTACTTTGAGTTGGACAGTTACAATAAAATTAAGTTAAATTAAATTTGAGTAATTATCCAACTCGAATTATTATTTGAAATTAACTCGTTAACAACTTTTGTCTCTGAATCTGACGGGGCATCAAATGTAGCAAGTGTCTGAATTTGTCAATTGTTGGAACTTATAGATAGTGCATTCACTGGCTAAATTACATGACGGGTAATATATTGTAATTACATGTTCAAAAATATTGATTGTTATTAACAGTTATGATATATAAGCATTCAATGCATCAAATTTGATTTCTTTTTTACTGTTTAAAACTCCCATTTCAATTACCATACTTTATTAATTTTTTTTAAATTTTATACAATTTTTAATAAAAATATACAAATAAAGACGCTCGAAAATGAAAACAAACATATTACATTCTCCATCGGACACGTATCTAGAGTGGCTTTAGGTTGACTCCAGTCACGATCATTTTTGTACGTGACCCTAAAACTTGTCTGTTTAGTTCCAATTTAGTCCCTATTCATCTTCGTTAAATAAATTTTATAAATTAAATATTTTATTTTATAAATTTAATTAACATTTTAAATTTTTTTATTTTCTTTTATAACTAATTAATTATTTTTTAATATTTATTTACGATCAAAATTAATATCTATCATTAAAATTTTTTACTCGTATTTATATATTTTAATATCTAATAAACCTACGTAATATAAAATAATCTAATTATTATTATATATTAAATATATATGATGTAAAATTTTTTCTTAATTTACAACTTAATACCAAATTTTTTCTCCCTAATCCTAATCAGGAAACAACATTGTCCAAATTTGTAAAAAGAAAATAAAAAACAAATTAGCAAAAATTAAAGTAGGATCGTAACATCTATCGCGCCTCGTGCCATAAATAAAATAAAGAGGTCTTGGCAAGCTTCTCTATCTATAATTTAAGTGTAATTAGATGTTACAAACTTCTCTATCTATAATTTAAGTGTAATTAGATGTTACAAAATGTAATTACTATGATGGCCTTATTCCTTACATCTATTTTTTACACTTTATACTCCCGATTTCTATTTGTTTCATTTATTTTTCTCAATTTTCATTTTTTTATTTTATTTTTTTCCTTTCTTCCAAACCAACTAATACCCGCCCAGAAGGGCAGGTCTTGTAATTCTATTTGAAATTGGTGTTAAGTCTGTCAAATTAATGTAATAAGACACACCACATACTTGATATTAACAATTGTAAGTAATAGAATAATTTAAGATAAGCTCCTAAATTAACTAAATTAAAATATCAACTTCCTATTGACATTGTTTCACTTCTTTGTGCTGACGGTAAGTAATAAAAGCTTCTTTTCTTTCTTCTCAAAAAAAAAAAATTTAATATATCAATTCATTCATAACACATAACATACATAGGATCAAATAATTTTCTGATAGAAGAACACAGATTTGATTTTTTTTTATTTAATTAGTTATGAGTGTACATTGAAAACGAGTTAAAATATAATTCTCAATTCTTCGTGGAACAGAAATTAATCGAGAATGAAGAGAATAAAGGTGGAAATATTTCTGGACTCTTCGTATACTTTGGTAGGGATACAAGTTTTCAATGTTGCGTGTCACATTCATAAATAAATAAATAGAAGAGACAAATAAAAACCACAAACCCAACCTCAAAAAAGGTAAAAAAAAAAAAAAAAACCACAAATCCATTCTCAACCACCCTTTCCATTCTTTCCAACCATGTCCGCAGCCTTTGGTCCATCCTTGGCTTATTGTGAACACATTATGATTGAATTCTTGGTATTGCTCAAAGCATTTTGCAGTTATAGTTGCCATTCAGAGGATAATACTGAGATTGAGGAGATGGCGAAAACTAGCCGTGCTTGTAATTGGATGACATGTTTGTTAGTAAAATTGTTTCTGAGAGATTCGGAGAGAAATATTTTTCAGATAAAAACTGGGAAATTTTTATAAAAAATGAATAGTAGAGATGTGAGTGTGATTGGATGAAGGGTGTGATTTAAATTGTGAATATTGTAGTTATTAATGTTATTGTTGTGGTTGTCGTTAAAACGAATATAATTTTATTTCAATTATTAGTACAATTTTTTATAGCATTATAGTCATTTGCAACTAATATTCGCATTATTATATTTATAATAATATCTGTTATTCTTGTTATTACTATCTTAATTTATTATTGTTACCATCTACGCCGCCACAGCACATGAACCCCAAAAGTAGTGCTAAAAATCCACCATCTCGGCATGCTCAATGGCTATGGAAAATGAAGCTACAAACAGGCTAATGGAGGGCCCATTCAAACTCGTAGACGTGAGTGCGGAAGAGGCGGTCAGCCACACGTGGAATTTTAGTAAAACGAAAGGACCGAGTACAAGAAAATTAAATTGTTTGCAAAGGAACATTCTGCTGTCAGAGATGTTAAAGGCCACATGTGTTCGTAGGGTCCAAGGGATTCGATTCTGCAAAAGATGAGATGTGTTGTTATTGGGGTTCATTGAAGTTTTTTGGACATTAATTTTTAGTTAGCGTAAGTGTTATATTTGTCTGTTATCATTAGAGTTGTTATTATTATTATAATTGCAAGTGTTCTAGTTACTGTTTTCGTTATGGTTATTGTGATTGCTATAATCATGTCATTGTTGTTATAACACTATTGATGTTTTTTTCTCTGTGTCGCTATTATTATTATCATTGTTCTTATCATCATTACAAGTACTATAATGTTATAGTCAATTTTTTTCAAAACGGGAATTAGTCACATTCTCCAGCCGTCGGTGTTCTTACTTTTTCATCCAGTGGTTGGTTAATTGGTTACATTTTAGTCAGGAAATGGCTCGCTCCTTCGTGAAGCAAATCCAGGTAGTTTCGATATGAATCATAGCTGGAATCGGCTTATGTAGAGGGAGACAAGGCAGGAACTATCCTTGCATTGTACAGCGTAACAAGCCGACATGAACGGACATGGCCAGAAAACAAGAAAGACAATGGGAACTATATAATTTACAAGTTTCAGCTCGGCCAAACACCCCTTGGTATGCTTCCAGCAAGCAGCAATTGCTTTCATTGCACTGCAAGGGTTTGATTTATCAAAACAGAAAATTAACACTAGTTATTTTATCCGCCTATACCTCTTGTTTGACGGGTGTTGTAGGATTTACAATTAGGGCATTTGTGGGCCACTACGTGATACTTCACTTCGGAATAGCATCCACAATCATTACAAAGGATCCAAACCTGTAATCAAAAGTGGCATTAACGTTCAGCATGGTCGAGGCAGAGCATCCGCATCGCTGAGAATGCATTAAGTAAAGGAGGGCATGGTAAATGTTGCAAACCGATCGCAAAAGAATAGGTCCCTGAGTAAGGACATGGATGGCATGCACGCCCACATAAGGGGAAGAAGCTGAGTGCGAAGAAAAGAGTGCGGAATATACCATCTTGTTCTCACAAAATGAAGGCATGGGTGTGGCTGCAATCTCCATGTCGAACTTCTCCCACACCTTTGACATATCGCACACAGACTTGGAGCAGATGGGGCAAGCATACCTGTTTATAAGACGATGTAATTTTGAATCCATTATGAAGCTGAAGGTCATTACTGTCTGCATGTATGAGTAAGAGAGAGAGAGAGAGAGAGAGAGAGGATTTGACTTACTGATAGTGCTCCTGCATCTCTTCCAAACATCTCTTATGAATGGTGTGCCCACATGGCAGAGCAATGACGTCATTTCGTGATTCAAAGAGATACTGCCCGTGAATATTTTGTTTCAGTAGACCAGCAAAAAGAAGCGGAAGACACACAGCCATGAAACTAAATTGTAAGCGACATCAATGTTAATGAATGTAATACCTCAAAACAAACGGGACAATCCTGATGCATTGCTCTCTCCACGCATGGATGGCTGCGTTTTAAAAGCGCAGAGTAACAGCAACCTAAATCACATAGAAAAATATGAGAAACAAGAAACATCAGTATCCATTTCTTATCAAGCTTGCATGTGCGTCCCTCATATATACATAATGAAACAAGACTTACCACATCTATTACAGTGGAAGAAATTTTGGGAGCCCCCAATCCTGCAAAAGTACAAAGCAACCATTACTAAAATGCCATCACTACAAAAAAAAAAAAAAATGTAATCAGGTTATATTTCTATGGTGTCGGAAAGACCCATAGATCATCATTCAACAACTGCCCTTAAATAATATTAATCAGATAAAAAAAATGAATTTCTATGAGCATACACCATGTTATTTTCCTTGCTATCAAAATGTGAGTTGGATGGTACAAGTACCTGCAAATGCCACATCCATCACAATGATACTGCTCCTTGGATGTCTGCAAAATGAGAAATACGGTTGTGTTAGTGACTATCGTATGCACCATTAAAACATTTTCAACATCAAATCTTTCTGGAGAACTGTCCATGGCTCCACGCCACATTTTGTGCATCTATTTACCATAACCTTTCAAGTATATAAACAACATATATTGATAAATTCAGTTCAACTTAACAATCAGAGCACAGACAAGAGGATATATCTTACTTACATCGTCATCAAAAAGCATGCATATTCCACAAAAGTACCTGCCCATGCATACACCACAATTTTTGCACACTTGTCGAACCTGAGAATAACCACCAAAAGGAACAAGATCTGAGTTCACAGAAAGAAATTCTATAGACTTCCATAATAATCTCCTCTGGTTCATTCACCACGATGAAATGGTAAAAGACATGATAGTACCAAACCACCACCACTCACCATAGATGCAAAATGTGTATGTTTCAAACACTACTACTTGTCATTAAAAATTATAGTAAACTCATAAAACAAATAATTTGATCAAACAAAATTTGTAATTAACTAACCTCCTGTTCAGTGTCACAAAGTGAGCAGATGACCTGCAGACAAACAATTATTTTTTCAAGGATTAGATAGAATTGCCACAAAGAACATACTCAAACCAATAAAATCAAGCCTCTTCACAAAGAAGAATGATGAATAAAAGATAGAAGCAACAGTAAGAGAAAGATCCTACTGAAGCCTACCTTCTCCACCGAGTGGCGAGGAATGTCATGTCTGAGCTTTTGGTTGACGCTAAGACTGTTCTGATCACCGAGAAATAAGAATAGTGTTATTTCAAATTTTCGAAATAGTTGGATATTGACCCAAATTTCATAAAAGGACTGCCTTCTGCAGCTCATCCAGATAAAAGCAACCAATAAAAGAAGGATTGACTAGATGAGAAATTTAATATTTCAGTGTGTGTGTGTGTCTCATAGCTCAATTACACGATACCTTTTCTTATGTTGTTAGCAGAACAACGCTTCCATAGTCCAATTAAAACTCACCTTTGCTTCATTATGACAGTGACGACAATCGAATATCTCATCGCAACAGGGGGCTCTAATGTGGCACCTCCGGCGATAATGAGTACACCTATCAATCAGGTTACATATTAGCAGAAAATCATCAACGTAGCAACAAATACAGATATTTATAGCTAGAAGACATACCCATACTCAAGGTATCCTTTATCTAGTATTTCTGTGCCAGTGACATTTTCCCGACACACCAATTCATTTTCCGGAATGCATTCCTCTTGGAAATGTTTCAAGTCTGATTCATTGGTCTTTATCTTATTTCCAACATCTTTCTCTTCAAATACCATATTTTGTGAGATAATTGGCTCACCAAGTGGAGTACCAGGCTCATCACCAGCCCCAGGTGCCATTTGATTGGATGAAATGAGGATACCGAATAACTACCAGCTGGAAAATGGACAAACCTGCATTCAAAACAAACTTAGGAAGAGCCCAGACCACTCATGCATTTTAATCTAGTCGCCCTCCAGACGGGCAAACACCTCAAGATCAGGTAGCTTTAGTGGCATATTTGCTCCAGACCCATCAAATCAGCAATAAAATCCAACTAGGGTTGAACAGCTCCAATCATGAAAACCCAAAGGAGAATTCCTCAAAACAACTTGATTAACTAGAATCTGAACTAACAAATATCATGCAGCATTCTGGAACTTCAAATCTTCAAGCAGCAGATAGTAACCATTTCTGGAAATCCATTTAAATAGACACCCATGATGGCCGTTCAACCTATTGTCAAAGCAATGGAAAAAGGATCATGCGTGTTTAAAAACTCAAACAAGAAAATATTGAAGTCTGTTGTGATCCTAGTCCTCAAGAGTACCAGCCTACCTCAATCCAGGATTCCGTGTGATCACCTCTTCACCGCATGTTACTCAAATGGGAAAAACAATAAAATCACCAGTATAGTCTCCAATAAAAATTCCAAGGACGCTAGAATATTTCTTTACCAATGTCTTCACCCGAGTCAAACAACATTCTAGGATGACTGAAGTCTTCATTGTTTTATCCTCTGTTTTAGCTCATGGAAGCAGAGCTCAAGGTACAGCATGTCAGCTTAGTACCATTTAACCTAATCTAAATAGTGACATACTACAAAGTTCTGAACCACATCTCCAGGAATCATGTATAAATTCAAAATAATTGATAATCTTACGCACCATATGGCTGGTTTTTGATGATGTATAGAATTGGTTGTGAAGAAAAATTCCAAGATAATAAATGGCAAGAATAGGAACCCTTCCAAAGTTAAACCGCAAACAGCATGATCATGGTAGGGCACCAGGCATGAGGTACAAACCCAAAAGATCAGATGAACAAAGGAAGAAAAGAACAAAATTTATCATGAACACAGAGGACTTGATTTGCATACCAGATTGAACATTATTAACATCCTAAAAACCTGACCGGCTAGTCAAATTGAACATTGACAGAGAAATGACAATACAAATGCCAACACTTTACGACCATGAGCTGGAATATTCCACCTTAAATCCTAACAACCAAGAAAAGTTCCAGGTTCAAAAATCCTTATGGGGAGCATAAATTCTGACGGGTAAACTCATGATAAACACTTAGAAAAACAGAAACACAATAATTTTATTTAGATTGCAAGGGATAAATTACTGTCATACGATCTACAGAAGGTATTGCCATACCCTACAATACGTGCAATTGCTACTAAAGATTAATTTTTGCATTGAAGTATTT
Source organism: Avicennia marina (assembly GCA_019155195.1). NCBI lineage: Eukaryota > Viridiplantae > Streptophyta > Magnoliopsida > Lamiales > Acanthaceae > Avicennia > Avicennia marina. The sequence continues at coordinate 13,900,143 of CM032762.1, read as the reverse complement.
AATATCTTTAAAATTATTTAAAACGGCTTTCATAAAATACATCCATCGTTCCTTTTAGAAGTGTTGACAAAAGAGCTTCCTATAAAAGACAAAAGACACATTAATAATAGATAGTCCCTAGCTAGCATTACCTAAATGTGACAACAGTCAAAGTCGACTGCAAAAATATCAGAAGATTAGCGGAAAAAGATCCAACTGCCGTGACGCAAATGTGACGTGACATATTAAAGGATCGTTAAAAGATAAGTAAGCACGGCACACCATTATGATATCAGTGACTATGTTTATGCTCCCAGTTCAAAATTTTACACATTAAATAACTTATTTTATAAATTTTTATTCAAATTTAAAATTTTTTATTCTTAACTTTTATAATTAATTCATATTTTTTAACAACTATACTTATTCATTGTCAAAACAATTCGTACATAAACACACGTACACTAACATTTATATATATTTATACCCTGTATATAAAAATATTCAAATTCAAACAAATTAAATTTACCTTCCCATTTATACGTTACTGTTAAAATAATTTCTCTACGCATCCAAATTAAAAACCAAACAAAGCCAGTATTTCCAGCATCAGCACTTCACAATCAAACCCTAGCAAAGTTTCTTATATTGTTTTCCTGGTAAATGATGTTAGCTGCTAATTATAGTTCAATCATGTTGCATAAAAGGGAGAAATAGAAAGTTCATGAAAAGATCTAAGAATATTATATGTATCCAAACACAGGTTAATCCATATTACCATGATCCAACTAAAAAGCTTTCAAAAGATTCAGCAATTCAATCAAAAATTAAACACAAAAAACAGTTTGGAACATATTTCTGTTCCAATAAGATTCACACGACCCATTTTCAAACACAGCATGTATCCAAAAAACAGGTGCAAATGCGTAGACACGTATATCAAGCATCTCAGACACACGTTTTAAGTTTGTGTAAGAAAAAATTTTTAACAGAACACCACTGTCTTTCAAATGCTCTTTAATTTCTGCGATCTCTACCCGATATAGAACCAAGTGCAGCAAGAAAGCTGCCTGTTCTCCATTCAGCTTCTAATAATTCATTTTTTCCGAAATATCGAAAAGATTTAAGTTCTCCAATCCAGAACAGAATATTCCAGATATTCAACAAAACAACACAAACGCAAAGAACAATCAACACCAAGCAAAACATCAAACAAAATCAACATTAAAAAAAAACCTTTCAAAATAACGAACGTTAGAACTCCGATCGCCACCGCAATCGACTAGCCGATCTACTTCCCGTCCTCCAATTTGCCGCTATCTTCCGCCCGAAAAACTCCTTCCCAATCACATGCGCAGAAAATACAGATACAGAAGCATACAGAAACCGATAATCACACAATGGAGAACTATGTGTATCGCGTAATGATCAAAATCACAGTTTTTCAGAAGCTTTCTGATGGATATTAGGTAGTGGGGTGGAGGCGGTTATTTATACAGGGACAAGGTCGAAGGAGACATGCAAATCATTGACTGCGATCGAAAAGCATGATTTATTAATTTATATATTTGTAATTTTTTCTCTAGAGAGTTCGAAATATCTAAAACAGGGGAACGATGACGACAACGCTTATCGGCAGCTCTCGACTCATTTGCGATAAGTTTACATAAATGCCCCTACATACGCGTAAAATATCTTCTGAAATTTATCCATACCATATGTTATTATCTTTATCTACATCTATTCTATGATATTTTTTTAATAAAAATTAATTACATAAAGTAAATTTATCTGCTTATCTTCATATCAAATTTTTTAAATTTTTTTATTATTATTTTTTTCTATTCATACAATTTATAATTTATATTTATATATTCTTTCAAATTTTATTATTTTTAAATTCTTTTATTTTTTATTATTTTTTTAAGTTTTTTTATTCAGTATAAAATTATATAATTTTTTATTTTAATGTTAATTTTTTATTTTTCTTTTTTTAACTTTTTTATTTGTGTATTCTTCAAAATTTTCTCGTTTATATTGTAAATTCTCTTATTTTTTTATTTTTTTATTTTTATACTCTTTATACTTTCAAATAATTTTATTTTTATTAATTAAAATATTATAATTTATAAATAAATAAAATGTGTAAATTTTACAAGTATTCTTAAATTCAAAAATAGGTAAAAGTGAATACTACCCCGCGCCGGGCTTACCTACGCCAAGAATTAAATTTGAGCCTTCCTGCCTTCACCAGGTTAATATCTATATTTTAATTCTTTTTTCATCCCAATTAAAATTTATACATTAAAGTATTTTATTTAACAAATTTTTTATTTAAATGTTAAATATAAATCATTCTTATTTTTTTTTATATACACAAATATTTAGAATTTAAGTATTGAACATATTTACAATTCAGTTAATGTTTATATATGCACGAATGCTAACATTCAAATATGTCTAATATTTTAAACAATTAATTATTATCATTATATATTATAATATTATTAATTATTATTGTATTTACACACAAATATATTTATATAAACACAATATTTTAAATAAATTAAAATTTTCATTTTCCTTAGAATTTTACTGACTTCAACTCCTCAATAGAATCACCAATCAGATATGCCCTCTTTCAAACTTCATTTTACCTTATTCGCTTCGCTTGTCAAGGAGGTACACGTAATTATACTGATGTGTAATCTCAGACGGGCTGAATGACGTGGCAAATATGTAATAGACAGCCTCACAATTTCAGGCATTAATTGTAAAGAAATCATGAGACATGAATGCGTCAAACCTATGGAGCTTATCATTGTTTATGGATAAAAAGGACATTTGGCTTGTGTTCCTTTAGTGATTAAAGACATGGATAACACACACAAGGGACAGTTCTAATTATTTGATGAATTATTTGATATAAACAAATTTGACCCCATATCATTAATTAGTTGATCACGGGAAATGAGCGATTTATTCAAATAAATAATAATATTAAAGAAAAAAAAATAAAAAGGTTGTTTATCAAAAGTCAAGCATGGATGGAAGGTGTATTGTAATGCTTGCACCACACACACGTGAGTTGGAGAAAGATGGTATACTCTAATTTTGAATTTTAAATATTTTAAATTATAATAAATATCATAAATTTATATTTAAAATTAAAAAAAATGAATTACATAAATTTTTATTGGACAGACAGGACATCTTCGATACCCTAGTTCGGGCTTGGTGGGTCGGTTGAAGACAGCTGAGCGTACGACATCGTAGGGACAACAGCTCAAAGCAAGTGTGAAGACGACGCGTGTCGGTAGGGATGAAGGACGAGGTTGAGGTGTAGGGATGTGCAATTACGTGGCAAGCTAATCCTCGTTTGGAGGTAATATTCTATTGGTGCCGGTGAATGAATAATTGCTTTTAAGTGTTAATTATGGATGTAATTAGATAGATAACCACGGAAGAAGAATATAGATGGATGGTAATTCCCATATTTAGGTACAAACAGAGGCGACTATTAATTTCGCGTTTTTAAAGCCACGAAATTGGACTCGCAAAATCAACGCACGAGTCTCGTATTTACGAGGCTACGTTTGGGAGAGAGATATTGGTGGAGAATGACATTTGGTAAAAGTTGAGTTGAAACAATATTTGATTGTAAGATTTTAATAAGATAAAAATTTTAATTTATTTGAATATATTTATAAAATATATTATAATGATTGAAACGAGTAATATATTTGATTGTAAGATTTTAATCAGATAAAAATTTTAATTTATTTGAATATGTTTATAAAATATATTATAATGATTAAATGATAAGATAATATATAAGAATAATGATTAGTTTATAATGTATAAATTTATATGAATGTGAGTGAGTGTGTGCACATATATAGGATTCGATTTGATTATAAATAGGTAACGAGAATGAGTTGGTTATATATGTAAATAAGAGAAATTTTGAATTTGAATTTGAATAAAATTTTGTTGAATTACAAATTTGATAGTGTGATATTTGAAATATTTGATGGATTTTGTGGATATTGGAAGGGGAAAAACCAATATAGCCAAATGTTTTATTCAACTTGATATAAGTGCATTTATAAAATTGAATTGGTTGTCTTATTCCTATTTGAAAATTGAATTGACGATTTGATGGGCCATAAATTTTACATATATTGTTTCAAGTAGGGTTAAAAAATAGTTTAAAATTTTAAAACTTTGAAAATTCCCATTGATTAATATATTATGCAAAAAGCAGCAATGAAGTCTAATTAATACTCATTTTTTGTCTCTTTTTCATTGAACTTGATCACTCTTTTATAATTGAATTTATACATATCAAATTTTCAATTATGTTTTTATTATCATCTATTCAAATATATAGAAGCATTCAAATGATAGTCTTAAACTAATAGAAAGACAAAGGTAAGAACTAATAAAATGCTGTCTAAGAAATTAAGTTTTGATATAAAATAAATTTATGTGAAACAAAATCTTAAAATACACATCACTATATGTGTATGTATAGAACTAGATTGAAAGATAAATTGCAACAAGTAAATCCAAAATCCGACCCAAGAATAATGGGTTCCAATATTTACTAATTAGCATTGCTTATTAAAAAATTAAATCAAACCGTTTATAAATGACTTGACAACAATTTAAGTGGTCGTCCGTAGGTAAGTTTGTCTACAATCCTACCATGAATAGTGTTGATTCATGTAAGAACCCAACTCCCAACACCAACTACCCAAAATAGCTAAGAAACGCTCTTTTACAACCTCTAAGGGTCATTTGGATTGAATAATTTGATGAAATAGATTTCGAATTCATAATAATAATCTCATTGTATTTATTTAGATAGCCATTCATTTCAATTTTTTAAACTCTTATTTTGAACTATGATTTTAATGCTTATGGTGGATTTAGCTAATATTTTCAATCATGGTCAAAAAAATAGTCTATGTAAGAAACTTGGGGAACACTATAACTTCCCTAATGATCATAATGAATAAACTAAAAATCAACCAATATCTTCACTGTTTGGAGAAGATGGTCTAGTCTGTCTTGTGCTATGTCACACACTACATGTATAGATCTAACGTATGACTGCCTCTGCTGTCACTTAAAAATATTTGGGCTATGTTTGAGAGAGGGATTTTGTTGAAGATAATGTTTGATTTAGGGTTTTGGGTTTTGATATTTATAAAAAATATGAACAAGATTTCCGAAAGCCAAAATCCATGCAAGAGTGTATAGTGTCCATGCTGTAATTTATATAGAAAACATTTAATATCAAACAAAATTATAAAAAGTTAAAAAAAATCTAATTTAATAATTACGAACAAACGTGTAAACATTTACATGCTATAATTTATATAGAAAGCATTTAATATCAAAAAAATTATAAAAAGTTAAAAAAAATCTAATTTTAATAATTACGAAAAAACGTGTAAACATTTACATGCTATAAGTATTGAATTGCTATTTGTTACTATCCAAAAGCGCAAGTCATGAGTCACGGTCATTAATAAATAAAATATGATGCCAAGGTTTGTCATTCGAGTTCTTGCCAGTAAAAGTCGTATACTCCATGTAGGTGCAAATTTATATATAAAATTTGAAGTTATTGCATTTTAAATAATAGATATAAAACTATTTAAAAAATGTAAATTTTAAATAAAAAATTAAAAATCAAAAGAATTTGAAAAATAAAAGAGAAAAGTTAAAAAAAAAAACACTAATAAAAATAATACGTTAAAAGAAAATAATGAAAAAATAAAAGAAATTAAATAAAGATAATTATGTGGTTTCTCATTGTATAACCTAAAAATCTTATTTTTTTATTAACATAGTATTAATATAAGTTAAAGTCGGAAAAAAATAACAAAATTAAGAAAGATCTAAAAATTAAAAAGAGAGTAAATTTGATAATAAAATACAAACAAAAATAATTAGTTAATAGAAAAGAGAAACAAAAAAAAAGACTAAAAAATAAAAGAACTTAAAATAAAGGTGATTTGTGTAATTTTACTTTGAGTACCCAAAATACTTTATTGAAATAATAATATAGTATAGATATTAAAGTAATTTTAAATCCTGATTTCTATTCCTTTTCTTAAACTCAAATCCATCAATCCAAATAAGGCATTACATCATATCCAACCAAGTCACGCTCAAAAGGAAGACCAGTCTATAACAGTAGAATAACATGTAAGAAACCAGCAACACAGACAAGGGATAAACACAACATTGCAGTCAACTCAAGTGAAACTATCAACGAGAACATTTGCCCATATTCCTATTTCTCTGATTTGTAGGGAATTCAGAAGTTGGTGATGCACTAGACAGAAGCTATAAGGACATACACCAACTAGAAATACATAGAGCAAAAGATGCAAGAATACCAGTGTCATGAGGAACACTTCGACAAAGTAATTACTTAAACAATAAACTTTCTTTATTACCCATGATGTAGTTCCATGCTTAATACAAGAGATGTACCCTATCATTTAGGCTAATTATTCCCTTAACAACAAGCACTAAGTGCCAATAAGTCAACTAGCGCAAAGAAAAGGACAATGCAAGAAATTTCTGTACGATGATTATCAGCAAAAAATTCCATGCGCCCTTTACTGGCACAGAAACAGGAAAAAAAGGAAGCTGCTCCTTAGGGGAAGAATTGTTTCAGAAAAGCTAGAATGTCAAGTACCAAAACTGCCATAATAATGACAATGTGGTGGTGCCAGAGAATTTTGTATCAGACTTGGCAGATATAATACCTTCCCTCTCTATTATCTGCCAGTCATCATTTTACAACTAACACTATATAATGAATATGTATGTGTGTGTGTGTGTGTGTGTGCAAAGAAGGACAGGGGTCACATCATCGAGAGAGCAAGCGCTACATTGCATAACAATGCACCTTCAGAAAGCTTCATGTCCACAAAGACGCAGCTCTTCTAGCTGCAGAAAAAGAGTGATTTCCTAATAAATAACCACAATCACACCAATCATCTAATTACCTCCGTTTGAATTCTCATATGTGGCTTTGATGGCCTCAGCAGTCATTAGAGCAACTGCTTGAATTCTCATGTGTGGATTTGATGGCCTCAGCAGTCATTAGAGCAACTGCAGCTTTGTGAATAGCTAGATCAACCTTATGGAACAATCTATGAGCCTTCTGCCTCTTGAGCTTAGCAATGTTGAGTGCACGTTGTGCTGCATGTGAAGCATCTCGCGCCTGAAGCTCATTAAGATCTGAAACATTCAAATGTTCCATCCCTTGCTTGTGGAGTCCTCCCAAATAGTAGTGCCTCTGACTGGATGAGTCCGTCAAACTCATATTCCCCCGCTGAACTCCATTTCTGTTCCCTTTTGTCCTTCGGTTGTAAGATACTGTCTGCTGATTGTTAGAAGAGGGAGGTCGACCAACCTTTCTTGGCTTGTTCTTGTAAAGCTTCATCTTGCGATTGGACTTGGGCATATCTGTGCTCAATGAGAAATTTGCATCTCGTGGAGACAACACCCTCTTTGAAGCCTGGACTGATGGTGAAACATAAGAAGATTCACGTACACTGCTTGTATAAATGACTTTCTCATCTCCAAAAGTATAACCGTTTGATCTTCTCCCTGCCAAGGTGGAGCATCACTAATAACAGTAGGAAGAAAAAACAAATAGCCAAAACCACCCAAGAATTTGTATTCCAAATAAATAAATAACTTCATTAAATGTGCCAAATAGTGAAAGGAATTCAACTCTACCAAAAAAATTAGAACTGTCATGATCTCCAGAAGCAGCATGGAGGTGTCCAGAAACAGGAAATTTCCTGTGAGACCGTTGTTTTGAGCCCTTGTTGGGAACATCCAAGCCCTCTGGCTTTAGGCAGAAAGCAAACATGGCTGGTTCTTCAGGAGTAGAAACCTTCTCCTGAATACCAACAGAAATGCCTGTTTTGCCTCGAGCAACTGTATTCTCCCTTTCCTTCAGCTGCTCCTGATACCTTTCCCAAAGAGGAGGCTGGATACAAGAGAAAGGATGGCAATATTCAATCACATCAGCATCGAGCCACAAGGAGGAAAAAAAGAAAAAATGAAAGACGTTGCTAAGATAAAGTAAACAATAAACATCTCAAGCGGCAAGGGCTACACATAAAAGGAAATGTACTTTTCTAGTAAGCCCCTTTAGACTAACTCAAATACTTATGCTTAAAAGAATAAAGTCACAAATCATAATTGAGCACAATACTTGATACAGACACACAGTACTAAGTCCAACTAAGGCTTTGAGCATGCATGAAGCATGTATTTGGTCCTAAAGCATTACACTTTCAGAACAGTCCGAAAATGGTGAGACTGATTTTGCAGCAAACAATACTCTGATGCAGGTATGACTAATGAAACATATTTAGCATGTTCATGCACATCAAAAGGGCCAAAATCATTTATAGATTTACTCAATTAGGACAGAATTCATTCTATAGGCTGCAAGTAATGCTCGCAACAAGATATAGAAAGGAAAATAGTGCAAGTTTTCAGAAGAAAGACAAACTGACTGTACCTGCAAATGTCTTATTAAAGGCATTCCCTTTCTCCCCCTCTTCTCTCGCCAATGTTCATATATAACTTTAGCAGCTTCCACTGGCCCTATTCCAACCACAAGCTCTTGAATTTCAGAATCAGTGAAGTCAATGCGATGCTGAACATATGAAACTTTTTCAAACATGTCCATTGTCTTCTCCAGAAGCTCATGGGATACCTCTTCATATCTATTTTTGTCATTAAAATTTTTGTTTGCCATCAACCATTGCTCATCATCACTATCCATGTCATATAAAATACATGAGGGGTCCATAGCCATTTCAACATCAGTTTGACCCTGTCTGAAATATTTAGTGGAATTTCGAACAAAAGGGACCTCACTTCCACAATCATCACTTTCCTCAATCAGTTGGACTCCAGGAATAGGGATGTTCTTCACAGAAGCAGCACGAATGTTCCGGTTGTAACACTCCTCATGCATCTCCTTGAAAAGATTCCACTGGCTCCTGTCAGGAAACTCAAGTACCAAGTCCTTTCCACCTTTCCACAGCACAGCATGCGAGTAGCGGTTAGTTGAACCAGGCTGCAAAATATGTTTAACTTTAAATGAATATTTTGTTAAACCAGAAAGCTTGACAGCAAGTTTCCATTCATTATTATCAGCAACTTCCATGACAATGAGTGCCCCACTTTCTCTCCATCCTTTGTTGCCATGAGTGACCAAGACATTTGCACCACAAGCTAGCAACTCAAAATTTTTCTGGTTACCCATAGAAACATCAGATATTCTCTTCAGGCTAGCTCTCCTAATTCGTTTACAAGGCAGAGTTGTCTGGTTTTGCATTTTTTGTTTTGAACTGAAGTCATAACCTGCACCAGGCAATGTGTAATGAACCTGGGTGCGAGGCTTCTTTGGGCCATTGCTAAACCCACTGTGCATGAACTTAGAACCCCCATTAGGACACATAGAAGAGAGATTCCCAAGAGCAGAGCCAGCAGGGATGTGGTTATGAGCAGAGCCTTTATTTATGCTGTAATCAACATCAGCGGCCTGTCTGTATATAGATTTTCCATCAAGAGGAATATCAACTTCACTTCTGTGATTAGAGGTTAGAGATGGGATGGATGTGGCAACAGATGGAAGAGAAACAACAGTTTGTTCATGCAAGTCAGGCTCCAACTGGTGCGCTGGAGCACAAACTTCTGGTGCAAAACTGTTTTCCATGAGCATCTGGAGATGCAAAGTGAGAAAGAAAGTAGGCACGGCAGAAAAGGAAATAACAAATTGAGGAACTCTTCCGAGCTTTTGGGCCAATTTCAAAGCAGGTTGACTGATTCTTCTAGTACAAGCTTGTTGGGAAACACCCATTGGCAAAATCCCCGGCATAAATAACTTGTTAAAACCCTGTTTATAGAGACTAAAAGCCATTACATAACAGAACTTAGTTATCAAATTTTCCAAATTATAATATCGACATATGACATTACTAGCTTAGCCCAACAGTTACTCCAGCCAACCACCAAATAAATCAATACTAAATTAAAAAGAATAAAAACAGAATTATGGATTATCAAGGGAGCTTCATTTTCTTTGACATGACAAAACAATGTACTAAGGAGAATACTTCTCCTTCCACATAAAGATGCCCATGTTTGAATTCACATGAAGTTTCAGAGAGAAGTCAAAAGTACTGGTTAGATATTTTAACAGTTTCTACCAAAACCAATGTCTGGAAGTTGGGAGTAAATCATTAAATAAAGAATAAATTTAGAGAGTGAATCGCGATATTAGGAAATAAACAATATTCTAGGCAACCCAAAGTGGAAATAAGAAGATTCAAGGTAGATGGAGGCAATAGCAACATAATCAAGTAATAATGCTTCATGCAAAAACTGGAATGTCAGGGATCACTACAGGCAAGAAGGGCACCAAAACAGCAAATAAGTATTAATGCGTCAAAAGGAATACCACATGTAGGGAGGGCTCTAAACCAACATTTGGTCTGCATTGCCTTAAACTCCGATATTCAAGCTCCTTAATGTTATCATATGTGCACTCTGCGACTGATAACTGTTTAAGGATAATACAATGCTGTACGAGCTTAGATTCCAGGCAAACCCACTTTGAACTTGGCAATCTGAAGAAATAATGGAATTCAAATATGTGATACTTTCTTAGATCATAAACACTAGAAATTCTGAACCTCATTGATGTCACAGGTGATTGCACGTTGGCATTCATGAGTTCATCAGGTTGACTGAACAAAGTCAGGATTTGGAAGACAAAGGCCAAAGCTAGCTTCATGCATCCTTCAAACAATAAAAATCTCAATCCAAGATACTTATCCATGAATAATATCTCCATTGAAACGGCAGGAGAGGTAGGAAGTATTGCCCCATGTTGAACAATTAGTATATTGTGAAGCAACCAAAAATACCCAGTTCCAATCGAAAACCCTCTAAAAGGCAATACAGTTATGGATATTTGGAATCTGATTTTTTCTGACTCCACCAGCCTGACATTCAACCTCAACTTCCCTTGGCAGTCCATTGACCATAACTGCTTGTCAGGATCCACAAATCCATAATAAAATTTATTCTCTTCAGCAGTTGGCAAGCTAAATGTAACAGAGGCCGTATTAACAGTCCCTGCAGCACTTCCATATGCCTCGCACTTCTTTTGACTTTTTTTCCTGACATAAACCACACAATTACCATTCAATGTTCCCAGCATAAGATTATCGGCCGATGTAGATTCACAATTTGCATAGCTTCTAGTACCATTTGAATCAGCCATTTTGCTATTCAGATCGCCAGTTCCCTCAGATGAAGATGAAGAAACAATGGGCTGTCCCATATCTGAAGTCCTTGGTGTTTTCAAAGATTTGCCATACAGGGATGAACGAGCAAGCCATAATGCAATGGGTTCTGAGTCAAGATTGTTCCCTGAGCACCTATCATCAGTTTCTGGTGGAACTTTTTCTACTTTATCTATATCACTGTTCCCTTTAGAAACTTTTTTAGATTTTGCTCTGCCAGGAACCTCACTTGGGAAAAGCAAAAGTTTAAATTTCTCTTCTTGAAGATCAACCCATTCCTCATCTCGGTCATCGTACTTTATGTGGTGAAGCTTAAATTCTGAGTGATAATCATTCACCAGCCCATAATACCAACTTTCATCCAATGGCCAAAAGACTTTAATTCTCCGGTTTAAAAACCAGAGAGGCTCCAAGTCTGTGGGGAGATTTTCATAAAAATGGCGGCGTTTCCTTGGCCCTTCCTTTCCTTTATCTACACTTCTTGGTCTAAGTGCTCTGCTTGTATCATCAGCTGATGCAGACTCAACCCCACCAGATCCAGATGAGTTAGCCTCCCGAGTAGATGAAAATCGGAGAGAGGATTCATTAGCTTTCTGAGATGAGGAAATTTTTCTCTTTGATGAGAAGCCTGTACAGCTGGGATCAAATCGAGATGAGAGCATCCTTGCCGCATTTTCCTCAAGGTTTTCCTCATTCTCATCATCTTCATCAAAATCAAGAAGTCCATCAGAGACTGTATTTCCTGCTGAAGGCCCAGATTTCTTCTTTGAGGCTTCACCTCCATCTCTACCATCCACTAAGTCCTTTTTCTTCCCACCGTTGGTCCGTCTCTTCTTAGAAGATATATCTCTGTTATTTACAGCTACGCTATATTCTTTTTCAGTGCGCCTAATAGAACTCAACCTACCATTTCTATCCTTAAGTTCATTGGGCCGTGCCTTCTCCTTTAACTTTAGATTTGAGGTGTTGATGTTTCTGGTTGGTTTTGAGCCCGCCTTCTTCCATACTTTTGAATTTGAACCACCAGCTTTTCCCGCGGATTTTGAATTTGAAGCACGACCATTTCCCGCGGAACCACTAACTAACTTAACTAATTGGTCAGCGGTAGCAGCCTCCTCCTTCGGCTTAATAAGTTTGGCATTAAATGCACCCCCCCGATCAACAGGATTTGGAAGTCCCAACGGTTTAGAAACCCGATCAGCTTCCAACTTGTTCTGTCCCACAGAACCCCGACGTCGCTTGGGGAAATTGAAAGCATTTCCATTTTTGCCTAGAGCAAGCAAAGTTCCATGCACCCCTTTACTCACACCACTCGATTTTTGGCTAAATCCGAGCTCTGAATTCACACCATCTCCGTCCTCCTTCCTTCTTTTCTTAGCATCAGACTCAAAACAACTCAAAGAAACCTCCTTTTGACTCGTCCTCGTCTTCTTCGTAGAATTATGCTGATCTTTTTCCCTGGAAACCTTCTTCTTAGTCTCTCCCACTTGAGAAGCCCTAGTTCTGTAAAGGCTCTGGAGATCCAAAGATCGTTTTCTCTTAGGAATTTCAACAGCACCAGACTTTTTAATGCTATTTTCCATCAAAAATGCTATCATCCAATCACCCCCACACAATCCCCCTTATTTTCATGTTCCATACAGATCTGTCAACACAAGTCCACAACAAAAAAATCAACAATTAATCACCAATAAAAGCATTAAATGAAAGTAATCAGACCAAAAAAACAACTCATTTCTCAAAATAAGGACGATCACACGACAAAAATCAACCAAAAAAACACCGAGAAAACACGTATGTACTCATAAATTGAACATGCATGTATGTATCACGAGTAAATACATCCACAAAAATGCCAACCTCTGCAACTGAAGTCTACCGTGACCTCCTCATTGCAGCAGTGGAGATCCAATCTGAAAGGGGCTTTGAATTAGAGATAAATACTCTAGGGAAATGAATTGAGTTCTGATTTTGAGCCCAATTTGGTTGTTCACTGATTTTTTCTTTTTCCGTGATTTTTCATAATTTTTTTGGTTCTAGAGAGAGAGAGAGAAAAACCTAGGGTTTGTATTTCAGTAAGGGCAGTGGTCAGTCCAGTGTTTTATCAGAATTTCAGAGGAAAATTGTGAATGTATGGTAAAATCAGCTCTGCCACGCGGGTAAACCATCACCGTCGGATTCTCAAGTCTACGGTGAGATATGCGGTTGTTGGTCTGGACAATGGAGCCCTCACGGAAATAAATAAACGGCGGACGCTTTCCGTCATCGACGGTCCACATTTAAATTTGTACACCTGGATGGAAAGATTTGAGAAATTTACTGGGACACTGTCCGATTAATAAAATCCGGGAAAATGCTGATTTAACATTGCGAGAAAGGTCAAAATTAATTTCTGCTTTTTCCAGTCTTCTAATTGACACTGGAATTAGTGAAAATTACGGGATGTGCCATCGGTACGTTCAAAAAGAGGGAAGTTTTTGCCGCCCCAAATGCAGCATTTATGTCCAATCGCTTCGAGTGCAGGAAATTTCAGTACTCGCTCCCAAGCGTTGCCACGTGGGTGTCTGCTGGCCTGGCTTTGGTGTTGCTTTCATCGGACATCAAGAGTGGAGAGTCATTCACGAGCGGGTTAGTGTTATAAAAAAGGATATTAAATATTAAAAAAGAAAAGAATAGTTATTATGTTAAGAACAATTAGTACTTGTCAAATTTATGTACTTTATGTATGTATAAAAAAATTACATAATTTCATTAATTACTGTAAAATATTAAATTATTTTATTTTTAGTAGTTAAATAAAAAAATTAGAGGTGTGAATCAAACAACTGACAGAAAATTTTTCATTCATATCTCTCATTTAGAACCATGGACAAAATTTTGGAACTAGTGATATATATTATAGGGTATATTTTGAATTGAAGAGCACTTAATTATGAAAATATATATATATATATATTGCAAGTAAATTTGGTGAAGAAATTATGTTTTTGACACAAATAATTGCTCAAAATTAAACAAAATTTTGTCCAATATTATTGATTATATCAATTGAAAAGGAAAATAATATAAAACTATAATTAAAATATATAATATTTAAAGAATGTGTGTGTGTGTGTGTGTGTATAAATTAAAGTATGTCTCAATTGAATTATATAAATATAATATGCAACAAGTGTGCATGTTTTGCTAGTTACGAATAAAAGTTGATAGAAAATTTTAAAAATAATGTAAAATCAAAAAATAGAAAAGTGAGTAGAAATTTTACAAAGATATCTAGAATGTTGTTTATAAAATTGTAATGAACTGTACTCTCTGATTTGTCCAAACAACCGAGCAATATCGAGAGTCTTTTTACTTACTTAGCAGCTTTTAATTATAAAAAAAATTCAATGAATGTGAAATTTTGGTTATACGAGACGAATCATTAAATGTATGGAATTATTCACTTAAGCATTGCATTAAGCTAATAAATCTACAAATTTTTGATAAATAGAACTAAGTATTAATTCATATTTTATTGCATGCTTGAAATTCATGCACGTTGTAAATTTGAGAAAATCGTTAATTGACCATTAATTGGTTGTAAAGGATGGCATTAAATAGAGTTGGTTCAATAAATAAATACGAGATGAAAATTTGTAATCTTGAAACATGAATCTTTTTTGTTGCTTTATTTTATTAATCTCACAATTACTTGTTATCACTGTACATATTGAAAATTAAAGTGTAAGTCGAGTCAAATCAACATATTTTCTTACAAAAATTATATGCTTACAACAATGAAAATTTAATGATTTTGCATACCTTATTTGTGTATAGAAATTGAATAAATTATTTTTTAATGAAATAAAAATATGAATGATGTAATGATATATATTATGTAAACATCAAATTTATTTTATTATAATATATTTTTTATATATAGTTTATCCATAAATGTGTGTGCACATGCGATACTAAAAAAATCTAAAAAAGAAATAATAAGACACAAAATCAATACGCAAAAAAAATGAAAGTTATTTGATAAGGAAAAAATATTTTTCTTGAAATTATTTAATATTCATTAATTAAAGTAAAAAAAAAAAAGAAATAAAACTTAACGTGGCTAAAAGTAATTGTTAAGAACATATTTGAAAACACATTAAATGATCAAAAGGCTAGCATGGGTTTACATTAAACTAGGAAATTCAAAAAAGTAAATGTGTGTGCGTTGTTCTAATGCTGGTCGGTTTAAAGTGACCCTGCAAAGATCAATGCTTATGTTTGTTTTGGTTTTTATGTGTTTTTTAGATTAAAAAAGTGTAAAAGTAAGAAATAAAAAATAAAAAGATAAAATTTAAAAAATATATAATAATTGTGTTTATATTTTGATAAAATGATAACAGACATAGCCATAGTTTAAGATGGGCAATGGCATGCATGAAAGATTGCATAAATCACTGCTAAAACTTTTTCTTGCGGGTAAAGAGCGAGGACGAATATGCAATTTGTGTTGTAAACGGGATCATATTTGCAAGGAATTGTGTAAAAATTCTGAATGGTGAAACAAGTGAGGTTAATAGTTTCCATGTTGATACATAACATACGTTACTAACCAAAATTCATTTTTAATTCATTAAGTCACCTTCTCTTGTAATGATTATTTAGTGAAGTAATCAACCTATTGATGTTTAAATATTAATTGTTTGTTGAATCTCGTGAATTGCGTAAAAGTTGAATACTGAAAATTTAGAGATGAAAGAATTTTAGAAAGTGTTCTTGGTGAAAAAAACATATAAATAAAAGTCCACATTAAATTAAATCAGACTCGTAAATCTAGTAAATAGTGAGAATTCTTGATCTATCTCAATTCAAATAATTCAAAATTTTGAATTGATATCCTTTCACTAATTCATCCAAATTGCATTGATTTATGCTAAATATTTTTTTTCAATTAAAATTTGATTATTTACCATATACAAGAATCCTTTTGAACCATCTATTACTTAATGATTAAAGCATCCAAAGATCCATCAACCTACAAGTTCTTTTTATGAAGCGCAAACAAGAACTTAACTCGAAAGCTGAAGAATTGCTGAATCCACATGAAACCCATTCATGCATGAAGGATGGGTTATTTAAAGACATGTTTAAGTTCTTACTTCTTTTAATTAAGTTCCATGGATTTAGATGTGCATAAAAAACCACACACAAAAAATTGTTTTTTAAGGATTGATCCATATGCATCGCCTTCGGCTCAATCGAACGTTACGATGAAACCTTAGTCTGGAGAAAATAAGATTTCACTCTAGCTAAGAAAACATTTATTTCTTCACCCCAGTTCCTTTTTTTCAAAAGATTTCAATTTAACATATGCAAGAAAGAGGCCAATTATTCTACTTTTGTTTAGTTTATCCCGAGGCATAATTTCATGGATTTGAGTCACCGACTTATGCCCTAACCTCTTATGTTAATCTAAAAGACACAAAAATGAATAATTTGATTATCATGAGTCAAATTGTTTCTTGAATCGAAATGCTTATCCATCGTCTTTAGTTATTCCATATCGCGCTTTCTATAAAATAATTTATTTAATCCAACCATTTAAAGTAAACATGGTCAAAACTATCCTTCGAAAGCGATTCTAAATTTACATTTTAGTTGTTACAATTTAGTGATTGAAAAATTTTAAAAAAATGTCCCTTCAATTAAAATTAGGATAAAAAGATATAACATCATTAAAATTTAGAAAATCACGTCATCAACATTGATAAATTTAGCTACTTGAACAAATAAAAATCACAAACAAAAACTATCTGAAAACTTCTAAAAAAAACCCAGTAACTGCAGATAAAATCGATTAAAGTCTTTAAAACTTTGAGCAATGAAAGCAAACAGACAGTTGGGCATGTTGAGGCACTAAACCTAAGCACCAATGTTGGATGCCTTGTTCAGAATAACACCTTCATATTTCACTTGGAACCACTTCATCGCATCCTCCTTCGTGACCCTGTGCTGAAGTCCAACGCGAGACTTGCACCTACGGCGGCGGCCAACACGATAACCAGGGCGCTCCAAGACAACATAAAAATCCATCCCATAAATACCGGTTGAAGGGTCATACCTGAAGTCATTAATGTACAGAGTTCAATTACAGAACCAATTCTAGAAATATTGTTACTAGAAAAAGATGTACTCTAAGCAACTAATGGGTGGCCAGTTTCATGCTTAGGCCCTGTCATTACTCAGCCCTACAAGTAGTATAAACTAGAGACCAAAGTTAGAAAGGTCAATCTCAACCAGTGATATTTAAGTCGCATGGGACAATAACTGACCAAAGATATCAACAGGAAGATAATTCTTTTATGCAACTGATACGGATTGGGTATCTACTTTCTTTTCAGTTAGTAAATAAGCAAACAAAAAGCATTTATATAAGTGTGAAATCATATGTGCATCAGCTTAAAATTTGCTAATATCAGATAAATGCAGGCCATAGATGTACTTACTTTATTCCAAGATCAATGTGCTCTTGAATACCAAAACCAAAACAACCAGTCTCACTGAAATTCCGTCTCAGCAATTCATATTCCTTGACCTTCAAGCCACTCTCGAGAAGTTGCATTGCCTTGTCACCTCTGACAGTAACATAGCATGCAATCTTTTCATTACGCCTGATCCCAAATGACCGCACAGTGTATCTTGCTGTCAATCATAGAAACGGAACCACATGCATTTTACAACGACTTGATATTGGCCCCCTTAAATTATTTCCTTATTATTTGACTAGCAGATCAAGCTTCAACAAAACGATTTTTAAATGGAAGTTGCAGAAAAACATAAATATAAACTGACTACACTTTCACATCTAGTATTGGAGATTGAAATAATGAAACCAACTTAGGATACTAATTTTCACATGTAAGAACAATATTGAGCTGAAATTAAAGCTCATGAATTATTTAGCCAAATCTGGGTTAATTTGTCCAGCAGTGTTGCTTGAAAAATCAAAGCTCAGCAAATCCTAACCAACTGATCAGAAAAGCAATGATGGTTCCAAGTAGTTTTATTTTCCCAATACCCCCTTACTTTCTCCATCTTCAGGCATATAGTTTGATTTAGTTCCTAAAACCAATATGATAAAATACTGTTTAATGGCTACCTAAAAAACTAAACCATGCAATTTGTTTAGATTACGCCGCAAGCGATCCGATCACATATATTAAGCTTGAAAAGCTTTCCATGTGTTATTCTAAATGCTAAATAAAACTGTCATCAAACCTAAAAATTCATGGAATGGCAGACATTATCCGACAAACTCAAGAACAAATTTCTTTCCATAAACATTGAAACAACAAACGTATGAAAACTAATAGAAATTCTCCTCTACCAATATTGAAGCGATCTTAGGGACTAAAAAACCAATTTCCTCAATATTCACCAAAAAATTATTTACAGTTAGCACAGAGAGGGTCAAGGAGTTGAAAAAATTACCCTTCGAGAAAACAGGAGACTGGCCGCTGAGTTGCTCCAACACCTAAAAAAATTTAGTAATAGTCAATACACGAAAATCAGGAATCATTAATGAAGGATTTGGACGGAATGCATGAACACAATGGTGAGTTTGCCTTGTACCTTAGCAGCTCTGGTGAGACGATCACCACTTTCGCCGACGGATATGTTGAGAACGAGCTTCTGAACTTTAATCTCCCTCATTGGATTCGACAATTTCTTCTCCGACGTCTAATTTGAAGCAAATTAAAAATCAGTGACAGAATTTATATTTAGATACTTCTGTATAAAGTAAAAGAAATAAACATATGTTCTCGATCGATTGAATGCGTCTGACAGTGAAAGAGAGAGGCAAACCATGGCGTTGCGGTGGTTGGCGGCGGGGACACGGCTGCGTGAGGACCAAGGATTGAGGGAAAAAACTACAACCCTACGAAGTGAGAAGCACGCGTGAAGCTAGGGTTTATTCCACCCCCGATTTAAACGCGAAGTGTCAATTGTGCCCCTGGGTTGTTGAGAAACTTGAGATTATGTTCTTAAAATTGACTTTGTTTGTTTTTAAATTTTAATATATTTTTTAAATATTTTTATTTTAAAAATTTTATAAAAATAAAATAATGATAATAATAACAATTAAATATATATTTTTAAAGAGTATATAATTATAAAATAAATATAGCCTTGATTATTTTGTGGCAATTCTAAAATAAAAATAAGATGCACACGCTTGAATACAACAAACATAACCTTAATCTTTTAACAAAAAATTAAGATGTTAAAAAATTAAAGCACTGTTTGTTTATGTTTTTAGGTGTTTGTTTTTGTATATGGATAAAATTTGAAATATGAAATAATTGTAGACAGTTATAGAATAAAATTCTTGAATAATAAAAAAATTTGGTGTGAGATCGAATAAATTAGATCAAATTGAATTTTGTCGGTTCATTTTCTAACTTTAATCTTCTAATTTTTCTTTAAGAAGAGTTAACTTGAAACTTGAATAATTTTCAAGGAAATGATTTGTACTTGATATTTATTAAGGGTTGTTAGGTCTTCAACTACAATGATCTTCGGGTTTAGCACTACAATCTTATATCAAATGCTAGATTTAAGGGCTTTAACAAATAACGCTTTAAATTTGGTGACAAATTCCTTGAATTTGGTAAAGAACACGATGAACTTTTTTGTTTTGACAAAGAATACGACGAACTTTTTGAATTTGGTGAAGACCAAGAGGAAATTCTTTAGATTTGACGAAAATCATAACAAACTTTTTAAATTTGGCAAAGAACACGATGAACTTTTTTGAATTTTGAGAAAAACACTTTAAATATTTTTGAAAATTTTAGAGAAAATGTGAGGAACTTCAAGTTTTCAATTACTTTGCTTTCTTGACTTCTTTCCTTTTTTTCTATAGAGTTTGACATTTATTATAGTTATAAAAGAGATAAAATAGTTGTATTGGCCTGCTGAGATGACGCGATTTCATTGATCGTCAGAATTTAGATCCTATTTAACAACTTAATAGAGTTTTTATCACTTTGACTTATAACAGGATTTTGACACTTAAAATTTTCGTCTCCTAAACTTCTAATAGGATTTTGCCACTTAATTGATAGATAAAAATATTAATTAATTAATTATTTATTTGAAAATTTTTATTTATTTAAATTCTTAAATAAATAAAAATTAATTTAATTAATATTTTTAATGTCACATTTTTCACGTCTCATTATTTAATTGATAAATAAAATTTATGTGTCTAAAAATATGTATTTTGTTTTGATAAGAAGAAAAATAAACATAGCCTATGTCAATTATTCCTTTTAAAAATTTAAAATTTTGATACGTGCTCTTCTTGAAAAATTGCATGTTTTCGTTAGTCCAAGTCCAACATCGATTTTCTAAAATCTGTCATTATTATGAATCATTATTAAATAACTAAAATTAATTTTATTACTTATTATCTTCACGTAAATATCTCAAAAATTTGTGTCAATATTAATTCTTAATGATTTTTTTAAAAAACAAAACAAAACTTCCGTAAGTTGCATGTTACTCCCCTTGGACACGGAGCCTATTTTCAAATGCAAATTTTTTTTATATCTTTTTCTATTTACTTTTACATCTTTTTAACTTTTATATTAATTCTTATTCTCAATAAAATGTACATTCAAACAAAGCCAAGTCTATAAAGATGTAATATTTGAAAAATGACATCACATATGTAAGATGCATTATCTTAAAATATAATTTAAGTATTTTAATAAAACTAAATGAGAAATTTTATTTTTTGAATGAATAAAAAATGAATAAGAATTTTCATTTGCATTTTTTAAGTTGCATTTAACATGTACGTGAATGCTTTTCCATAATAATAATCTAAACTTGGGCTAAACTTTAAATGAGCTACTCAATTTACTTTTAATCGAGTAATTCAATTAAAGTTCAACCTGATCTCGATTTTGATTGAGTTTTAATCAAACTCTAATAATCAAATTATTGATACAAGCTAAACTCAATACTCATTAAACTAGTTAAATTAGAGAATGTGTTGATATATATACATGTATATTTGTATATTTACACTTGATGTGATACATAAAATATAGTCTTTAGAGTAACACTAAAATAATTAAAAGAATGGAAAGAAGAACAATGATATGGTTTGATCAACATAACATAGATGCACAACGAAAATGATTATATTATTAGAGTGTGATAAGATTACAATAAAAATAATCCTATATCTCCTTACTTAGTTACCATTTACTATTAATATGGTCTTTTGAGCGACACTAAAATTATTAAAAGAATAGAAAGAATACCAATTATGTGGCTCGACCAACATAACATACATATACAAAAAGAATGATTATACTATTAGATTGTGACAAGATTACAATAAAAATCATCCTTTATCTCCTCACTTAGTTCCCATTTATATAAAAGAATTGAGTTAACGGTTACTGTCATAATATTTCATGATTGAAACTTAGTCAGTTTTTTTCTGCATTTTTCATTGAGTGAGTGGGAAGAGGAATTGTCAGATAATCATCTCTTATAGGGTTCACCTTGGCTCAGGAACCATTACTTCGTCTCGTGGCTTGAGATTCTTGAGCACCTTTTTGTTTGCCATATGGACTTAAGGATTAGGGTATGTTTGGCCTATCTATCTAAGTTGAGGCCATGGCATGAAGATTGGGGAGTGGCTCTCCTCTCTCGCCTAATGAACACTTAACAATAGATATTGAGTTAAAGGGTCATCTAATCATGTATTAGTCTACTGGTATGACATTTATTCAATATTAAATTCATCGTGTGGTTGTAGGTTTTCTTCAATGCAACCTTTGTATTTTCTACTCATTCATTCTTTCTTATAATTAAAAGTTAACAAGCCATCCAAATCACTACTTTCTCATTCATATCTTTCTTTCGAGTGTTGGAAGGAGGTCAAGGTTTCAAATTCAATATACTTAAAAGTCTAGGTTTTTTCTCCTCTGTTTTTTTTTTGGATTGAGTTAATCCATTATACTTCAAAGTTTAATTTTTCCTTCAATTTTTTGGAATTGGGTTTGAATTGAGCCTAAGCTCAAATGCTTGGCCCAAACTCATATTTTTAGTTTTTGTTCTTTGATTGAATTGAAGTTTGAGTTAGAGTTGATCTTCATGATTTTTTGTTGAATCTCAATTTCACCTTTAATTTGAATTAGCATGAATATTTTGGTTATGTTTGGAATCTAATTTTCAATTCAAAATCATCATTTCAAATTTTATACTATCAAATATACAATTTAAAAAATATTTATTAAATTCAAATTCAAATTATACATTTTTTATATATAAAACTAATTAATTATTTTTTAAACATTACATCTATTCACAATCAAATCAATATATATATATATATATATCATACACATACTCACATTTTTTTATTTATACCATAAAAATATAATTATTTTCTTTATCTACTATCACATCATCTAAACATTATTATATATATATTTAAACAAATCATACTATGCATCTCATCAAAATATTCATTCCAAACATATTACTCATCTCAACATAATTACCATCAAACATTTTCTTGAACAAAAGCTTATCTCCCAAACATAGCCTCTGCATTTTAGTTTGTGTAAAATAGTTTACAAAATAATACAGTATAAAGATTTTATGGGATTTTAGTAATTGAAAAATAAAAATATTTAAAAGCTTAAAATATTAGAAAAAAATAATGTAAAGAGTCTGGGAAAGAGAGAAAAATTTTAAAGTCTTTGAGAAATAAATAAAAATTGAAAATAAAATAGAATAACTGCAGCTGTTTACATTTTTACTATGACAATGTATTCATACTTCAAGCGTTATTATTTTTTAAATTTTCTTTATACTTTTATAATGTTTTTAAAATTTGCACCAAATTTCTTCTCTAAAAGCACGTATCAAAATTTATAAACAAACTTATTTTTCTTTTAAATTAATCACTTTGGTTGGTACAATGTTAAAAGACTAATATATCCTTTTCATGTTTAATATATTCTGCTGCTTTTATCTTAAATTTTAACTTATTATATTTTCTTAGCGTGGTTTTCTCTTCTAAAACTTGTTCGTTTTATTTTTTCTTTCCCTCCGACTATTTCGACTCTGAGATATCATATTTTCACTCTTTTTTTTTCTTTGATAAATTTTCTTTCCTCTCGTTTTATGAATAATATAAAAATTGCATCTAAAAAAAATGATTAAAATCATCATTAATTACTCTACACTGACTTATTAAATGTGTATTGAAAATTACAAAACAAACTGTGAATGGCAATTATTGAAGTCCAACAACAGATTTTCTAGCAAACTTACAAGGAGTTCTGAATTAATATATGAAATTATTTATGATTTTTTATTCAATTAATATATAATTTTAATTTGATTTTTGTGTAGCAAATAACACTTGATAAACTTACTTAAATGTTTATCGATATAAATTTATTATGTCCACACGTAAAATTTTATTTTTATTAGACAAACATTTTAAAATACATTTCATACCTATTTTATTAAATCACACAGTGTGTATTTATTTTAAGGTTTATCTTTTATCAAAAATCACATATTTTAGACACATGATATTGATAATAACATATAAACCGTTATATTTTAATGGTAAAAATAATTTCTAATAAAATATAATAAAATAACTTGCAAAAAATTTAAAATGTGATAAAATTTTTACAAAACAAGAGGAAAATAAGTTTAAAGAGAAAATTAAATTATAAGAAATGCCACAAAGAGGAGATAGAAAAAGAAAATGTGAAAATCAAAATGGAAAATTGAAAAACAGATAAACTAGGAGTGTTTTAGTTTTTTAACTTTGACAACCAAATTATAATAGTTTCTCTACACTTCCAGATGATAACAGAAACAGGTATCTAAAGCAAAATTGTTCAATTTATTAATTAAAATTATGACAATTTTTAATAAAGTAATAATAAATTTACCATGCAATTTAAAGCAATTATGCTAAAAATATAACGAATAATTATATTTTTGTGCCTTTTTTCCTGTGACCTGCATTTCTGTGATGTGCTTTTCATATATATCTGACACAAAGAGGTTCGCAGTCAACTCAGATATATCATAAAATGTTCTCTTCAATCTTTCTGAGTTCAATTTTATTCCCCATTTCGCGGATCTAGGTTTTCATATTTGCGGTCCATTTTCATGAATTTCAGGGTTTAACTTCCGTCAAAATTTTCCCAAATACCGTCACCGGATCTCTAATTTATGTAGAATCCAGGGTTGCGAGGTTCTGTGGGCATTTATGTTGTTTTGGATATTGGAAATTTGATCTGCAGAAATGCTGGCGAAGAGTGGAAATGCATCGATTAGGGATCGGACGCAGGAGTTCCTGGGGATAGCGGAGAGGCTGAAGAAGCAATTTGCTGCGCAGAATGGGCTGAACAGCAGCGGATCGAGGCCGGAGGAGCCGCCAAAGTCGGCAGTGGCGATGCGGTCCGAGTTCAATCGGAAGGCGTCGAAAATTGGGTTGGGGATTCACCAGACGTCGCAGAAGCTATCTAAGCTGGCAAAATGTTAGTATTCGTATTTGTAGTTGTTTCGGTTGTAGTTTTTGTGGTTTCGGTGTCTAATTTAATGATACACGAGGAATTACTTAATGCGTGTATCTGTTACTTCTGTATAAAAATTCAGAGTGATTGATTGAATTGCTGGCATCTTACTTTGATCTGTTGCTCCCAAGGTTGAATTTCATCGGAATTCAATCTCGGAGCATGGGATAATGGATTTGGGATACATTAGATTCATCAGAGTCCAGCTAAGCGGTTTGTTTCACTTTACTCCGAGTCATGTTGTCTCTTGTTCAGTATGCTGTTTTGTGCACTTGTAAGACATGGTTATGGGTTTGGTTTATATTTTAATGCATTTCTTCATGTTCCACGCGCACGAATAAATTATTGATCCAATTTTATGTGTCTAGCTATAATTGGCTAAGGGTGACAAATAGTGACAATTATCGCTCCTTTTTTCTTTTAAGTATATTTTCATTGTCATATTCCTTTTTTTTTGTAAAAGTTCATTTGCTGTGTTTTCAGATCAGAGACAGTTGCTTGTAAGTTTGTTTGTTGTCCTCTGATTTTTCACGCACTTGTATTCAAAGAGCATGCATGCTTATGACTGTGATTGTTTCTCCTTCGTGGCAGGAATGCTTATATGTCAATATGAAATTCAAGTAATTTTTACATGTGGGATTGGGCAATATGTTGCTCTATCTGATATTTTCATTATCTCCTATGTTTTTATCTGTGTGACTTGTCAGTAACCATTGTTTAAAAGTTAAGTGGATATTTCTATGAAATGCTTCGAGGGGTGGTTAAATGCTAGTATTAGAAGATTGCATATTTTGACCCTGACACACAGTGATCCGTGTCAAATATGACTACCTTCATTATTTTAGGATTTATAAATTGCGGAAGGATGAGTATAGAGATTGTAAATTAATCGAGCTGGCATAATTGTTCCACTCTTGCATTGTGATCATTGCAAGTAGTGAATGAATGAGAATATTTTACATGGATCCTTCCTGAGTTCCAAAATTATTATAAGCTGGTGCTTCTATCTAATGATTGATATCCTTAGCTTGTGAATGCTCTTTTTATTTATAGTGGCATGCCAAAATTGGTAACGCAATGCTTTCTGCTGCAGTGGCAAAGCGGACATCTGTTTTTGATGACCCTACCATGGAAATCCAGGAGCTAACTGCAGTTATTAAACAAGATATAACTGCTCTTAATTCTGCTGTAGTTGATCTCCAGTTTCTCTGCAATTCCCGTAATGACAGTGGAAATATATCGACCGACACCAACACTCATTCTACTACAGTTGTTGATGATTTAAAGAATCGTTTGATGAGCGCGACAAAAGAGTTCAAGGATGTTTTGACCATGCGAACAGAGGTGAACCTGGAAGTTTATTTCTTCATTACCTTTTCATTATTGATTATGTTACTTCAGTGTTTCTGTGCAAATCTGTAACGTAAACTGAATTTTCTGGTTTTTTAACAGAACTTGAAGGTTCATGAAAACAGGCGACAGTTGTTTTCTACTTCAGTTTCCAAGAATCTTACAAATCCTTTTATTCGTCAGCGGCCTTTGGCTGCAAAGTCTGCTGCCAGTACCTCTGCAGCTCCTCCTCTTCCGTGGTCAAATGTGGGAGAATCTTCATCCCAATTATTCCCAAAGTAAGCAGAAATGAATGTTTCCAGTCAATTTATTCTCCCCGACTTCCTATTCAAGGGTATTCTGACTCTTCTGTTCTTTCCTTTCTTTCTTTCTTCCTTTTTTCAATCGAGAAAGAAGTTTAGTTTGATATTCTTATTATGAATTTATGCTGTTGAAAGCACTTAAAATAGTTTATTGAAAGACCTGATTATAGGTTCTGGCCAAGTATATCATATGTTCCTGAGCAAGCAAACGGCATGAACTGAATTTACCCACTTATAAACAGATTCATTGACCAGAAGAACTTATTTTCTTTTGACTCCTCTAACAGGAATCAGGTGGATGGGGAGGCTCAGCCATTGCTACAGCACCAACAAAATCAGCAGCAACAGCAGTTGGCTCCACTACAAGATGGTTACATGCAGAGTAGAGCTGAGGCTCTTCATAACGTGGAATCAACAATTCAGGAGCTGGGTAATATCTTCAATCAGCTAGCTACATTGGTTTCTCAGCAAGGAGAGATTGCCATCAGGTCTGCATGGGTTTTTTATGTATTGCATACTGGCTGCATTCTGTATGTGCTGAATATAATGGCAATCATATGACCCATTAACATTTGCAATTAACTACTGTTGATACTCTTAAGTTCAACCATTTTTTTGTCTCTCGTTCATTCCTCTAATTTGAGTTTGCATAATCATTTATTTACTACAACCAATTTATACCAATGCCATACTTAAAAAATTATTCCTTTAAATCTATATTTAGATTAGTCTAAATTTTTAAATTTCTTCTCAAAGATGGATGCATTTGTTAAGCCTAAATCTTTGGCCAAATACGTTGCATGATTCATATGCTTGGAAATATGGATTTTGAAAGGAGTTAGTGGTATGATTTAGTGTGGATTCACAATGGTGAAATATTTTTGCTCCTTTGGAAGAGGTGGCCGATAGGAGAAAAAGGCATCTAGTTTAGAAATTTGGATGCGATATTTCATTGGATACAAGTCACAGTGAGTCAGATAAAGAGACTTGTCACTTAAGTATAATTAGTAAACTAATGCTTTTACACGGTTGTCCTCCACTCGCGTGAGCACTTTGGATGTGCATTGGCACAGGACCTTCATCTGCTGTGTGAACTAATGCAGCTAGTGCATGCAAGTTCTTCACCACTGGTATGACACCCACAAATTATTGAATTCAAAGTCATTTGGGAGTACTCATCTCATTCATCCAATCAATCATAACGCATCTTCTTACGTTGATACTGAACATGAAGATTTTCTGCTTTTCCGGTTAGGATTGATGAAAACATGGACGATACCCTGACAAATGTTGAAGGAGCCCAGGGAGCTCTGCTCAAGTATCTTAATAGCATCTCGTCAAATCGGTGGCTGATGATCAAGATATTCTTCGTATTGATTTTCTTTCTCATGATATTCCTATTCTTTGTGGCCTAATGATACCTGGCACGTCACACTCTATATGGGAAGAAAACATATTTAGACGCGACAAGTCTGGGTCGACTTTCCATGATCTCTTCATTGTATTTTGTGTCTGTATATCGTAACTGCAATTGGTCAGAATCTATGTGTGTATTGTCATATACAATAACTTGCTGATTTTGAAGGGAAAAATTCACGATGAGAGATTGCAATGACAATCTTTTCATCTTGGGCCTAACTTTTATCGTATCATAAAATTTTAACACATAGCATTATCTAATGTACCCGAGGTATTTGAATCAAAATACAAATGCTTAGACCACATTAGAAGGATTCATGGGCGGTCCACGCTAATCCTATGTCTAGACATTATTGAAATAGTGAAATATTTGGTGAAAAATGATGGCCTTGACAGTTGACTCGTAATTATTATGTTTTTAATTTTGACACATTTTATATGGATGCTTGAATTGATATAATATAAAAATAAAAATAATTATTTAATTTATTTTATTTATCTTCTAGATTAGTTTATTTAAATATTTATTTGATACTTATGTGTAAGAGGCTATAATTAAGAAAGAATGAAACGACAAAAGAAAAGAAATAAAATAAAATAATAGTGAAAAAGATAATTTTTCATTAAAGAGTAATGCATTTTTAAATTTATTTAGTGTAACTGTGTTAAAGCTGAACTCTAAATAGTATAGATATAGAGATATAACATAAATTAAATTGAAAATGGACATATAAATAAATTTATATGGTGCAAGCAAAATAACTCGAAACTTTTAATAATGTAGTGTATGCATAAAAAAAATATTTGATAATTAATATATTTGAAAATTTGTATTTGAAAGAAACAAAAATTTTCTAAAATGAATTGAGTAAGCAAAGCACTTGCCCTAAAGCAAGGTTATTGTGTATTGTATAAGAACCAATCAAAATGTTTGCAACGCCACCTATGCTGGTCTTTAGACACTTGTCGTTTTTGCTTAGCATTAAAAAAATGTAATTTAAAAATCTTGTCCATCCATCCACGCAAAGCAAAGTGGCTGCTCCCTTTTGGTTTTCAGATTCTTATTTCCAATCATTACCCATTTATTTATCTCCAACTTATTTTGTAAAATTAAAGAAATAATTAATCAAACAAATATCTCGATCACCACTAAATATGAACTCTCCATAACAATTTTAAATAAAAAGACGCTCACTCCAAACAAAAGGGCGTTTGCAGTTGTGGTCTATTAAATAGATTTGACACTATGCTCTTTAAAATATTGACCTATCTACACCATTACGTGGAATTTTCCTTAAAAACCTTTTTAGTCCATTTAATATTTTCTCTAGCTTATTTACCGATTCAGCCACCCTTATTGTTTTTTACCCTATCCCAGTTGCACTTAATAGTATTAAATATAATACCAATAATTTTTAACCACTAAAATACTATATTTTATTCTATCATTGTATCACGTTATTTTTAAAAACACGTAACAACCTGTCATTTAACTGCTGAAATACTCCATTTTATTTTGCCACCATATTACATCATTTTTACAAATATCCGTAACATAAAATATTATTATTATTATTATATTTTTTTTTATAAAACTCTTCCAATTTCATGCAACATTTTACTATTCACTCTAAAATATTAAATCTCATCTAGCCTCTCAAAATGACGAGAGTGCCGTCCAATTATGAACACAAGCTAAAGTGGTGTTTGGTAATGGAGTTTTGAATTATTATTGTTTGATTTCAAAGTAGAGAATCATATCCAAAATTCATGATTCACAAAATTCCTACGAAGTGGAGGGTTTTTGGCAATACTCAAGTTTGATTTTTTTTTTTTTTTTGTTATTTCTCTTGTTGTTTTTTGAAAGTTTTGCATATTAAATTGTGCTCGAGAGTTTTATACCAACTAATTACTGCTTCTTTTTTCTCTGTCTTTTATTAATGTATTGCACTTATTTTTCTTTGATATTTTCATTTTTTTTCCGATCTTTTATATTTATTTTTCATTTTTTAACATTATTTAATTTAGAAAAACTTTATTTTTTATTATTTTAAATATAATAATAATATATTATAATCAACAAAATATAAAATTTATAAATAATTTAAGCATGCAATATTTATTTTTAATTGCTTTTTTTTTAATTTTATATAGATTGAGATTAAATTTAAAAATTTCTTATATCCCATAGAGTGAGCAAAATTATAGTAATAATATATATTTCATGGTTAAAATGAAATAGATGCATTGGAACAGATAACTTGAGGAATAATTCTGAATCCAAAATCAAGTACAAATAGTGTGGGTCTCAAATGAAAATTACCCAAAGAAGAAGGACTACAGATGCGAAGAAACCACAAGTATATAAACCCTGGCCTCTTCTCTCGATCTGTACAGACCTCAGCCCTTTTCTCCGGCCGTTACTGTTTCTCAAACCCTTCATAGCTCTCTGTCGTCTCCACGTATACGTGTCGGCGTCTCTGCACGTGACGCTTTACACGCTTGGAAGCACGCGGATAGCTGTCCCCGTTTTCGCGAATCGGAACGCTACCACACTCCGCCTCTCGTTCTCTGTATTTTGAAACCCTATTTTTGTGTTAATTTATATATCATAGGCCGCATTCTGAAATCCGTACACTGATCGGAATTTTGGAAGTTTCGAATCCAAAGAGGATATCTGGAAGTCACAGATTTAAGCGTACAAGTTTTTTCGAATGAAAAGTTTTTTGAAAAATTTCACCCATCTGGATTAATTTTGAGTTTTGTATTTTTGTTCATCTATTTTTTTTATTGAATTACTCTTTTTCTGTTGATAATCGTTGCCTTTCTGAGCAGTATTTGGTTTCTGATAATCGAGTGCCAGAAATAATCTGGAATCGGCTTCCGGATTTTGGGTTGAAATTGAATATCTTCCCCGTATTCTCAAGGATTTTGGAATTTTTGATAAAGAAAATGGTTGGAGGTGGGAATAGAAGGGATGAAGGATCATTTACCGTGAGCAACACTAATGTTTTTGCGGCTCTAGAGAGTTTGAGGAAGAAAAAAAAGTCTGACAAGGAGAAGGGCTCTTCCAAAGGAGGTAAGAGCGCGTCCAAAGCTGCTGCCACGAAATCTAAGGAAGCCGAGGAGAAGCAGGTGTATTGGGCACCGGCACCTTTAACTGTTAAGTCGTGGGCGGATGTTGATGATGAGGATGATGATGATTTCTATGCCACCACTGTTCCCCTCCAGGCAATATGGGGCGGTTCTGTTTCTGATAAAGCTGAGGAGACTAATAAAGCTGATCATGTGGAGGTAAATGGACGACAATTATGGTATATCGTGTCAATTTCTTTCTTGGTAATGTAGTAGTGTGCTTTGTTTAATATTTTACGAATGTTTTTTGCAATTGCTGATTGCTAGTTTGGGTGTCTAGTACTTGATTAAATCTGACTGTTTTACTGTTGAAGAATGGAGTTTCTGTTATGTTTTGTCCGTTGATGATGGATAAAGAATTAATCATTTGCTAGGTCTTTAGTTGGTTATCCGAAGGCCCCTTGTAAACCTGTCGTGCAACATTTGTTGTTTCATTATTGAATTCTTACTTGTCACGCAAGTAAATGATTTGTGTAATGAACGACACTCTACATAATATTTTGTGCTTTTGTTTGAATTGGTTCTAAAAATGTTTAACTAAAGTTTAGCTGATGTTAAGTTGTTTCGTAATTTATATGATATGGATTGTGTCTTTGAATGATTATTACAAAAATTAATGATCTTTTGGATTTTGCTGTTCTCTGACCCTTTAAAGGTACTTTTTTTCATAGAGTGCTTCTGTTGTTTATGACAAAGTTTTTGCTTTTAAAACAAGAAATTGATTTTTTACATGATAAATGCATATTGGCTATTCATAAGTTCGTTGAATGCGCTTTTTTGGATTTTTCAATGCTTGTCATTTTGTGAATCTTATCCTTTTATTGGGTGAAGGTCTTGATATTGCCATAGCCAGAAATTTGGATGTAATCTCTGCAACATGATGTTTGTGTGCCAAAATTTTTTTTAAAAATTGGTCTTCAAATCTGCTTTTTCATTTAACCCAAATGGAAAATTCTCCAATGTCTTATGAGACAATACTTCTGGTGGTTCTCTGCTTATGGTTTCTAGACACACCCTCTCAACTGCTAAGAGTTACCTTGTTCTTGTTCAATTGCTGGTGCCAGAAGGCGTCATATATTAGATCTGGCATGTATTCATGCCCTCAGCAAAATATGGTTTCAAAGTTACTCAGGAGTTCTTTAATTTGCTGGACTAAGAGTATCTTATATGTCACTCCATTGATAGAGATTCCAGCATTAGGATCTGGTGCAAAGATTGCTTTTGAATAAAAAAGAAAAATCATGCCATGAAGAATTCCTTGCTTTGCTAATAAAATAATCTATCTTGAATTAGATGTTTTGATGTAATTTATAAGTTGGATATTTGACTTGCAGTTGTCTATCTTACTTGCAGGAAAGTGAAAGTGAAGACGAACTTCTTGAAGAAGGTGATGATGATGTGGAAGAGGAACATGATCATGAACCAGAGGTGCAAGAACAACCTGAGCCAATTGCAAAGAAGCCTGTAGAAGTTTCTCCAGCACCTAAGGAGACTGAAAGACAGCTTTCCAAGAAGGAGAGAAAGAAAAAGGAGCTGGCCGAGCTGGAGGCAATTTTAGCTGATTTTGGAGTTAACCCAAAAGAAAAGGCTGAAGATGAGCCATTGGGTACCCACCCTTGTTTCTTTTTTTCCAAAAATATCATTGATATTACATCTTGTCTAACAATGTTCTCTTTAGATGAATAATCCATTTTGTCTGTGATTGATTGCTAAATTTTTTTCTTGCCTTGTTTTTGATTCTGCAATTTGCTGTTCTTTCGTTGGTGGATATGTTGTTATTGTATTCATGAAAATATTGACAAGGGCTTTGATTGTGCTATCATTTCTTTATAAAATAGTTTCTGTTATTGCTAAGGTGACAGGCAGAGTAGTCTTGCTAATCTTGTTATCTAAACTAAATATCTCATTTTTCTATTCACTTGCAGATGTCACCAAGGACAAGAAAGAGGGACCAGTAAATGGGGAGGCGGATAAGAAGGATAATGCTCCTGCAGAATCTAAAAGCGCAAAGAAGAAGAAAAAGAAGGATAAGGCTTCCAAAGAGGTTAAGGAGCCTCAGGACCACAATAGCTCAGATGTTCCTAATGGACAAGAGGAATCCACTGGAACTGAACGGGTGGAAGGAGATGCACCTGTTGTTGATGTAAAAGAGAAGCTTAAAAAGGTGGCATCTTCCAAGAAAAAGAAATCCAACAAAGAGTTGGATGCTGCCGCAAGAGCTGCTGCGCTGGAGGCTGCTGCAAGGAGTGCAAAACTTGCTGCTGCTAAGAAGAAAGAGAAGAACCATTACAACCAGCAACCAACGCGGTAAGGTGAAAATTATTGGCACTACATACGGATGGGGATGGACTTTTGTTTCCCATTAATAAACTTTGAGCTCCTGCCTCACTCGATGATAGATAGATAATCTTTGATGTAGTTTTTCCTGCCCTAGACCGAATTTGGTTTATTGAGAATTTGTTATGATTTGGGACTCGACTTCCTAGATCATTTTGTAACATATTGCTTCTGGTCCTGTCCTGTATCTATTTCTTTCTTCTGTGAATCTTGATGGATGTTCCTGGGATGATATCCTTTTTCAGTGACACGTCATGATGCATCATCTTGGGCTGCACCTACGCCCATTTCCCGTCACCTGGCTTCATGTAAATAGCCCTTTACGCATTTGCTGCTGTCATGAATAAGGGGATTGGGGGTGATTCGAGAAAATAGTATTATAACCGAGGACAAATTAGTAAATGAGATAGAAAGTCGGGGATTAAATAGCCCATAGCGGAATTTTATTTGAGTGCAGATTGAGAACACGTTGTGATGCGAGCCAAAACACAGAGGTGACAATTTCTTTTGAATCACATCCTCGAACATGTAAAATAATTAAGAAATAAATCAAAGAACATTAGAATTTAATCTGGTTTAGTCAATTTGACCTCGTACATGTAAATAATCAAGAGATAAATCAAACAACATTAGAATTTAATGTGTTTTAGCCAATTTGACTAATGTTCATGGGAGAAATTTTTTATATATTTTATTTAGGGTTAAACGATTACAAAATACAGAAAAATGCTTACGGCAAAAATAGAGAAGAAGAAGAAAAAAATGGAGAAAGAGGAGGAAGAAGGAGAAGAGAGGAAGAGAAAAAAAAGAAAGGAATGAGAAAAAGAAGGGAAGGGAAGGGAAAACAAAGAAATAAAGGAAAGAAAAAAAATAAAAATAAATAATTAGATTGAAATATAACAAAAAATAAATAAAAATTAAAATATATGAAATCAAAAAGCATTATACCATAACAATGGTTTAAATGAATATTTATTATTATTTTGTCCTTGTATATGATTATATACTTAATTTATACATAATAAATAAGTTCTTAATTAAGAACTAATAAATCAGTTATTATATATTTAATTTGTTTGTTTTTAAAATTAATTAATTAAATATATATGTTTTACTCAAATAATAATTATACATTAATTAGTATACAAATTAATTATGTAATTTTAAAATATTATTAATATATTTTTAAATTTTTTTGTATTAAAACAATACATATATATATATATATATAATAAATAATATTAATTGATTAATTTTTAAATACGATCAAATCGGTTGAATCAATCAAATCAAAAACTAATATGATGCTCGGGTCAGATTCCGAAAACATGGCTCATTCCCTCACTTTCTCATGACCAATGGACAGTTAATGAGAAATGATAATGGCGTTTAATTTGAATAAGGATGATAATAATGGGGTCGTTTAATATATATATATTTATATAATGGGGTTTTAATTTCGGGGATATATCACCGTTTCTTTGTTTCTGTGGCTCTTTCTTTAAATTTCATGCATTCTTCCTTTCCTCACTTTGTTCTTCATTGTCCTCAACGATTGTCTCGATATTCAAATATAAATTTCTGTCTCCTTCCATTTATGTCATTTATGGATATTTTTGGTCCTGAGTTGATGAAGTAGCATGTTTTGGCCTCACATATTCGAGAAGAATATGTTCACCTTTGTGTCTCCTTCTGCTCATGCAGGATCATCACCATCCCTATCCTACCAGAATTGTTTATTCCCAATAAACCTGAAGTTTCACGAAGCCTTAGATTTTTTATTTTATTTCAGATGGGGACAATCTTTCTTTCTTCCCTTCATCTTCTATGCTTGTTCCTCACCCATCACTTGTAATTGCCATACCCTTCTCACTCCCACAGAGAAGGCCTTTCTTTAATAATGAATTGCAATTGCAAACCACTGAAAGAACCCTTCACCTAATTATGATGTGTGACTTGCCCCCAAACACTCCCTTTATGATTTGACCATCATAATTGATATCAAATTTTGTGATCATATTAATTTCAACTTCAAGAGAGAAAAAATAAAAAAAATAAAAAACGAAGGCAAAATTGTTTACCAATTTATGATGTAAACGGCTTTTTGTTTATTTAATTTATTACTAAAACAAAATGGCATTCGTATAAAATGGAGCTCTTCCCTGTCCCATGACATCAGCCTGACCGTAGCAGAATCCTTGGACTAGTCACGCTACGAGGTTTTAACGTTAACTATGGCCAAACACCACTCGTTTATATATTGTGTGATTAAAATTATGATTAAAGTGCAATTATGTTAAATAATAATAATGTAATTGATATAATTATGAAGTCTTTCTATTTTAACGTTCAATTCAATCTCTAGAAAGTCAATATTACAGAAATGAAAGTTACTTCAGCCAGCATGTTTCTGCCAATTTGGCCCCCGGTTTCTCCTGAATTCCTTGTTTGGTTCGCTTAAGTACTCATGCTGAATGAACGTAGGTTAGTTTTCAAGTTGTGTAATAAAAAATACAACTACTGTATAAATTGATTTAGGCTATGATTGCATGGATATTTATTTTAAAATATTTTTATCTTGAAAATTATATATAAATAAATAAATAAATAAATAAATAAAATTTAAAAAAGTATAATGATAAAATATGTATTTATAATGATCAAAATTTGGAAACAAAGCCTTAGAATTTCTCATGACGCGAGAAAGAACCGATATGATCCCAAATTATGGGAGTCTAATTTGCTTTGCCTCACATAAAAGGTTGTGTCAGAAGTATAAATAAAACGAAGACAAC
This sequence comes from Avicennia marina, assembly GCA_019155195.1. NCBI lineage: Eukaryota > Viridiplantae > Streptophyta > Magnoliopsida > Lamiales > Acanthaceae > Avicennia > Avicennia marina. The sequence continues at coordinate 13,863,841 of CM032762.1, read as the reverse complement.
CGGATTCAACGAGATTCCGGCAATTTGCCAGATGTCCTAAATGCCCTTGGCTTGTAAAAAGCAACGATAAATACTGTGCATTTTTTTCGTGAAATCATTAAAATATATTGAGACATGATAACAATCGTCACATCACCTAGTTTTTGTAACCAATTTTAATGGCGTCCACTAGATTACATGTTTATTATGTGTTTTGTGGTTTTTGACCTGATGTAATGTGTTTGCACTGTTTTGTAGCGACGCGTGGCACACCCTTCGACGTGGCACTAAAAGGGACGTGTGAGCGTGACATCAGTGGAGACAGGCATCACATGCTCATTGTGCCAAAGGCAGAGGACCATAACTCTTTATTATTCCTTTTTCCCTTAAATAAGAGACAAGGGACGGGAGTTGAAATTACTCTTCCACTTTCTTTGTCTATTCTCCCCACTCTGTGTTGCGATAGGTAATTCGTAATTAATATAATAATTAAGAGAGCTCTAAGCTTAATTACCAAATTACGGATTATTATCTAAGATCGGCCATACCGTGGGTAAGATTCGCTTATTGTCTGACAACCACCCAATGTAGCTGACGTCAGCCTCCAAAAATAATAATAATAATAATAATAATAAAAGATACCGATGGTATTGATAATATCGAAGGTCATTCTCCTTACCCGTTTTCAATTTCCGATCCTTATTTTCGATTGCCAAATTCTCCGATCACGGATTTTAGGGTTGCTGCGTTCTGCGGAATTTCGTTGAGCCCGATCTCGATTGAACGTCCGAGTTCCTTTTTCCAGTTTGTCGGTTATCGACTGCGATCGTGATGTATATGTGGTTTTTTTTTTCTCTTAATTTAATTGATTGCTTCGTTTATTGTTGAGACTTTGATGAATTTCTTGATGTATTTTGATTCGTTTAGAAATGGTTTTTTTTTTCTGTTTTTTCAATTATAATTTTGCTGTTTTTTATTTTTGAGTGAATTTTGGTTTATGAAAGTTCTATCGCATGATCCGCGCCTTTGGTTGTCTCCTTGTTCTTTTATGATCATGATAGATACATGGATGGATATAAATTTGTGGTTTTGAGTTTTTGGCATCGTGGCAAGAAATTTTGTACTTCCGTTTTTCAAAAGGTTTATTTCCCTATGACTCATTGTTTTTGATTCCCTTGAGAAGCGGAAATCTGCAGAGAATAAAAACCACTTGTTTGGAAAAGAATACACAATGATTGGAGTGTGATATTTTTGAGTTCTACTTGCATTGCGTCTTCTTGATGGTTTAAATTCAATGATATAGGGTTGGGAGTGCATAGTTATTTGTAAATTCCATTTGGTTCCTATTTGTTTGGAAGGGTCTTCCCATCCACGTTATTGAGTTCTTTAAGGTGAACGTTGATGAAATTTTTGTTATGAGTAAGTTAGCTGCATTGGGTAGACAATTTCTGTTGATCTTTTGTTAATGTTCATACTCTATTTTTGAGCAATTTTCTTGTTGCTCTGCCCGTACTAAGAATGAATTCTTAGACGTTGGGTTATGGAACAACGTATGGTTTCTATTTTCAATTTATGCAGCTAATCTCTTGTTTTATAGACAACATGCTGCAATATATGCATGTCTTGTTTCATTTGTGCACAGATTCAGAGAGAACTAGGCTTCAAAATTGTTCCTGTTCCCATATTCTGTTTTTTATTTTAATTCTTGTTTTACCTCGTGGAAAGCTATCTGAGTAAACAGTGGTTTCTTGGGACTCATGGAGTTGGCTTTATTTGACACTTTTTCATACATGTTTTTACGTGGTGTTCCTTTTGCATAGGCTTAGTCTTGAAATTTTTTTACTGTAATTTGATAATATGAGCAAATGTATTTCATACTAAAAACATAATCGACTCCATCATCTTGGAATAGATTGGTTCATTTTTTAAGGTTATCTTTACTTTTGGTAGGTGCTTTACGCTACTTGAGCCAGTAATCACATTCCATAGAGATGCTATTTTTTTTGGTTTCCTTTCCTGAAAATTATGTTAATTGTTTCTGAGGAAGTACATCATCATTTTTTCCTTTTGCAGCAATGAAAACAGGAGCATCTTCTTTAAATCCCTATGCAGCATCCTATGTCCCGCTCTCTAAAAGAGCAGGTGCTGATGTTGACATAGAGTCCACTTCATCACAAGGATTGAACAGGGGAAATGAAGCTGTTTGGTTTGGAAATCAACCGGAAAATATTTTGCCACAAGGTCGGCACCAAAATGTTTCTCAAAGTTATGGCCACGGTTATGCTGTTAACCCAGCTTCTGAAGTTTCTAAATTGAAGGATCATCATGGTGGTGAATTCTTTACTTCAACATCTCAATATCTGAATGAGATACCTGAAAAGTCAAACTTCGATGAAGACATGGACTTGGCTTACCTTCAGATGACCTTTCCTGGAATATCATATGAATCACTTTACGGTGTCTATTTAACCAACAAATGTGACCTGGACGCTGCAGTGGACATGATAGATCAACTTGAGGTAATTTCCTGTATTTTTCAAATATCAATTATCTAAGCTATTCTACAACCCTTCCAATTTTTAAGCATACTCTCTTGATAATTAACTTAAGGTCTTGAGTGCACTTGTTTTTGTGTTTTCACTGTCAAGCTCCAGTGGTTGAGCAAGCTTTTATGTTTTGCACGTGAATTTGATTGATTATCACTATCCTGTCACTGCTCAAATTTGAGACATAAGTACCTCTTAAATACATCGACCTTTGTCTATTGTTTCTTGTGTTACAACTGTCCCAAAATCTCATGCCGAGTTCTGCCACATAATCATGGAGGAAAGTGGTAATTTCTCAATGAAGATTGAATATTGCCACCTTCATGACAAATACTTCTTTCTTGCCCGCAGCTATGGTTGATGATTTACTTAAGGGATACGTCTCATTGTTATTGTTGTACAATATGCTTGTGTCTTGGCATGGCAGGACATTTACTTTTGATACTAGCTTTTTCGAAGGTGCATATGATGCAAGTTTATTTTCGTCCGTGGAGGAACTTTTGCCTACCAGACCTACGCCATATTCTCAACTTACTTTACCCACCCAGTCAAAGGAACAAGACTTTGTCGTTGTCCTTAATAGATACAAGTTTACTAGATTAACTCAACCTGTCTTCTTATATGTATAATCAGATATAATTGCATCATTTACACTCTACAGATCCACCCCAATGATTCACCAGATAAGCTTCCGGACACTCTGGACATTGGTGATGTGCCGGAATCTGGTTCCATTAGTGAGGTAACATCACAGAAAGTAAAGAATGGTACAGGAGAAGCCGAAGGAGCCTCATCCTTGGGTTCATCCAACTTGTCTTCTATCAGCTAGTCTGCCTGCCCAATTTTTTTGATTAGCCGAGAGTATCGTGGGTGCTTTTCCCCCCATTTGTGGATACTAAACTCTGTGTGGAGTGAAGAAACTTCTTCTCTATCTTCTTGTTGTATAGATTTTTCTGCTTGTGCTTTGTGTCTCGGTCCTGGGGTTTTTGTTTGAAAGGTGTATCCAATTTCTCATGTTGATTGAAAATGATCATAAATCCTCTGGAGTACAGAAAAAACCCATCGCATAGTTCTATTTTTCCAATTTTTGCTAAAATTCGAAATAATGCATTGTTATTGTTTAATGTGTAGTGAGATAATTCATTTTGAATGATCAAGTCTGGCTCATGGTCATGCCTAATTATTAATTAAAATTACCTTGCAAAAAAATAATCGGCTTTGAGTCATTGATACGTAGAATCAAAAGCCAGGGAGTGACGGTTTGATGAAATTGCAAATACTTGGTCAACGAGAAATTGTGTCAGTGATGCTGAGAGTCTTATTAGACGCAATTATGTTGATTAGTTTGTTTTTAATTTAATAGTGTATAAAACTGTTCCATCCAATTATAAAATTGTTAATTATGCTATTTACATGGAACGCATATTAGCAAAAACTAAACGAAATTAAATTGTTAATAATTCAAGTTCGGCTATTTAAATTCAACTCAATTTAATTTGATATAAGTCAATTCAAGTTAAAATTTGAGTCAAAGCAGTCACGTTCAATTTGAAAAAATTTTCGAGTTTAAGTTTGATATCAACGAGACACTAAAACAATTTCAAATTTTAATAAAATAAATTTATTAGCAAACACCCTGCTGCAAACAGTTTCCTTGAGATCTTTATACCAATTGAAATAATTTTTTTGAAACTCGAAGGGAAAAAAAAATAGTGTAACATAATTAAGTGAATTTATTTATGAACAGTCCAAGGTTAAATTTGGTGACAAAGTACAAAACATATGAAAACCAATGGTGCCCTCACATCAGTTCCTTGTTAATTAAGAAAATGAGAGGTTTGCACTTCCTCGCATGAACTGCGCTGGTACTCTGATTACGTCTTCCTTTATTTTTTTTTCTTCCCTCGAAAACACATAACCGTAATAACTGATAGACATGCCACCCAAAGAAGGGTCTTGGTCTTTCTCAAATCGTTCTTCTGCAAATTAATATCTTTACCATATCTGTTGTTTGATCTGGAATCAGAGTTTGCAACAAATCCGGGCTTGTTTCTTGTGATGCATGCAGTGAATATGGTGGGCAGGCCAGAAAACAAGGATCCGTTCTAGATTGTTGGAGTCGGGGCGTGAAAATTGGGAGCTTTGCATTGAAGATCTGAGCTGAGGATCCACGTTGGAAGATAGAGGGATTTCATAGTTTTGGAGAAACAAATAATGGGTGTGGATTATTATAACACATTGAAGGTGGGAAGGGGTGCAACAGATGATGATCTCAAGAAAGCTTACAGAAGATTGGCTATGAAATGGCATCCAGACAAGAACCCCAACAACAAGAGTGAAGCTGAGGCCAAATTCAAGCAAATTTCAGAGGCCTATGAAGTATGTGCTTTCTTTAACCTTATCCCACCCTCAAACCTAACTCCCAAAACACAAATGCATGGAAGGGATTTAATCTTATCATATGAAGGCGTCAGTGTTGTGTTTGCAACCAATAAAGTTGTCGCTGATCACGTTGAGATGCCTTAGAAAATGTTTCATTGTGGCTCTTGTTTGATTGATGCTGGGAAAGGGAAGGCTGGGGTTAGTTTCAATGGTTACGTTAGTTGAATTGCTTTCTTGGATTTGATCAATGGAGATTTCTTTCCTACTTGATAGAGAACTCTGCCATTATTAGGATTTGAGGTTATGTGGCTGTTGTCTAGGAAGTAATTTCTTGCACCTCAGCCATAATTTGCACATTGTTGATTGCACATTGTTGATTAAGTTTTTTATATGAAAATGTGACCAATTTCCCTAACATGTGATGGTTAAGCATTGCACATGAGCTATTGGTAACTGGAAACTGGAAAGAATGTTATGGTGGTTAGTCTAAGAGAATAATCTTTTGATCCATAGAGAAGCTACTAAATGAGCTTCCACCATCTACTTTTTTTATATGTATTTAGTCATCCTATTGTTTCTCATTGTCAGGTCCTGAGTGATCCTCAGAAAAGGCAAACCTATGACCAGTATGGTGAAGAAGGTCTAAAGGACATGCCACCGCCCGGTTCAACTGGAAGCCAGAACGGTTTCAATCCGCGTAATGCAGAGGATATTTTTGCCGAATTTTTTGGGAGTAGTCCATTCGGATTTGGATCTGCAGGAGCCGGAAGGTCAATGAGGTTTTCAGCAGATGGAGGGGTGTTTGGAGGAGTCAGTGGATCTGAAAATACCTTCAGAAGCTCTACAGAGGGAGCTGGATTGAATATACCAAAGAAACCACCACCTGTGGATACTAAGTTGACTTGCAGTCTTGAAGAGTTATACAATGGGTCAACAAGAAAAATGAAGATCTCAAGACAAGTAGTGGATGGGAAAGGGTAAGTGCAGTCTTTTCTTGTAATATCTTGACATTGAAAGCAATGATACATAGGACTGTAGCGTTAACATGTTTTGTAAGTGTGTTTCAACGGTTCTGTTAATTGGAGTTGTTTTTCTCGCAGACACTTGTCCACAGAGACTGAGATACTAACCATTGATGTGAAGCCTGGGTGGAAGAAAGGAACAAAGATAACTTTCCCAGACAAAGGAAACGAGCAACTAAATCAGCTCCCAGCAGATCTGGTCTTTGTGATAGATGAGAAGCCCCACAGCACCTTCAAGAGAGATGGCAATGACTTGATAATGAATTATAAGGTGACGCTGGCAGAAGCCATTGGGGGTACAACTGTGGATGTTACTACACTAGACAAACGCAAGTTGTCCATTCCGGTGACCGACATCATAACCCCAGATTATGAACTGGTGCTTTCAAGAGAAGGCATGCCCATCGCAAAGGAGCCTGGCAACCGGGGCGATCTGAAAATCCTGTTTGAAGTTAAGTTTCCCACGAGATTGACACCCGAGCAACGAGCTGCCCTCAAACGGGCTCTAGGAGGTTGATGTTAAAAAGGATTGATTGATTAGTACATTTTCCACGCATTTGTTTGTTGATCTTTGCCGTGTTTGTGCTCCGGTTGATGTGAACTGATGCACTCATTTAGCAAAGCTGCTGCTGGACGACTGATGCTACCCAAGTGATGAGATAGATGAGCAGTTGGGTTGAAATGAAACTATGTCACAGACTTGAATGTTGTGTTCATCATGCATTTGCTGAGAATTCTCACAAACTTCGGACTCAGAGAGGATTGTCCATTGAGGTTCCATGTAGATTCATATTGCATGAATAAATTATCATTGACTCTTTGTCTAAATCTTTAATCAAACACCAAGCTTCAAAAGGGAAAGAAGCCTACTGCATGAAATCTCATCAGACACATTATTACACAAGGGGCTTCGAGCAAGACATCCAAAACCACCACAACATAGATCCGAAAAATGAAATAAACAAGAAGAAACAAAAGTAGATCTGAAAAATGAAATAAACAGCGAAGTAGTAGCATCTATAGTAACAATACTAGCCCTACAGCTAAGAACAAGAAACGAACAAGAAGAAACAAAATTTATTTACAAAAGAGTCATCTCCCGAGGTCCAATTAATACGGCCTCCATCTTGCACCATGCAGGGACCCAGGCGGCGGCTGCACCCACCTACCACCAGGAGGCGGCCGAGCAAGCTCCCTAGGCGACTGTGGGCCCACCAATGGAACCACACGTTGATTAGTCGGGAGTAAATGCAGTGGCGGCCGATGGCCATGAACCACCACCGGCTGGTGGTGGTGGCGGAACTGATGCGGGGCTTGTGGCCGCCACTCCGGAATGTCATCATCATCATCATCATCATCAACCCATGGCTCAATACCAAGGCTCATATCACTGTCACTAGGGTAACTAGTCCCACTTTGCCCATACTTTTGAATAAGCTCTCTCACTTGATCCATTGGGCGTTGGGTCATTTTCACGCCATGGTGCAAATTTGGCGATGTGATCCTAGGAACAGATGGGTTTAAGTCACCGGAAAATTTGAACTCAGGCAAGTCATCGTCATCCTTATTGGCCGCTTGTCCAGCGGCCATAGGGCCAAACCCAGGTGGTATATCATCATCATCGTCAACATCCTCCACTTCAGGTTGGGGCTCAGGTTTAGAATGTGAAGCATTGTTAAACACGGGAGCAGGAGGCCTAGAAGGGGTATTAACATTAACATTTGATGAATTTTGCATCCTATTAGGAGTGGAATGTTGCTTTTTCATGCTGTGTTTGTGGTGTGATGATGAATTAGGAGATGAAATGTTGCTTATATGAGCTCTTCTCCATACAACTACACCAATTAATCCATTTTCTGCAGACATTTTTGTCTGGGGACATTCCTTGGGCAAGTGCTTGTTTAGCATTTCCGCCATTCTGGAAGTAGAAGGGCACATATAGAGTTCGACACCAGGAGCTGGCTCGGCAAATCCCAACCTCTCGTCCACAACGTATGAATCTACCACCTGCTCAGACAGTAAAGTTTTAAGTGCATAAACTGGAATACAAAGCAAATGGAAATTGAGTAGAAAATGAAGATACGGTGACAAAGGTACCTCCAAAAAGTCACCACACTGTTTTTCAGATGATTTGTCCTTCAAATCAAACTGGAGAACCTGCAGTTGGCAAGTCTTGTTTGATTAATGAGGTTACCAAGTAAGATTGCTATTTGAATGTGAAAATATTGCAACTAAATAAGTCACTGGTTAATAGTCATCTAGTCCCATAATACAGGCAGCTTTTCTAACTAATGTTGCAGTCACAGACCATAGTCAGGTAGCTCATTCTCGAGCAGACTTCAATGGCCACCGTAGGTGGACTTTGCACAATATAAAATACACTAGCAAATCATATACATGCTTTATTTTGTGCAGTAATTCAATTACAGAAGCAGTTGCCGTTCCTGATTAACATTGTCCATCAAATTTCATATACTTGACAACCCAGGAAAGGAAGTCCAAGTGACTAGATTACATCAAATTGGCAAAAGTTGATAACTCTTGTGCGCCCAAAACAAGGATTTTTCCCCAGAGCAGACTCGTAGCAACAATTTGCTCTAAAATATTTCAAAAAAACCGTTGAACCAAATAGGTAGAAACTACAATATGCATTTTTGCATTCTAATGTGTATTATAATTTGCAACATTGGGCCGTATGATTTTAAGTGATTCATTATATTAGCTCATTACACACCATTCAATACCATACTACTGCCGTTCCCATTGACAATTTCTCAAAAAGGCATTATAGGCTTGGGTGGACCAACAAACAAATGCCAACACGATAGCATCAGCTTTTATAATAATAACTGGAAATGTTGTAGCATATACTAGTATTAGATTCTTCCTTCTGGCAAGTAATATAAGACAATCATCCATGAGAATATCTTGGAATTTATTATCTGCGGAGGCAGAAACATCCAGCAAACTTAACCTTTCTGTGTATTTTTTATCAGAGCTTCTATTGTATTTCCACACTAATCCTAGACTAATATGAATGCCGTTAAACCCATACAATGGGAAACCACATTGCCTTAGTTGCAGACAAAAAGCCAATGGCCCGTAAAGGAGGTAGAAGTTAGGTCCAAAGAAAAGTATAAGGCCTTGATATACCATGACTGCACGAGTTCGAGACATCGGGAGTTCTTGAAGAAATTTTTCAAATGCATCAAGTCTAACTCTTCCCTTGATCTCCAAAGAGGTGGGCCAATCCTTCATCGAAGTCTTCTCACCACTGATAACAGATATTTAACAAATTAGGAAAAATAAAAATATTATTATATTCATTTCCAAAACTAGATCTTCAGGGTAAACAATTGTGAGAAGTTACTGCACCTGTCTGAGTAACATATCAATAAGGACCCCAAAAATTTGATTACTTCAGTAAATGACACAACACAAGCATAGCTAAGTAAATTAAAACAGAGAAAAGGATCTGAGTTCGAGCAGTTTCTTTCACATATTTTCCAACATCACCCTACAAACTCATTAGATGCTAAACAAACTACTGTTAAAACACCACGAGCTAGACAAGATGAATGTGACATCAATCTTCAGAAACTACAGCTGGATAGAAGATCTAGATAACAGAGAAATGGCGACAAGAAATGTTATCCTAACTTCAGAAAAAAGGACCAACAATCTGAATACTAAAGTAACTAAGATAATAAATATACAGAAATGTTATTTCAATACGAAAGTGAACACAGAGATGATATGAGCTACTAGATTCATACAGAAGTTCGCATCCCCAATTACTTTAACTAGATAATAACATAACAGGGCAATATTTGGAAGTCGATGACATACACTGAGAACCACTATATCTAGAATAGACAACAATAAGCACACAAACCTTTGAAATAGACCTCGAACTGTCACTGAGGATAACAAAGTCAATTGAAGGATACCCTCCCAAATATTTTCAGCTCCCAATGCAATATTTGGAAGAACATTCTGCTTAGAACTTTCACTTGATTTATTAGATATATCAACTTTGTGTTTCTTAACATCAGCCTTCTTGGAGGAAGCATCCCTAGAAGAGCCCAAAGTGTGATTAGAAGCCTCAGAGTTGTCAACAACCTTTGGACTTTCTTCATGTGACACAGGGGCCTTCTGCACTCCATCGGCTGATAAGTTTTCAAAAGGTGGTTCAGAATTAAGGGACTCCATAAACTCATCCAGTGAGACAATAGGGGGTAGAAATTCAGTGTCCTTTAATTCATCAACCATCATTCCATGCATTAAATCAGTACCATCAGTCGGAATAACCAGGCTACGTGCAAAGTCTTGGTTTTCTGACTCATTCTTCTGCACTGAAACATCCTCTTCATCTTTAAGACTTGCCTTCGAAGGAGAATGAGCTTCAATCCCCTTTTTCAGTTGAGGTTGTGTTAACACAGAAGTCCCACCCGATATTTCCTCCACAATGCCATCATCATGCTCAAATTCCACTTGATACTCTCCCTTATGTGTTTTCTTAACCAAACGTCTAACATCAACTTCTGTATCAGGCAAAACTACCATTTGTGCCATTTCTTCAGCTTTTGCCATGCGCCACTCCGATAATTCCTTAGAAGCAAGCTCTTCGGCTGACATCGAGCACAATCTTTTTGGTGATATTTCACCAGACATGACTCTTTCTCTCAGTTCTGGATTATTACGATCTTTAAGGTTGAATAAAAGAGACCTGCCCTTCTCTTTGTACTTTTTGTTTACACCACCAAAGAGTTTGAAAAGTTCTGCTTCAATTTGAAAGGCCAAATTCTCTGGCATCAAAATTGCTACCTCACCTCTGTCCCCATGTTCTTTAGCTTCTTCTTTCACAGTCTGGGTCTCATCAGAATTTTGAGGCTCCTTCCCCTCCCTCATCTGCATATCAAAATCCAATGCCCAAGATAGTCCATTTCCCTGTAGAAGATCATCTTTAAAGAAAAAATTGTCACTAAATTGTATGTCCTCATCAGGTAAGTTGGAACTATACTGGAATTCTTGAAATGTGCGTCCACCCTTGGCATTGCTTCCACTAAGAGGATGCTCAGCTGATAACACCTGAGAATCATTTGTTCCATCCACTACAGCCAATTCTTTCGAAGGAAACGCTTCCTCAGATCCAGAACCAGGAACATTATTATTCATAGTTGAATCAGGTTGAGAAGCCTGTGAATCCATGGACCTCTGGTGAGCGACAGTGTCATTGATTTTATCTTTCACAGTATTTGAAACAATATCTGCCTTCTGAGACACCAAAGCCAGTGCAGAAGCCAGAGAATCCCGCATTTTTGACCTTACTGCTTCAGACGACTCATGCCGAGGCTTTGATGCTGATTCAATTAGGCCAGATTGTTTTTTAGCAGGATGCCCACGTTGTAAGCTAGATTTACTGGGCATGGATCCACTTGTTGCTGTTTTCTTATTCAATGCAGATTGAGCCTGTAAACCTGAAGAGCCTGAATTGGCCTGCTCAGGTCCAGTTCTCCTATATGGTGCTGGTGGCTGCATAAAACCATGTGAACTAACACGAGCCCCTGAGTATGCTGGGTGTTTGTTAGGTAACAGTCCCTGCAGAGAAATAGAACTGTTTGACATGGGTCCCATCTCGGCCTTTCTTTTTACTGGCCATGATGTGTTCTGTCCTGTCATATTGTTCAGCATAACTCCATCTTCAAGGGCTAATTTGTTCAACATCTCATTTGGGCTCGACCTTATACTGACACTTGAAGATTCATCACACCCCAGTGTGTTGTCTGGTAACATTAAGGTATTGAACCCAGATTTACTAAGTATCGGCTCTACCAAACCCATATGTTCATTTGATACAGAAAAATGTTGTGATTCTGGATTGCTTGATCTATGATCTGCCATTCTCATTTGTATCCCTGGCATTGGCAAGTCCAGAGAGTGAGGTACACGATCCATCAGAACCACTTGATTTTCCAAGACCACAAGCCAGGCTTAACAACAAGGTAGAACACAAGCAAGACAGGACTACTTTCGGAAATAAGATTAGTATAACCCCCGAAACCTACCTGCAGGAAGTAGCACCAGTTACAAAATACTCAAATTAAATAGGCAACAAATGCACTAGAAATTCTAAAGATTTTTGTAACTAATGTCATAGTTGTCATGGAGGGTACCATCGCTCAAGGCTATTAAGGTGTGGGTGGACATAGTCTTCTCCTCTTCTTTCTTGCTACTTCTTCACTCCTTTCTTTCATTTTTTATATTTCAGTCTCTTTCTCCCCACAATTTTTTCTTTTCTTCTCTTTCTTTATTCTCATAATCCTTTCACTATTTTGCTTTTACATTTACTGTTAAACACCGCTTAATTTCCAAATTCCTTAGCTCGTTGATTATTTTTGTTCACATTACTGGTATAATTTTCAGAAATTATGCTTTAAATACTAAAGCTACAAGCTTGAATATATTGAAATGATTGTTAAAATTACAATGCGAACTGGAACATAGAATCTATAAAGTAATTTATGGTTATAATGCTTCTTCGATTTTCCACTTTTTATATTGTTGACAACTGCTACAAGTATATTTAATTTATTTATTTATGCAATTTTGTTCAGTGATCTGATAAGGTGCAATATGTCATAATTAGATTAAGCTTTCAGCTTCCGTGTTAAACCACTAGAAAAAAAATAAAGAATATATCTGATAAAAAAAAACTCTGGAAAAAGGTTAAAAAACAGAGTAATGGGTAATACTACACCACAACAGATGCAAGATTGTTCTTTGAAAGATATTATGTTCTTTGAAACATAGGGCCAACCTGCTATTTCACACTCTATAAAAATGACTCAAACATATAAAATGGCTACGGAACACTTACATAAAAGCGGAAATTAGACAATTCAAATTAGTGAATCTTATGCCAACTTAAATTACATAAACTTCTATGCCTGGAGCCAAATTAAAAATGGACATAACATAGAAGCAGTTTCTGGTATAACAATCATACATAGCCACATGCATGCAGCAATGTTTATGATGGAACGTAGCACACCTTCTAGAACACTGAAGCTAAGCAACATCTCTAGTTATAAATGCTCGGATGGGTATAACAGAGGCATGACTGAATTGCCAAGTAAAAAATTGGCTTTGAAAGAGCATAGTCTCTATCTAAACACAATAAAAAGGACCTTTTCATGTTATAACTGACAGAGAAAACAGCACCAAATTAGCAATACCAAAGAATCACAATATGAAGCGCAATGCTGGAAATATAGGGACCACACATATAACCCCAAATAAAACAAGCTTAATGAGAATAAGTGAAAGAGAGGAACGTATTATCGGTCAATACGATCAAGTACGTCAAAAATTTTTAGCAAACCACGTAAAATAAATCATTTCCAATATCGCATCAGAATTTCAATGAAAAGTGGTTTGACGCACACAAATAAAATAGAAATCTAGAAGGACCCATGTTCCATTTAAATCCCAAACAAAAATTTCCAAATGTAAAGGGGAAAAAAACAATTTCAACTACAAAACGACATTGTCATCCAGAGAAAAAATGTCTCCCCAGCCTACATACCAAGAAATCCACATGCTTTATTGAACCCAAATTCTTATGTATGCCTGATTAAAATCACCTCTTAACCTTCAGATCGATTCCACACTCGTTTCTTATAAATGCCAAAAATTCAACGTCGAGAACATTTAAACAAGCGCCCAAAAAAATCGATCTTTTTATAATAAAAAAATCCGCAATCAACGTAAAAAGTCCTGTCATTCAGATTACCGAATAGAAAAAGAAAAATTCAACGGCATCCATAAACCAAAAATTCCAAATACAAGGAAAAAAATAACAGAAAAGAAACAATCGGTCTTAACAGATAGACAGAGAAAAAATTCTTACCCGATAACGAGAGAAAACCCAAAGAAGCCGGCGCGACTTGTATTATGCGTGTGGTAATGAAGAGAGATACAGAGAACGGCGAGCTTATCCAAGAACCCTAGAAAGATCAGTTTGTGACTGTATTCTCTCAAACCTCTGTTATGTTCGAATATGTGTGTACGTGTGCGTATATATGTGGGTGTGCGTGTGCCGAAGCGCTATCCAAAAATCGCTAAACGGTCGACACGATGTCTCTCTGGGTGGTTTAGCGTTTACCAGATTCTACGTAATGCGACTTTAGCACGTCCTTTGAGAAAATGCCGCGTCTGTTTGCATAAAGAGTGTTCGATGCTCTGTTTTATTTCTATTTTCAAACAACTGTGTGTTAGAAATTGCAAATTAAATTAATAAATTCTGATTCGTGGCGTAATATATTAAGATCTGACGTCAATTAATTTCTTTGATAAATCATAATCAGTCAATATTAGGTAAATTTAATTTTTTTATAAGAAATTTATATGTTTGGTTTTGTTTTTTGCTACTAAAAAATACATAATCCAATGATTATATTTTAATTTTTTTTTTATTTTTACAGAATTCACGAAAAAAGTGTACGGAAAAAATATCCAAAAATAAAACAAGCATAATTTTACATTCATCCATCCACGATTGCTGAAATAGCTTTTTAATGGATTGGAAAGTCAAATTTTCAATTTAAATGCAAATAAAAATTATATGTTATTTTTTATAATCTAAGTATTAGTAAGTTTAAAAGAGATTATTGTAATTGTAGACACTGATTTCTTTCATGTATGAAATCTAATAATAACAATAAGGAAAAGAATAACAACAACTACAATAAATTTGAGCGTAGTCTATGTAAGTGTGTATATAAAATTTAAAATATAATTTATTATATATGTATATAAATATATATTCTATTACATCGATATTTTGAATGGTATAATAATATATGTATTTCATTTTACAATTTATCATTTAATAAAAATAATAAATTTTAGGTACAATAATGCTGCAGACTGGTAAAAATTAAGATGCATTAAATATTATATAAAATGAGAAAAAAGAAAGAAAGTTTGAATAAAAAATCAAATCAAAGAAGTGTAATAAATAAAAATTAGGTGGAAAGTGATAAAAGATGAAGATATTAAAAAAGACTGAGAAAAGTAAAAAAAAAAAAAAACATATTTTAAAAAATGGTATGTTAGTATTCTCACTTTAATGTCCAAATAGCAGTTACTATTAAACACACAGTATTAATAAAACTTGCACATCCTAAGCATATAGATCTTTCCAAAATTTATATAATTTCTTAAATTATAATGAAATATAAATTTATTATATATTTGATAGATTTATAATAAAATAAATTTACTTAATTATATATTTAAAAGAAAAAATTAGAGGTAATAAAAATGATGATGAATTATAAAAGTAAGAGAAATGATTTGAAATCATAGCAATAAAAAGGAAAATAAAAAAACTAAAGGTATTTTAATTCATTTATATTTAAAACGAAAAGTGATTATTAAATGGTGTATATAAATTTATTATGAGGGTACCTTGATAAATGTATTAAAATAACTAAAATTAGTTATTATAAGAGGTAAGAGAGATCAAAATAAAATCAGTTAAAAAAATAATGTAAATAAATTAGTTGAAAGATCTATAGGGGGTTAGGCTTAATACGCAATGCTGGTATTACTTGCATGCTCAGTGCATGTAGATATGTATAAAAAAAAATTATAATTTTATTATTAATAATAAAATGTAATATTATTATATTTTTTTAGTATTTGGGTAATAAAATAAAATTATTTAATCACATTTTTTAAAAATATAAAAAGCATATCAAAGGTAATAAATGTGATGACAAAATAAGAAACTAAAAGTTAAATAGAAGGGAGAGAGAAAAATTCAACATAGTAATGAATGTGAAAAGGAAACAACTAAAACTATTCTAACTCATGTATATTTAAAATTAAAAATAGTAATTAAATAGTATAAATAAATTTATTAAGAAAAAAATTTTAAGAAAATTATTAAAATAATCAAAATCATTTTTTATAAGAAGTAAAGCTACGAACAACTACTAAAAGTTGTACACTTTATGCATATCTAAATTTATTTATAAATTATAAAGTTGTATTCTAAATAACAAAAAATTGCTTAAAACAAAGGTGTAAATATATTTTTGAAAACTAAAATAAAGAATGATAAAAATGAATTTAAAAAGGAGAAAACTCTAAGTCAAAACACAAAAATATAGTTAAAGAAAAGAGAAAAAGAATAGAAAAATAAAAAAAAGTAAAGATAATGGTGTAATTTCATATTATATAAAAATATTTTATTAATTTAATGATATAAGCATCGCACCAAAACATGCAATGATTATAAGTTGGAAGAAAAAGCCATCTTGGAATTAACCAAGTCATGCTTGAAAAATATCTTTCTCAAATACACATAGAAATTCACTTAAAATTTTCTATTTGTTTACAATTAAGAAATATCTTTGCAGTTTTTTTTTTTTTTACTTCTTTCTTTTTTCACTTTATGTTTACGTAAGTCAGATAAACGAAAAACTATATTTTGACGAGTTTTCAGCAATCATTAGTACTTGGCACATGTATAAATACATACAAGTAGATAATTTACAGGCTTTAAATTGAATATTTAAAAATATTGAGACAATTCTCTTTTGATACACGTAAACAGTTAAAAATCATTTTTGGAGGCGCATCATTTCTTCAATTTATTTTTATATTGAAAATTATAAATAATTCAATTTATAATATTTCATATCCTAATAACGTGCAAATCATTATAAAATTTTAAATATGACAATTCATAAAATTAATATCAATTATGAGTGACTTCAAAAATAGCTTAACAATGTATAACAACTCGAATCCGTTAAAATAGTCGTCAATTAGCAAAGTAGATCGTACGACGATTTTCAATGAAAAATTTCAACTAAAACGGTTGTGACGTTTGAATGTTTTGAAATGTTTAATTTATTTGAATATATGTATAAAATATAATAATAGTTAGATGATAAAATAATATAAAGTGATAATGATTAATTTGTATAATAAAAATATATGAATGGAATGTATGTATGTATATATACATAAATATAAATTTAATTACAAATAAATATAATAAGTAAAAAATAATTAATTAATTATACGTATAGATGAGAAAAAAAATAAATTTAAATTTAAATAAAAATTTTATTTAATACTATAATTGACTGTGTAAAATTTGATGAGACATATGGATATTACAATCCAAGTAACAAACATAGCCCATGCATTGCACTTCTAAAGATCAAAGGCAAAGTGCACAAAAAGTAATTCAAATCTCCTAATTATGTTTGTTTGCGTTGTTGTAGATGTGTGTTCCTCGATATATTATTTTAAAAATTGTGAGATGTCTATTCCTCGATATATTATTTTAAAAATTATGAAAAATAAGAGAACGAGATATAATATAAATTTAAAAAATGTAGTAACTAATGGTATGTTTTTATGAAGCCACAAACAAAAATAATCATAGGCAAAAGTATTTTATGTGCAAGCATTGAAGCTCAAGCTTATGCGATTGCATTTATTGTGCCATGCAGAGTAGTCCCATGAAACGAGCTGCATATCGCATAATAATCTGAGATTGTCGTTCTTCTACACAAATACTTAACCATTTTGTCCATCATTGCAAGAATCTTTCTCCCATAGCCAATAATCTTCATGGCATTTAAGATTAACTACCACGCATGCACAGCAAGCTACGACAGAAGAACCCAATTGAGCATTACAAAACTGGGAAACCAGAAAAGGCTTCTGGGCAGCAACGGGTTCGACCCTAAACAAGTGAGCCATGCATCGATGAGATGACATATTATGGTGAAGATATATTGTCACCAGCAGTTTATAAAACGGTGTTGTTTTGCAGGTTGGCGGTTGCCTCAGTCAGTGAACCCAAAATGGTATCGCCAACTTCAGCTTTGCAGAGAGGGCACGACGCATTGACATTCAGCCATTTATCCACGCATTCTTTGTGAAAGAAATGAGTGCAAGGCAACTCACGGAGTTCGTCGTTGTTCACGTAATTCGCCAAGCAAATACAGCAAACCTGCAAGGCAGAACAATGTGTTACTTTCTGGATCTGATTAATTGATTTAGAGTCAAATGAGGAGCAGAAACATAGTGCGAGATAATTTGCGACATCGGTAATAAACATAATGATCCCTCTGGATCAGATAACAGTGATATTTGGCCAGTTTAAAGCTAAATTACCAGTCACCTTGATTGATATTGAATGGAGATATCGAGCAACTGTTGAAAAAGTAGATGATCTTTGAGAAGAAAATTCATACCAGGCATCTAGGAAACTATTACTCCATGGATAGGTAATCGGAGTTCACATTTTTCCAGTCTCACACATTCATTCAGAATCAAATTGGTTAAAAGACAAGATAATGAGAAGATCGGGCATCATGTGTTAAATTGGTTAGGTAAAGTTATGCACAACAAGCAGCCTAAAGTTATGCGCAACAATCAGCTTTGTTAATCTAAGACTGAGATAATAAAAGAAGCTTACTGCATCCTCCCCAGATATTGCACGCTCTTTATCGGTTCCAGCAGCCACTATCCCACCTTCACCTCCAACTGAGCTATTCTCCTTATCATTGCCACTCTTACTTTTCTTCACTTTAAATTTATAGGTTGTCATTGAATTGATTGATTCTTGAGTGGCTCCTCTGTTCTGGGAAAAATCTTCTCCGAATCCCGTGACTGATATTATACAAGGGAGGCAGCAGCAGATTGCAGTGCATAGGACAAAAGGCATTGCATATCCAATACAGCTGAAGGTGAGAAATGCTATACACAACCTATAAGTGAAGAAACAAATTCAGCACATGATGTAGGAAAAGAAAGAAGTTTTTCTGTCTGCAGGCTAGGAAAGCATGTCTCTCACACTACCTGTACACGTGGGGAGCCCCAGCCGATGCTGAGTGCCCACCAAAAATCCATACATTGCCAATCACAAACCAAACAGCAAAGAAGCAATCCAAACCCTTCTTGCAATATTCAACAACTGCCTTCAGCCTGCAAGAGTAAACCATCCTAGGTATCACATTGTACTGATCATACTTCAATATCCTCATCAACAGAAACCCAATAAGATTAACACAAATGAAGCATGAAGTTAATATTTGACAGTAATAACAGAAGTATATAATGTTACATGTTAAAAAAACTTGTTTCTAGAAGTTTAAAAAAACAAGACAAGCTGTGACCACTTGACTTTCATACATTACACCCATTTGAATAATGAAGATCAATTTGTACTTCACTAGCCATCTCCTACTCTACATATAATTTACTCCTTGCTACACAGCAAGGTAGTAGTGATATACAAGAACCAAAAGTAATTGCTGGAACTTAGACTCTTCAACCACAATAAGGTCTAAGGGTTCACTCAAATCAGTTATGAAGGCTGAACCAGAGGCTTCTCGTTTTAACTCAAAACGTCATGTAAGGGGAAAAAACTGAAAGAAATCATTGTGCCGCTATATCATTTCTGAATTCATTTTTCTTTTTCAACTCTGTCAAGCCAATTTGAAGAAGGTTGTACATATAATTCATCATCCAATAAGTGCCCTAAGTCTTTTCCCAATCAGACATGACTAGAAATTATTCTTCAACATTTCTGACCCATTCAAACCCACTTGTTGGAGAATGTAAGAGTTTCAGTGACATTATTAGACAAGAAACTGAAGAAGCATCCTTTCAAACCCTATAAACGAAAATTTCAAAACAAAAAGAATTAGAAACTCCACTGAAAAGAAGACAGACCATTAACCAAATCACGCATAGACAGAAACACTTAAAGGAAGGAATAAAATATTCCAGTGTTAAATGATCCACGTTCTTGCATAATTAGACAAAAGCTCAAAAAGAATATCCTATCAACTCTGGGATACATGAATAGTTTGATGGTAAAGCAATAATATGGAGTTTTAGTGAAATTCAACAGCGAAAGATAATGTCAGAAAAAAGACCAAGCAGCAGCTGTTTTACCATGTGATAATATCAACACATGCAAGGTCCAAATCCAAGACTATGCACGTGGAACAGAGTTTAACAGTTTTATGCTATTAGATTTAGGCCTGGTTTAACCAAGACATTTAAATGATGATGCTTGTTTGGCTTTTGCAGATTTTAAGTTAAAAAGTTACCAGATAAACTGCATAAAAACAGAGGCTACCAAATAACTTGAACAATTTGCCCATATGATTCAACACCTTTAAAGAGAGACTTTGCAATATCAGTAACTTGGGAAATTACACTAGGTTGCATGTATATCCTTGAAAAGACTGCTGCAAAATTTTCCACATGCTACATATCTTGTAATCTCTTTACATCTTGGCAAAAATCAGGGACTAGAAATATTATCAAACAAGTCAGTATTGATGCACAAACATAAAAAAATGGATGCACAAACATTTTGAATACCTTCGATTTGGTAATCCATTACTTTGGGTGTCTCTGGTTGCTGTACCAGTTCTCCGGTGATCTTCCCTTTCCACGACTCTCCTGTTAACAGAACCAGCATTATCACCGCCCTGAGATGAACCCAGATGTGTCTGAGATGCATCCTGCCCAGAATACTGGTTTCGATATATAAAACGCCAATATAGAAGGGGAAGGATCGCACCACAACCAGATGCATAACCAACAATCCATGTTTTTAAAGGAGCATGTGGCTTCTCATCCTTTGACAAACACAACACTACAATTGCAGCAATAATTTGGCCCAATGTTAAAACAAACTCCACAGAAATCCATAAAACAGAATTTATTGGATTCCTTCGGCCGCCTCGACTCTGTCTTCTTTGAATTAGAGATGAATTCCTTGCGTTTGATCCAGCAGAAAAGAGTGAAGGTTGATAAACAGGAAGCCTTGAACTAGTAGAAGGCTGATCTTCACTACGTTGCTGCTCCAAGCCACTAGGCGGCCTTTCGTGGGATGAACTAGATGAGAAGGCATCACTCGTACTAGCAATGTCAATAATATGATCATTATCATTAAGATTATTTGCACGCTCCATTAGCAAAGGGACTTTATCTTTTTGGCTTTTACAATGAAGTCCCAGTATGGGAAAAGCCATTCAAGTCCACCAACCAGACACCACACATAGAAAACATGGACAAAATTCTTGTGCTCAGAACCTTTCAAAATTAAATGCCTAATACAGAGAAGGCAGTCAAATCTCAATTATGCTCGGTTTTCTACTTCTTCAACAAGATCACATATATCCTGCAATGCTGTTAAAAGGACACAGGGCAACAATGTTAAAACTAAATCATCGTTATTTACATACGGCAAATAAAGCATGTCATTAGAGAAACCAACCCTAACATTAATGCAAAAAGAAGCACGCATCTTCTTCCTTGCGAGTTCTATATTTAAGGAACTCGCCATGATAGTAATCAACTCTTCCTCAGGTCACAGAGTTTCCAGGCAATCAATTCTTCCACAAGCCACGACAGTTTCAAGAAAATTGGAACACCCTAACTCACGATTAAAGCTCTTCTACCCAAAAAAAGGGGGAAAAAACAGAAACAAATGACAAAAACATCGACTAAATTGAACGAACTATAATGGCGCCCTAACTCAAGAAAGGACTGATCATACTAAAATTCCACACCCACAGTCAACTTCCGACCCCAAATTACCCACAATTTCCATCGGCATTGGATCGTTGACCATTTGCCTAATTCATATCCACAAAAAACGACGAAAATGCACGAAGCCTCGAAGAAACACTAAAGTTAAACCCAAAAAACCTCAGAAATTAAAAAAAAAAAAAAAAAAAGAACATTAATCTCAACTGCAACAAACAAATCAGAAATTAAAAAAAAAAAAAAGCTACTGCAATTACATATTCCGGAGCTAAAATTAAATGCATACACGTGCTCACCAGATTACAAACTCGCGGCTGACGAGGCAACCGGACGACGTTTCCCAGAAACGAAAGCTTTGTATGGCTTTGGGTTTGGCCTTTTCAGAAAAAATAACTACATTCACTCGTTTGTGATTTTTTTGGGATTTATTCTCCTTGATTTAGGGTAATTATGACGTCAGCAAAAGGTAGCACATCGCATCGTCATCTTCTTTGCTTTGGAAATGTTACTCAGAATATTCCAATTTATCGAATTCTCTCAGTAGTCTGCATTACTCTTGGTTTGGTATTATTCCCTTTGTTTTTGGGAAAATAATCTTTAACGTACATATTGGTTTCTGAATTATTCAAATTAAAGGAAAAAATAATAAAAGAAAGAAAATCATTATTAAAATCGGATTATGAACTAATAAGATTGGCATTAAACAGTTGACCTCTATTGAAAATGAAAAAACAAAATGGGTAAATTTTGGTTGTGGCTAACTAAGTTTGGTGGTTAAGAAAATACATAACGAAGGAGAAAATGTATTATTGAAGTAAGTAAGCATTATCGTGTTACATAAGAGATTGTTGTAAATATTCTTAAGAATGAAAATTTGATAGTAGTTGCATGTGTATTTAATTGAATTGAAAAGAATATTAAATTTATCATTATTGATATTATATTTATTATTATTGTCGTCATTATTATTATTATTATTAATATAATAGAAGAGATGGAACAGTGTAAGGATAGCAGAGCTGATATCATCAATTTGTGAATGTCAAAATATTTAAGAAAAAAATTTGAGATGGAGACTCTATGGTATTTTTTTATTGGATATAACAAAATTTTGGGCATATGCTTCCCTTTAAGTATAGTCTAATCATTGTTATTTAATAATTTTTTGATTAATTGATGCCATTTTAAGACAGTCCTTTTGAGGTTTTGCTGGCTATGCATAAATAAATCATGATTTAGTAATCATTTAATAAAGCATTTTTCTTGATTTTATTTGTCGTGTCCATTTTTATATTTGTAAACTTAGGTGGATTTCTGAAATTCGAGGGGTTTAGAGGATGTAAGATCATTAGCAAAAGAAGTCAGACAAACATAACATAGTATGTGTCTAATGAGGATGTGTAGGATTTGTTCATCGATGCTGCTGTTACAACTCCAAAGGAATTCCAAGATTTGACATCCCATGGAAGGTGAGGAGACAACTTTGAAAATTATTCACACGACAAAAATAAGGAAGAATGTGATCAAATAATTACAAATTTGCAAAGCCCGTCAAACAAAAAGAGAAAAATAAAATAATTAATTAAAAATAGTTGTGTAATTTTTTAAAATGTAAAATTTTAAAGTCGTATTTTCATAGCCGTATAAAGTGTCCGCATGCAATATAAATAATAATAATATATTAACAATTTTTTTTTAAACGAATCTAATCTTTTAAAGTGAGAATAACAGTATAAATTTATTAATGAGGGCAATATTGTAAATTGAGCAGGTACAACTAAATAGAGGCCAAACTAGTACAAAATACAAATTAATGGTAATTAGTGAGGGATTGGGCCGGGCCTTTCAATTGGAGAGGGCCCAATGCTTTGCCCGCAGATTGCTCATTTTCAATGGGTAGTTTTGTCATCACGTCACCAATCCGTTTGACTGCTCAACAATATTATTAATGCCACAAAAAAAAGTTAATATAATATATATAAGTAAAGTGTCGCACTGCAAATTAATTTATGAATTATAAATTATTATATTTTAAATAATAGAATTATTAAAATTAAAATGTAAAGAATATTTAAAGTAAGAATAAAGAAAAATAAAAAGAATTTGAAAAGAGAGCAGATTTGAAAGAAAAATGAAAATAATTAGTTAAAAGAAAAAAGAAAATTTAATCAAAAAATAAAAAAAAATAAAATTAATAAGATAAAAGGAAATTGGAAAGAGAGAAAAATTAAGAGAAAAACAAATAAAAAAGTACAAGTTAAAAGAAAAGAGAAAAACAAAATGACAAAAAAAATTGAAAATAATAGTATAATTTTATAATATGCAGTTAAAAAAGTCACAATCTAGTAATAATATAATTATAGATATATATATATATATATATAGCACGAAAAAAGAAGTAATAACATATTCATCTCACCAAAAAATTTTACAAATTAAAAATCTTATCTTAAAAAATTTATTCAAATTTAAATTTAAAATTTTTTCATATTTTATAATTAATTAATTACATTTCAATTATTATACTTATTCACAATCAACTCAATATATATCATTATAATTTTTTATTTACATTCATATATTTTAACACCATATAAACCTATAAATTATCATATCATTTAATTTTTATAACATATTAAATATATAACTTAAAATTAAGCATTCTTTTACAATTTAATATTTAACATGATTTTCATTCTCAACTAAATCATTAAAAATTTTCTTTCTATCCTAATTAAAAAACAAACGTCAACCACTACATGTCACGATTTTTTCCACACAACTATTATATCTATATATGTATATCAGAATATCTCAACACGACTTAATAATATTTCACATTTATATGTTATCTTTAAAATACCAATAAATCATGTATAGAAACTTACATGCCTTGCATATTGAAAAATCTATTTCATTTACACTTTTTTCCTAATAAATCAATAGCTACAAGACGCAGTGGCCACCCAATTTTGCCTACTCTCCTTTTTTTTTTTTTATGTGTATTTAGTATTATTTTTTCAAAACTCATCTAAATAAAATTTAAGTAAATTCACTTCTTTAAGAAAATATAAATATCAAAATTACAGACCATAAAATTCATTTGTATTATGATCACTTAATCATCCCACGCCAAAATAATTCATCAAGCACACGATTTCTTCCACTTAAAACTTGCCAAGATTTTTAAGTTTTCACAATCAAGTTCTCATCAATTCAAAGGATACCCGAGTGGTATCATTAAATTAATCTATATATGTATTAACAAAGATGCTCTGATAAAAACTTGTGACGGCCTTCGGTGAGAGAGAAAAGCAAAAGAAAAGAAAAGAAGAAAAAACCTCAATCAGCATGATGTTTTTACTTGGAATTTTAACTCAAGAGGTGAAAGAGATGCATCATTGGGCTGGCACAGTGAAAAGGTGCATTCATCATACATGCCTTTTCTCTCTGTTCTTTCTTTTCTCAACAGGAAAAGATAGAAACCACCCAAAAACAACTTGATTGGATTTTTGAATATATCCCTCACCTTTTCCACACATATTCACCCATCCATGGCAAATTTTCCATGATTAAGCCCCCCTGACATACGAACACACAGAGTTCCTCCTCCCCTTTTCCTCTCTGCAAGTACACCTACACATGGCTGTAAAAATAACCCACTTTTCACTGTAATCTGCATGTGTGCGTGTGATTTTCCGGCTTTTTTAAAAATTTATTCCAGGAATCCTAGGCGCTTTCTTCATTTTATATGGTACTGCTTCTGCCTCTCTAACCATTGATTCAGTTTACATCTGACAGGCACACATAAACATGTGCGTTAGGTACTGTTTCTGTTTGCATAAAGTGGATGTGTAGAAGAAATTCTTTTATGTGGTTATTGTGTGGTATGGCTTCTGGCATGATGGGGTGGCTTTAGGTCTTTGCTTGATTTAACTGAAAATTTGAGTTGCGCGTTGATAATTTCTGGAATTTTTGTTGTTCTCTTTGGTCTTTGGCTTGAAAATGCTCAAAGATCTCATCTTTGAACAATTTAGGGGATAAACTATACTGGGCATTGTCAAAAAAGGGTACTTTTGGCAGATCTCCAGTTTTGCTATCAGCCCACAACTTCTTTCTCCGGGCTAGGCTTTTATCTGCTCCTTTTTACCCCCAGATGCCCTAAAGTTTCACCATTTTTTCCCCTAGCAATTATTGAATTTTTTGTCAATTGAGGGAAAAACATCTTGAAAAGCCAAGCATGTGGAAGCAAATTATCAGTAAACTCCCTCGAAAATCACGTAAATCGGATCAAGATTTATCAAGAAACCCTAATCTGGGGGCTAACACAGTGAGCCCAGGTTGTCTTCAAGCCAATGCTACCAACCCTGCTGTCAGAAGGGCTTCAGCTGCAATATTTCCTGCCAGTGTGATTGCTGGAATTGAGCCATTGCTTGCCTTCAAGGATGTATCGAATTCTGAAAAGATGAACCTTTTCATCAGTAAGTTGAGCCTGTGCTGTGTTGTGTTTGATTTCACTGACCCTGCAAAGGACATACAAGAAAAGGAGGTTAAACGAGCCACGCTGCTCGAGCTTCTCGAGTTTGTATCTGAGAATCACCCAAAGTTCTCGGAGCCTGCAATTTTAGCATCTTGCAAAATGTGCTCCATTAATCTGTTCCGTGTTTTTCCTCCTAATTGTCGGTCAAGAGCCACCAGTTCAGGTGAACATGAAAATGATGATGATTCGACATTTGATCCTGCGTGGTCACATTTGCAGATAGTGTATGATTTCTTGCTCAAGTTGTTGACTTCAAATACTTTGGATGCAAAGGTCGCCAAGAAACATGTGAATCATTCCTTTATATCGAGTCTTATTGACTTGTTTGATTCAGAGGATCCTAGAGAAAGGGAATGTTTGAAGGAAATTTTACATAGGATCTATGGGAAGTTTATGGTTCACCGGCCCTTTATCCGAAAGACTATAAGCAATGTATTCTACAGATTCGTTTTTGAGGTGGAGAAGCACAATGGGATTGCAGAGTTGTTGGAGATTTTTGGGAGTGTGATCACGGGATTCACCTTGCCTCTAAAAGAAGAGCACAAGATATTCCTTTGGAGGGCATTGATTCCATTGCACAAGCCAAAGTCCTTGGGGATTTACTTTCAGCAGCTTTCATATTGTGTGATTCAGTTTATAGAGAAGGATCCGAAGTTGGCAAGCAGCGCGATTAAGGGCCTGTTGAAATACTGGCCAATTACGAATAGCCAGAAGGAGGTGATGTTTCTGGGTGAAATAGAGGAAATTCTGGAAGCAATCACCATGACAGAGTTCCAAAAAGTCATGGTTCCGTTATTTTGTCGCCTCAGACACTGCATAAGAAGTTATCATTTCCAGGTAACATTTTCACAGTAACTTTTAAGATCAGTATATTTGTTTATAATTGTATATGATGTGTGTAGTCCTTTCCTTGTATTAAATAGCTTATCATCCAATGTTGTTAGACTTATCAAACAAAATATCTATGTTTGCTGCGATGTATATGATAATGAAGGAGAATAATAGCCCATTAATTTTATTTGCCTTCTTGTCTGGTATCAATTATTATTCATTTTAGTTTATTTGACTTATGTAGAATACAACACTAGTTGATTCTATTTTCTTTTCCATTTGAGTTGGATGCTAGACAATTTTCACGTTTCAAAAAACTAGCTACCTGTTGCACTTTGTTTGCTTCTTACTTGGTATGTAAACATTTTCTGGTTTTACTGGTTCAAACTTAAAATACCATATGTTATTTTAATTTTACATTGTGAAATTTTGAATGTGTTCGTCTGATTAACAAGGTTCGATCTCATATCTCAATTCCATAGGATCCCTTAAATGTGATCCTTGCAGCTTGTTCTGTCCTAGGATGTTCGTCATAGATCTGTCAATGCAATAATAAATAAATAAACAAAAGCTTGAAGATTATCTGATTGCAGGACCACAGAAATATGAGCATAAACAAGATAAGAATGTTAGTATGTTAAAGACAAATATTTTGTAAAACAAGAAGAGTTGGAGCTAGAAATGAGCATCTCTTAGAATTGATCAAGCTAGCACGAACAAACGTATGTTGCAGGAGTGCTATTTAAAATGGTATGGATACATTCAGTGGATACAAAACCAGAAGATTGTTTATCAATTTGTCAACTCTCTTGCACTGAATTTAGCTGCAATTCTATTCCTTTGTGCAGTATTGGTCATTCTATCTTCTTTTATTCTGTTCAGTGAACTTTCGCTTGTTAAAAGTTCATTTTGTATCATTGAGATGGCACTGATTTTTACTCCTGCTTTTCCATTTCAGGTAGCTGAGAGGGCTCTGTTTCTCTGGAACAATGACCAGATTGTTAAACTTATAGCACATAATCGGCAAGTCATACTGCCTATAGTATTCCCAGCTCTTGAAGTCGGTGCACAAAACCACTGGAACCAAGCTGTCATAAACCTTACTTTAAATGCAAAAAAGATGCTCACAGATATGGATGATGCCCTCGTCTTGACATGCACTTCCAGCTACCAAGAGGAAAAAGAAAAAACGAACTTGGCAGTTGAAAAACGGAAGGAAGTTTGGAAGCGTTTGGAAACTGCTGCCAATCTCCAACCAGTAGCTGGAAACACTGCTGTTCTGGTAACTCATGGGACAACATCTGCATCCTGTTTATAGCTGTTGGGCTCAGTGCATGTCTCCAAGTACTTGTGCATTCTGTTTGCCTTTTCATGGTTATGGTTTGTAGCAGCTGCAGCACTCTGTTTTTGGATGATCCTAATGTCAGCCTATTATTGTAAACTATCCTTTATCAGCTATATATTTTTACAAGATTTTCCTTTTTAGAAGCTTATTATTGTTATCACTGTTGCACCTTTTACAAGTTGACTGGTATTCCTTGCTCTCCCTTTGTCATCTGAGCTTGATTGCATGTGTCTGTATATATGAAATGTCTGGAATGAATTGCAATTTCTCTCTCATCTTCTTATTTCTGAGTTTAATTGTTGGGTAGGGATGGCTTGCATGTAACATGATAAGAAACTGGATCTTGTGGTAGTTCGACATTTGGAAAATTTGATAAGTCAGATTAGCAATTGACAGTTTCGAGTTGAAAATATCAATCCAGATTTAGCAGTCTGCGAGAAGCTGGGGCTATTCCTTGACAAGAGAGATTCAAGTATTTATGGATTTATGGAACTAATGACAATCAGCTGAAGACATGGAACATATGTAGGCAAATGTAGATGCAATCATAAATATAAAATATCAATTATATCAGTAATGGAATGTTAAGTTCAATGGTGAAAACTTAGACAGAAGATTTAGAATAGGTACATCAACCAGCCAGCAGCTGCAAGTAGGTAGCCGCTGCTAAATAAATGATGGACTGACAAGATATGTTCGAAAGCATCTCGTTTTTGTACATTGTTTACGTTACACCTTCTGGAAGCACCAGAATCGACTGCAGTACAACAATGGTGGGATGTTGTAAGAGGAATGAACACGAAATGGGAGCACACCTGTTAGCGTCCAGTTATGTTTATCAGTTGGCCTTCACAGGATAATCAAGTCAAGCGTGGATGTAAGAGAATCTGTTATGCTTGGAAAAGTGATTGCACGGGTTTTGTTGAAGAGAGAGTTGCAACGCACTTGAACTGTCGTGACAAAACACAAAGCATTAGCTCTATATATTATGAAGACCTACACATTATTTTGGTGCTCTCTTTATTAGGATTTTGTATGTGTGTCAGCTGCAAGAATGAGTTCTCGCAGTTGATGCACGTTGCCCGTGTCCCTAAATTAGGAATACTTTGAGATAGAAGTGGAAGATATGACGAACCTTAGTTTGCTTGTATTTTTCACGGATGGCATGAAGCATACATCCCTTGGTGTTTAGCTGTAAGTCTTGCAATTCAAATACGGTGCTTTTCAGTTCTGATGTCTTGTAACGGGTGTAGTGCTCCATAGTTGGATTCTGCAAAATGTATGGTATCATTCTATTAGTTTAACTGGGAAGAGAGAGAATCAATGAAATGAAGAGGCACAAGAAAGCCCACCCAGGGATGGTCTGACTGATCAAGTGTCCATCTAGCTAGAAATACAGCAGACGCAGCAATTAGGGATGGAAGAAACTTGAGGAAACTGTACTCCATTAGAGTTAACTCTGCTAAATAATTTGCCAAGAATTCCAGCTCAACTGAAGCAACCTGGAAGTGGGAGCAATTGATCTATTAAAAATGGCTTCCTCATAACAAGACAGATGAATGCTGCAAACACCATTTCGCCTACCTTGTAAGAAGCTTGTGCTGCTTGAATGAACCTCCTGTGAACAGAGGAAATAGAGTGAACTTAGCAACAGAGCATGGAGAGGAAATATAGTAGATAGAGTAGTGTCGAGAAGTACCTAAGGAACTTCTTTGTGGTGGGATCAAACAACTGGAAGCCCAGAACGTTTAACACATGACTTTCCATTTTCACTACCTGTCATGAAAATTTATCAGTTCTGCATATACAAGTAAATCTTAAGGAAGTCTTAAAATAATCCCATTGTAGTGGCAGCAATACTATGACAGTAAAGGCCAAGACACAAAATTGCCTAAATCTAATGAAGCTCGCACATGGTTATGCACTGGCAAGTCGAAATAAAAAAAGAACTTGAATCAAGCTGCACTAGTTCTGTGGAGAAGAAACTAATTAAAATAAATCTAGCATTCACAGAATCTTTCAGAGGAATTATCGTGCGCATATCAAGGGAAGTACAACCATGAAACAGAGAACCGACTGAAAATATAAAGAATAACTACATCAATCTGTAGATTCTCCTATATTTAATAAAACAGAATATTACCGAAATGGTTGTTCAAAAAGAGAAGGGATACCTCTTCTTTTGTGTAGGTATTGTCTGTAATAAAGCAAAAATCCTCCACACGAGGTGCACAAATTTCTTCAAATTTCCTTCAAACCATAAACCAGCAGGATACATATAAGACTACAGCTCACAGCCAGTCAAGTACTACCAAAACATTCGCATTTTAGGTCACGAAATCAAAAGCTGCAACTAACTTTCCTGACAATGTTGACAAATTCTCTACTTGTCTGTCTTAGAAATTCAACAAACAAGTAGTACAAAATGATGAAAAGCAATAACATAGTCATTATTATTGTGTGATTTCTACAATAACTTGAAAGGATACTAGAATACTCTTGGGAGGAAAAAGAAAAAAAACCTTGTAAAGTTTACGGACGCTTGTTTACTACTACATATTTCTTATAGAAAATAACTTACGAAGCAATTAGCATGCAGGTTACTCCAAGGAGCTGCAACTTCTGCTTCTCAATGTAATTCTCAGCTAGGAATCTGTCTATAAGATTTACAGTCAGGTAGAGTGTGTCAGGGACCAGCCCATATTCATCAGAAACCTGAAAATGGAGGCAATGGGCATGAGACCACGGAGAAAGTGATGTGAAATCAAAAGTCCAGATATCAAGAATATAGAAGAGAATGCTGAAACTCAGTGCTTGAAAATGCCCAGGATGGTGTAAATCTAAAGAAAAAGAGGAGTGGTCACAAGTAGCCACACATTTGGTATGTGAACCAAACCACCAGTCTTATCACACGATAATTGCTACTGAGAGCAGAATCACATTAATAGTAAGTGAAAGGAAACATCTGAAGATTAAAATTTGTAAAAATCTAGTTAACAAGAAGACAGATTCTCGTTGCCTCTATCTATGAAAGTTGAATAGACCATATAAAAGCTTGAATAAGTAATTGTCAGTACCAAAAGTAACAGTGATTCAGAAGAATTCTGCACTCTTATTTGAGCAAACTAACCTCAACAAGCCAATCAATGAGAATAGCCCGCATCCCCTGGGTGATGTCTTTTTGTCTCTTTTCTATATAATCTACCAAAGGCCTCCTGGCAAGCTGAGAGTAGATCAAAACTCACTAAGTAAATGTGAAAACAGAAAAGTTCTTGTGGAGAATAGATATTTGATATTTGCTGTTGTCCAGAGAAACAGGTTAAGACATGCTACACCACCAATGGATACATTCATTCCGTATTAATCTAGCTGAGGTAATTTTACGAACCTGTGTTACATACAAAATAGAATATATATCTGCTGCATACAGGCTGCACATCAGTGGATCCTTGTTCTTTGAATCTATATCAATTATGTCCCTAGAGTCCAAGTTTTCCTCTTTATTGTGGAGCTTTCCATTGTCTGCACAATTGATCAAAATGATACATTGGAAGCAACACAAGCTAAAGAAAACATTTGATCCAAGAACTTCCTTGAATCATTTTCACAGTAAGAAGTTCCATATAATAATGAAGGTGAACTCATTTCCAGCTTGTAATTCTCATTTTCACTTGAAGGTCATGTCTAGTTGTCTTTTCCAATATATTGTCAATGTTTGTAAAAAGCAGAATGATCAGATTAAAAACACAAATCCTGAAAAAGTATCAATTTTAGAATTTTTCAACTTTTCATGGGTGCGGCAGTTGAATGGAAATCACACAAAGTAAGAGCCATTCTAAAGATACGGAGCAAATTCTTCTTCATGTTTATATTGAGAGTTGAGTATAACAGACATAGTTAAATATCTTTACACAAAGCATATCAGCATAATAGGACTGATTATATTTTTATTTAATGTTCTTTTATTGATCAATATCACTTAGAAAACTTTTTCTCTACTTATTTTTTATTGTACTATGTTCTTCTGCTAATGTTCCGATTCAAGTGTTCTCTGATATTGTAATCCGAGCACCTGTTGCTACCATGATAGCTGAGAGATGAATAAAAATCCCTCAATCAGAGGTGGTCAAATTGGAAAGAACAAATATTGGCATATCAACAGGTTCACAAGCAACACTGCTCATGGATATATACATGGTTTTATTTAACAGGCAGTATAGAAGAGTTGTGCTATGATTACAGCAATCCATGAATTGGGTATCTGTTATTATCAATTACAGACAAGATCTTGTTTCATTTAAGTGTGAATAAATAAAAGATTTTCATGTGTTTCAGATTTGTGAAGAAGTCTGTGCTTACCGAAATTTGTCTTCTTAGAAATCAGATCAGCTGCAGCCAGCATCTTTGTGCTGATAATTTTAGTTGGTCCAACTGCCAAGTGATTTGCAGAACCAATTTCCTCTACCTTTACTCTTTTCAGTTCTTCCGTTATGTTTCCTCCTGTGTCCCTTGGAATCTGGGACATTTTAGCAGGACAAGCAGGTGCTGCCACCTTTCCCTTTCCTAGCGAGCCTTTTATATCATGTTTGCTATGCTGACCAACAATGCCCATATTCATTAAGTTTGAGAGTAAGAAAAACTGTGCGTTCAATTTGCATTCTAAAGGACAGCACTCGCAGATATTACAGTAAAGGATCTCCAGATGTAAAGAATTTGAGATATAAAAAATATTCCCTTCAGAAACTACTCGAGAACTTATGCAATGATCAGTGAATAAGCTAAAAAGAAGAACTAACGTTAATTACCTCAAAAATGATGATAACAATCTCACCTGACCTCTGTCTGCATTAATGCAGTTTATGGACACATTCTGGCATGTTGTATTGGTTACATCCCTAAGAACAGCCCTCTTCTTATGCCCACGACATGCAGCCAAATCCACCGCAGGCTTCTTGTCATCTGATGCTGCTCTTTTTGAGTTTGTATGCAGGACCTTCCCATTCTGTTTTGCTGAAGGATGTAAAGGTGGCAATCCTACTGATGAGCCTAAGGCTTTTGCCCGTGCTCGAGTTATTCGCACAGTGTGCTCGCCAAAGTAGGAAGATCTATTCTTGTTATTCATGAATGCATGCCTCATGGGATGACAGTTCATCAAATCAAATTAGCATGTCTTCATGATTTCTGGAAGAATGGCAAGAGTTCAATGTCACAACAAGCTAGTGTAGAATTTTTTTTTGTATTCTAGCTCAATGCGAGGCATATTAAACAGAAGTCATTGAGCATTTTCATTTCAACTAAGAATGTACCTGAAACAGGAAAATTCACCTGCATTATCTTTTAAGGAGTGTAAAACAAGAAAAATACAAACCACATGACAGCATATAATGGAAACAACAACCGCAGCACTTGTGGCATATTTTTGAACTTTTAGATTATATATCAGTTATGCAATAATATCACACATCTTTGCTGACTGACCCGTGCCACAGTCCTAGATTGAAATCATTTATTCACATTTCATCAAAACAACGTCAAACCAATATTTGTTCACCCCTTCTCTGTTTTCCTATGCTCCGTCCAAGTTTATCTTTGTTTTTAATATCCAAACTCATTCACCGGATCTGACAATAATATAAACGCCCTGGCAACTAGAACTAGAAATTTTCACACTAGAAGTTCCATAAACTCAAAATCCATTTTTTCTATTATAAGATGTTTAATAAGCAATTCACACCAGAGTCAATTCTGTCAGTTTTTTGTGCATCCGCACAAAAAGTCTAATTATTTGTTCTCATTTTCCAAAACTCGTATTCAAACAAATCCAATAAAATATCGTGAGTATGAGACATGGAACTAGAAGTACTTCCAGCCCAATTTGAATAATTTTTTCAACAAATTCTAATTTCACGTGCTTGAATCTATGAATTCAAACACACCGTGAAACTTCTTATTTTCCCTAGAACTTCCAAAAACAACTCGCTGTTCTTCCTCGCACGCCAAAAGGTAACAAGTGAACACACTCATCTTCCATTCCACAGATCTGTGCAAAATTATCCTTTTTAACCCCAAAAAAAAGTTCAAAACACAAACGAGCACAGAAACCAAACCAAAGAGTGTATAAAACAATTTCATCAAACTGAACCGACTCGCTTTCAGTCCAAAAACCAAAAATAAAGTAAAAAAAAAATCAAAAAAGAGAAATTGAGCTCACTCTCCAGCTACGGAGCTCCAGAGTCGAGTCTGCGATTGGATTCGAGCAAGCTAAACGTCGAATCGTATCGATGTAGACTGCAACTTCGAGCGAGTGAGAGACTGAGAAGTGTGTCCGCAGGGGAGAACTGTGCAGACGTATTTATAGGGGAGCGTTGAGAGAGCGGGCGCAAGACGAGTTCAAAAACTTCCGAAATTCCAAATGCAAGATCCCGCTGTCTCCACTCCTGATTTTGCTACTGCCAGTGTGCCTCCCTGTAATTTATTAGCTTTCCATATTTAACCACCACTTGTTTTAGTATTAATTAAATAAAAGGTCCTCCTCTTCTCCAATTTTGTAATCAAGAAAACCAAAAAATTTGAGACATGGTAATTTTAGATTGGTTTCTTGAATTTCGAATATTATTTGGTGCAAATTAAGCTAACATCATTAAATGTTTTCTTTTAGAAAAAGTTTGAAAATAAATTTGAATTGCATACCGTATACTTTAACACACGATTTGCTAGAGTCGGTGTGATCATTTGTTTGTTAAAAGTAAAAGATGAAAAACTCGGTTCACTGCAATTTGTCAGATTTAATAATTTCACATTTTCACTAAAATTTGGAGGTTCTGATCTTTTTTATTATTATTATTTTTTTAGGATTATCCAGTTTTGCGGGAGTTAATTTGGGTGGCAAAATGCCAGAGATTGCCATTGATATTGACTTTTGCTATAAACCCGTTTTTTGACCATCGTATTAGTGCCTGGCACTTTTCTCTTTGGATGATTTTCATCTATTTTAGGGATTGCTAATAATCAGTCAATTACCAACAATTTTGAAAGCCCTTAATTATTGTTTTCACTGTTCACTGATTGGGAGCTTTTCTATCAGAAAAATTCAAACCATATTTTTATCCCATTTATCAAGTATAAATAATTACACATTAAACTTCAATCTTTTTCCTTTTCTTGGGGAAGTTGGAACTGCATAATTTTACACAAATTTCCTTGCTAGAAAAAGGAATTAATATATCTATTCAAATCTCTTAAAATGAATCACTAATAGCATACTCAATATCATAAAATGGGGTTCCATCCTATTTAAATTTGGGCATTTTCTTGAGCACAGCAGACCGAACAAATAAATGTCCTTTTAAAGCATTCATTTAAT
Source organism: Avicennia marina (assembly GCA_019155195.1). Lineage (NCBI taxonomy): Eukaryota > Viridiplantae > Streptophyta > Magnoliopsida > Lamiales > Acanthaceae > Avicennia > Avicennia marina. Next base: position 13,828,230 of record CM032762.1, on the reverse strand, counting down.
TTGCTCTCTACCCCCAGCTGTCTAGTCTCAGTGAAGGTAGGTGTTTTGTTTGGTCTTTTGGACAAGAAAATTAACTAAAAGCAGTTTTCCTGCGACATGTCGTCGTAAGGAATTGACTATTGACTCGTACAGAATCAAAGCAACAGTGCAAATAATTGTCTAACTCCATGAGAAATGGAGAATCCAGAATTGTTCCTAATAAATGAAGAAAGCTCTTAAAGCAAGGATGTTAACGAGTTCACTAGTTCTAACTTGATAATTATAGGATGTTAACGAGTTCACTAGTTCTAACTTGATAATTATTTGAATTGACTCAATTTAATCTTATGGAACTCGAATTGAAGCCCAATGTTCTTGAAAAAATTTTCAAAGTTTGAGTTCGGACTCAAGAACATGCAAAAACATTTTCAAAGTTAGTTGAGTTTGAATTGAATAGCTTAGTTTATACACATCCAATATAACTTTAATAATCTGCTGGAGCAAGAACTTGCCTAATATTGTCATGATGGTTAGGTAACTCTTGCTAGAGTTCCCTCTCTTCTTCATAAACCACTACCTCCTTTTGTGTGTACTGTTCATTTTTTCCATTGGGTCCTCCTTTGCACAACCGCCTGCAGTAAGTGAGGTATTAGTATCATAAATTCATTATGAGCAACTCCAATTGCTGTACTGATATAATGAAGAATTTGAGTAGCAAGAGTAGACTTGTTATTCTAGGTTGTGTGATTTCTGACCAACAATATTGACAAGAAATACAAAGGCATGTGCCGAAGTCTTCTCATGGACCTACAGAGCCTACCTGTTCTCTGCACTAATTTGAATTTTGAAATTCTTTCAATCGAATGAATTTCAAAGTTAGAATGGAGTCATTAGTTTGAAGTTTTGAACAATAAACTTGGGAGTTATATAGATGAATACAACCCGCAATCAGCATTCCTTTCCAGAGTTCTCTTTATTTCCCACTATAGTTTGGCAAGCCAACCTCCAAGACTCTCGTTTCTGTCTTTCTGTGAGCAACAATAGAATCAGAATTCTTCGAAAATTGGTGTGTTTGTTGGAAATGGTTGCCTAAATCCTCCATTGGCTAATATTTTCTCACTATTGCCGGTATGTTAGGATGCAAATTACCTACTTTCTAAATTAATTCTTCCAACTACACCAACCATTAAAATAATATTTTTTATCTTTTTCCCTCTCATATTTTTGTACTGCTCCTTAAGCTTCTGTGCCAAACCTTCTATCTCCATATACTTTAAGGAAAAAAGAGGGAGAGACCAAGTAGAAGCTAAACGTGCTTTCTTAAGTTACCGTAGCCCAGTAGCTGTTCTCTCATTCAGGAGATCCTTACCATCAATAATCTGTAGGATTCAGATACCATATGCTACAAGTAAGTTGACATGCAGCCAGAGATATCAGTAAAGTTCAAAATATCCAGTGAATTGTACCTTATAAAACAAAGTTCACAGGCAATCCAGCCATTAGTGGATACACAAGACTCAAGATCCTAATTGTTCTCAATGTGCCAAGACATGTCGAAGTTATGCATCCTCTGCAGTTTCCAGTTGAAGAGTAGATTCAGATAAGGATCATTTTGCCCTTCTCATGCACGGTCCAGCATACGAAATATATGCTTAAAGTTTTGCAGCACTATTGCATATGATAATAGACAATTGCAAGGCAAAGGGTAGACAGCCTCCACAATACAAGTTCTGCAGCTTCCACCCCCTCCACAATTCATTACCTTCCCCTGTTAGACAGAAAACTTTGGATCAAAGACAAATACACATCATTACTCAAATCAAAATGATGAAGATTGGTCAGAAATGGAACACAGTATGAAACTTTTTACCTTCTGATCTAAATAGTCCGAACGCCATCGACAAACAACAAAACTGCCATATTAATAATATCTAGACAACAACCAACAACTTTGCACAATCTTGATTCCCAACTCTCACTAGTCCAATTGCATAATGAAAACAGCTATGATCACTGAGAACAGAAACTCAAAGAGATGTTCCGGATAGAAAATCTTATTTTACGTTGAAGACATGCATCCAAACTTAACATACATGAGCGGCATAGAGCTCAATTTTGTTATCCAACATTATGTTCCTGAGCAGCTTCTCCCCGCTAATAGCGTGGCTCTGTTCACTGCATTCCCTGGTTTAGGCTGTCGCCAAAGAATAAAATTAAAGCATTTATATAGCAATCGAGAAATACAAATGTCAATTAATTTTTTCATTAATTAGTTTTATAATTACCCTAAAAAAACACTCAATCGTTCTTGCATTTGTCGATTAGCAGACGAACCGCAAAACAAATATAAGCCACTAATCAAGCAAGAATTAGGGTACGAACAAGTGACAGTGAACTCGAATGGGAGAAACAATTAATCGGCATGCAGATTAGGAAGATACATGTATGTAGTAGAGGAATCCCAGCTCGATTTCGGGTTTTTCAGAAGCCGAAGGGGAGGCTTCCGGCGAAGACGATGGCGAAAGAAACGGACGTAGGTCTTCTCTTAGGAAGAGAGGCAGCGGGAATTCGGTGGTTTGAGGTGGCGGCGGGCAATTCCGGTGGACGGAGTGACCGAGGGGCAGGCTCATGGCAGCCGTACTCCACTCCGTTAGCGAATGGCGTTCAGACACGTAAACAACAGCCATCAGGAGGAGCCTAATTTCGGTTTCAAATTTTGCAACTGCATGTATTATGTATCTTCTACTTTAGTATGATTCATTGCATCAAAGTTTATGTATTAACAAATTTTTCATTCGCATTTAAATTTAAGTTATTACTTATAAATATATAAAAATATTTAAATTTTATATAGTATATTTATTTATAATCAAATTAATTTAATATATATACACATTCAAGTTTGTATATATTTATATTTTTGAAAACATTGTCTATATATAATTTTACATCGTATAATAATTATATTTTTATATGTACATATATATATATATATATCTGTACATATTCAAAAAATATTTTATTTTCAATTAAATTTTCATCCCAACAAAATGCTCTCACCGTGTTTGTTTTCGAATTTTTATTCCAAAATTTCCATACAAACATAATCTTACCAGTTTCATTCCGAAATCTCAACTCAAACATCGCTGGTTTTTAGATTTCTGGTTGAAAACAGCGCCACGGGTCTAAAAAACAAGGGTTATATTTGTCTTTTTCTTTATTGATTTTCTCTCTTATTCACAAACTAAACATATAATATCTCTAAAATTGTATCCTAAATGCATAATTTTAAAACAACAAACTTTATATTTATTTGTGTTGTAGACCAAATAAGGCTATTAGTCAATCAACACTCCACTTGATTGAAAAATATTATAATTTATCCACATGTGTTTGTGTGTGTGAATAGAAAGAAAGGGGAGATAAAATCTTTGGCCCAATCAAACTATCAAAAGAAAAATCAAAGACTCTTCTCTCTCCAAAAACCAACTATTCATCTTCTTCAAGAAGGGAGAATTCTCCATTCTTCTTCAGCAATTGATTACTTATTTGTAATTTATACATTTTATTTGTAGATCGCAGTAATTTAAAATTAAATCATGGTCTAAACTATACCTTCACTTATTTACAATTATATATTACCTTTATATGTTATAACTTCATCTAGTTATTCTATAATAATAAAATAAATTAAATATAAGCCCTTATTATTTTCACACTGTATATAAAACTTTCATACAAAAAATATGCATTTTAACTTTTTGAAAATTTTCGAAATCAAAGACAAACATGACCAAGAGACAGTGGGCCCGCGGGGTGCAAGTGAAAAATCTTAAAATAAAAGTATGCATAGGTAGCTTTGTTGATTACCTCCGCATCAAAAAATTCGGTTAATTTTTGAATACATATATACATATACAACACGCATATATATATATATATACACATATAAATTATTAAGTGTTTAATTTCGTTTTGATTACACAATATAAATTGCAGTATTTATCTGTTTTGGTAACACAATGATATATGGTGGCATGCAATTATATAACTGCCTATAATTTATTGCCTCCTTTTCTATTTTCTCTACTTTTTTTATGCTTTTAAATTATTTTGATTTTTTATCTATTTATTCTATTATGCATATTAAAGATATATGTTACTCTTTTCTTACACAATTACAATAATAACCTTATTTCTTTATATATTTTCTTTTTAATTCTTTTCCCTTAATTTTAACTTGATTTATTCTCTTCCTCTAATTTTAAATTTTTTAAAAAATTTTCTCTATTAAATTTAAATTATTTAGTCTATTTTAAAAAAAAACCATTTTTCTCCTATTTTGTAACTGACACAAAATTTATATTTAAATTTACTAATTTGTTTATATTATCGTGCACTCACATCAAATCGCATTTAATCACTGGTCATTATGAAGAGGTGGAAAGCTTTTAAAAAATAGTTGTCACCTGGTAATAGACAAGACTATCACAACTTTATTTGTATTCTACTCCTACAATCCTTTTTTTTTTTTTTCATATTTACCGAACTTATTCATTTCAATCTCATTTTATTATATTGGTTCATAATATTTTTTTGAATTTTGAATAATTTATTTCTGTTATTAAAATTTATAAAAATAATAATTTATATTTTATCATCGCTAATGTATAATAATTAGAGTGAAGATTTTTTTTACATGATACATTAAAAATAAAATACGCATGCAATATAAATTAAAATGTTAATATTATATTGATAAATTTATTCACTTACGTAATCATTTAAATTTGAATTTTATATATACATGCTTCAAGAGTACATCTATCTCTAGTGTATGTATGTATATATGTATATCTGTAATAATCTCGTTTATTTTGATCGAGAGAGTGTCTGTCTTCTTATATTTCTGCATGGAGGATTCTGACTTGTATTTTAGATTATTTAGTAATACTTGAACCATTATATCAAGATAGAGTTAATTTCACAATGGAAAAGAAGAGAAAAAAAAATTAGAACAAAAATATCATTTGGTCTCTCAATCTAAAAAAAAAAAAAAAAAAGTAAAGTTTCATCATTGAGTTATAAAAGAAATTTTTTGAAATATTTTTGTGTGTACTGTTATATAATAATTGTCAAACATGACATTACATGTAACCCATGGTTAGGTTTCAAGGTGCGTATAGAATCTACAGACATATACACCACTAAGACCTTTCGGTCTCTGAAGTTAAAATACAGAAATACCCCCACTATTATTTGTTTTTCAGTTTTCTTGTTCTTCTCTACTTTTTCTTTTTTCATAATTTCCACTATTCATACTTTTTCAAAATTTGAGAATAAAACTTACAAAAATTCAATTCCATCCTATTTATTTAATTTCATACAAGTTTTTTTGTTGTTCAATAATTTTATCATACAACCACTCATTTTATAATTATTAAATTTGAAATACTTGTCTGTGTATGAAACAAGAAAAAGTTATTTTTTTCAATGCCAATATATTTGGGTTATGTAAGGTGTGTTTTGGTAAGAAATACTGTTTGATCAGAGATATGTTGAAATGAACAAGATATTTGGTTGTAAATTTTTTCGCATTTTGAAAATTTTTTATTTTATTTAAATGTATGTTTAAAATACATAATAATGATTGCATAATGAAATTGTATATAGAAATAATTATTAGTTTTTAAAGTATAATATATATAAATATTATTGTATGTATATATGATAATTGAAAAATAATTTATTAATTATATATATATAAAATAAATTTAAATTTGAAATAAAGTTTTTTACCTTGTGTGTTTGGAAGCTTAAAGTTTGAGAAGATACTGGGGTTAAAAAATGGACTCTAAACGTCGCCTTGGAGTATACTTTTTTATGGGATGAAAACGGGCAAATAAAAAAATAATAATAGCATTGCCCAGAGATGGGAATTGTACAATCTGAATATTATATAGAACGTAGAAGGATGGATAGCAATCTCGAAATTAATTTATTAAAATACTCTTTTTAATTTATTTTTTTCTTTAAATTTTTTAAAGTTTCTCTTTTTGTTTTTTTATTTATTATTTCACTATTTCTTCAACTTTTTTTCTTTCATTTTACAGCAATTGTCTAATATAATTTTTATTTTTTTATAACTTATTTTTATTCTAATTTTTAAAATGTACTGGGTTTAATTTTTATTATCATAATTTTACTTTTAATAATTCACTTATATTGTTAAATTTTTTATAATATGATTAATTTATACTTTATCATCGTAAACAAAAAAATTATGTACATACCTAGAATAGATATTTTTTTGCTAAATGATAAGTACAATAATATGTGTGTGTGTGTGTGTGTGTATAAAACATATTTTAATATATTTATATTTTAAATGCACAGGAACAGAGCGTGCCACGTAACTCGTCACAATTATTAATATTACCACAGACACACAGTTAAGTGTGAACTTGTTAAAGCTGGAATATTAGTATGTTTTGAAAGTAGTATTTTAATAAGATTGAAAATAATTCTAAACAAAGCTTAGCCAATTAATATCATAGATGCGTGAGCTTATCTCTGTGTCTTTTTCTGCTAAGCTTATTGTTTTTTATAGTTCAGGAGATTATGTAATGTATAAAATATTTTTAAAATTTATAGTTTTTATTTTAAAAAATAAATTAATAAAGTACTTAGTAAATGAGATTTTATTAAAATTTATAATTAAAATTAATTATAATTTTTTGATATAGTAATAATTAAAATAAATTAAATAATATAAATTAAATATAATTTAAAGATATTTGAATTAATTTTAATATATAATATAAAGTAGGTTATAAAATATATAAAAATAAAATAATAATAATTAACTTATTTTAAAAAAGTTTATAAGTTCTATGTATTCAAAACTTATAAACTCTTTTTTTAAATATATTATTAAATACTTTTAAAAACCTTATAAATTCAACCAAACATTCTCCCAATAGATGTTATGACTAAGTAAAAATTATTTTCATAAAAACATATTTCAAATAAACTTTCTCTAATAACTATCGTATACGTTTCCAAGAATTCCAACAAAAATTTTTCATCAAAAATTTCATTTATCACAGTATATAAATATTTTAGTAATATTTTAATTTTCTTTTATCACTTTCACGTCCTGGTTCTTGAAAACTATACAATAACATTGATAACACCATAAATCAACACGTCTAAACATGTTTCTTCAACAGCTTCTCTCATGTTCAATTTTGTTTTTTTTCAAGAAATTAGTTATTGCACCGTCAAGAAAAGTTATATTTATTTATCACATAGAAAAATATAAAAAATCATGTTTCATGTCAAATTGTTATAAGTCCTTGAAAATTTTGTAATGAATTTGTAATAGAAACACACACACACACATTAACTTTTGCTTATTTGAAAATACTTTTATTTTCTTTCTTTCTCCATCTTTTTTAATAGACAATTTCATTTTAATATTTTCACAGAACTTACTCTATTATTTATTCATTTTTTTACTTTTAAATTTAAAATAATTTTAATTTTAATACAATTTGTCACAATTAATCAAACATTTAATTTATAAAAAAGTTTGCACACATTGAGTGTGCCGCTATTAATAGTAATTTTTATTACTGTTTTTATTATACATTAACATCATTTAGTTTTAAGATTATTTGTTCATTTATTTATTTATTTTTCTTGTTGTCATCTGTAAGTACAGGTTGCAGATATGTAACTCATCAAAGAGTGCATAAATACATACACCGTCAATGAAGGGATAAGCCCCTTGTACGACTATTGAAATATGTATAAAGTCAAAATTTTCAACTATGTTTGGTTCTAAGAATTTAGAAAAAAAATAGTTTTGATTGTTTAGTTAATAAAGAAAATACAAAAGAAAAAAAACTCGAAGGAAGTTCTAACATTAAAAGAGAAAACTCTTTTTCCTCACAATTGAGGAAAATGTGGGGAAAACAATTTTAATTCTTTTCTTTATCAAAAAATTATACAACCTATATTTTTTCATTCATTTAATTTTTTTTTTTTTGCTTTGTATAATAAAAAAATTTTAATTTCAAACTTTCCCTCCAAGTGCAAATTAGATGTAGGCAAGAGATATCATCTAACTCAAATAAATTTGTTAACAATTTGAGTACGTCCAAGTTTGTCAGTCGTATGTTGCCCTTACGTTTTGTCCCTGCGGCCCGACGACCCAGTTTCATCAACTTTTCTACAATAAGGAACCTATTGGATTGGAAGTGCCGAGAGCCACGAGTGCCATTCTCCTTTTCCTTTTCAACTCTTTTTTGTGTTTTTATTATTTTTTCTATTTTTGCGTTGTTTTTTTACTCTTTCAAGACTTGTTTTGTCTGAAACATAAAAAGGTAAATATATTTGATATTTATCTTTTTATGTATGTATTATGCTATATTTTCAGATGTATGTGATAATTTTCAAAAAAATGATATGCGACAAGTTAAAATTGCATTTAGTAATTACTTTATTATTTCCAATAATTGTATAATATTCTCAGCTCAATCACATGAATTATCATAAAAATATATTTGTATAAATGCATACATCTAGAGTTTGTGTATCTATTTTATTATTTTGCATTTCATTCTCATTGGGTGTGGCCCGCCAGTGAATTGTGTCCTTTTTGCCATTCAAAAGGGTTGGTGTAGAGGAAAGATTATGTTAACCTTACCAAGAAACATTATTTTAGTTTTCCTTAACTTCAGACAGTCCTTTTTTCCCTTCAAATACCTTCGGGTTTGAGGTTGGTGTAAAGGAAACATTATCTTAACCTTATCAAGATTAGAAACATTATTTTCTTTTTCCTTGACTTCGGACGGTCCTTATGTCCTTTTATGAAATACGCACGCGCGCACACACACACACTGTTTCATTCATTTATTTTTTATAGTAAGGAACCTATTGGATTGGAAGAGCCGAGAGCCACGAGTTCCCTTCTCCTTTTCCTTTTCAACTCTTTTTTGTGTTTTTATTATTTTTTCAATTTTTGCGTTGTTTTTTTACTCTTTCAAGACTTGTTTTGTCTGAAACATAAAAAGGTAAATATATTTGATATTTATCTTTTTATGTATGTATTATGCTATATCTTCAGATGTATGTGATAATTTTCAAAAAAATGATATGCAACATGTTAAAATTGCATTTAATAATTACTTTATTATTTCCAATAATTGTATAATATTCTCAGCTCAATCACATGAATTATCATAAAAATATATTTGTATAAATGCATACATCTAGAGTTTGTGTATCTATTTTATTATTTTGCATTTCATTCTCATTGGGTGTGGCCCGCCAGTGAATTGTGTCCTTTTTGCCATTCAATGGGGTTGGTGTAAAGGAAAGATTATGTTAACCTTATCAAGAAACATTATTTTATTTTCCCTTAACTTCGGACAGTCCTTTTTTTCCTTTTATGAAATACACACACACACACACACATACACTAATAAAAGTAGCACAACAATATATGTGCAAATTTATGTATAAATCATGAAGTAAAATTATTTGAAATGTATAAAAAATTCTAAATAAAAATAAAAAAATCAAAAGAATTTAGGAAGAGAGAAAATTTGGGAAAGAACACAAATACAAATAATAAGCTAAAAAAAAGAAGAATTTAAATATGGCTATTTATATAATTTTTCGTTGTACACAGCAATTTTTTTTTTTTTCTTCTTAAAAGTACACAGCTCAATTGGATCGTTTAGGGTTGTGGTGTTTGTTATTAGTTGTCATTATTGGTGTAACCTTAACTTTGACTTATTTTGAACCGTTGTTGGAGTGTCTTTTTCAAAATTTTCCATCAATTCTCACAACAACAATGTTCAAACTAACTTACTAAATATATAAAGATGGAGTAATTCTTCATCCAATTGAATTTTCTCTTTTGAAATTACAACCGTGATAATCAAATACTTAGAAGATCACCAAAAAGATACATCCACTCTTAAAGATTCCCGTTTCCAGTAATCAGTTCAACATCGATGCATGCAAACACGAGCACTTCAAAGCATTAAGCTGCATGGACTCACCGCCTTCAACAAATGGACTTAAAGTTGGAGTAAACAAGCATATTTTTTTAAAAATGAAGGGATCTGAGCTTCTTCTTCTTCAACTGTATTTTTTTAACGTCAAGGGGTGGAGAGATTATGTCAATAGAGACCAATATGTGCAAACAGGCCTGTGAGAAGTGCGGACACAACTTCTGTATAATTATAAATATTCTTGCATGCTTCTATTATTATGAACGGAAAAAGGAGAAATTTTCTGTCATGGGATTAATCCACGACTGACACCCCTACTACAACAATCCGATTCATGACCCACAGCCAAACACGTATCGATCAAGAGAGAGAGATTTAACAACACAACTCCACCATAACCGAGAAAACTACATACATAAAAAGAGTGTAAGCAAAACAAACTTCATCTTACAGCAGACATGCAGATCCATTAATTCTCTTCCAGATTCCCCGCTTCGAGATCAATAATAGGCTGACCATCGGCTCTTGAGGAGATAACGTATATGTCCAAACCACGTGCAGAGAGTAGAGCTCGCAAAGGCAGAGCAAATCTGTTGATCAAAACCCTCGCCGTACCATCAGGGCATAAAGATAATAGAAGAATACATGGATAGATGTACCAGAAAAGAGTCCGCGGAAGGAAGAGTAAGGCCAAGAAGGCGATCGCCTTGCAGTAAGACAAGCCCCGAACTCGTACCTGGACGCGAAAGGGAGGACCTGGGGGGATCATAATGGAAACGATGGATAACAGAAAGCAAAGAAACGCGAGCAACGCAAACCCGGTGTCAGTGAGACGGCTAAGAAACAGAAACGGTTCCCAATTCATTTCTGGTTTCATCGTGTTAGCGGCGACGATGAAGATATGCGCCATGTCGAAACTTGCCATTTTCATATTTTTATTGTAACGAACAATATATTAAAATACAAACGCAAGAGAATTGTGATCGAACCATATCTGGGCACCAGTGTCAAATAGAGTTCTGAGATTGAGTGCAACCATGTTGGAAAATTGAGGACGGGGTGGGGACAGGAGAAGACATTTCCCGCAAACTCTAATACATCCGCGACGGCATTTGCTTTGGTCAATTGTTCGGGCTTTTCTCTGTTCTGAGTCCGATATTAGAGTCAAAAAGATTGACCGAAACAAAAAACGAACGCGTACAGTGACTAATTTCACGGAGGGACTGTGCCTTCATTCGCTCTTTCTTTTTCTTGTGATGGAAGGAAGTGTTATAAGAGTCGGAGAGAGTGACCAAAAAGAAAAAAGAAGGGATACACCTTCATTGTAAAGGGTACAGATGAAAATTAGTGTCGAAGAGTTAGAAAGAGTGTGTTGAGGGAAGTTACTGGATATGTTTAACTATACTAATTTAATTTTAAATAATTTAAAAAATATAAATTTCAAGATAAACTTGTAAAACACATTTTGCTAATCAAAATTAATCTCTAACAGTCGGTCGCTTTGTAATAAAAGTATATTGCTAATAAATTTTCACATTAAAAGCATGCACTATTTTCAACTTGTCAAAATAGATCAAAACTGGCTTAGGCCTGATCTTTTCCCCCCTTCCTTGTCATTTATTTACAATATACAATAATTTCTTTTTTAGAGAAAATAGCAACGTTATTCTATGGGCAACACCGTTTTACTTTTTTTTTCACTTGCCAAAATCACACACAATTTAAACATATAAATTTTCAAAATATTTTTTCTATCATATATACATAAAATTTCAAAATTTAATTATCACTTCAATTTCAAATCAAATCTCTAACTACTCATACTTGAATTTACACATATGTTTACCATAAAAATTAAGGATTGCATTTATATTCTACCACATTATTTAATCTCGATATAGTATTATAAATATAAAATAAATCAATCAAATCATACAATTATTTTACATTAGGCATAAATTTTACAGAAGAACACATGCTCTGTTTAATCAAATCAAAATGTACATCCCAATATAATCATTTGTTAGACTTTGTTGTCTTTTTATTTTTGAAATTTAAATTATTTGAGAAAAAGGCGACACAAAATAGTTTAAATAAATAAAAAAAATAGAATGTGTTTGTATATGCCATGGGAATAAAATGATTTATAGCCAGTGTGGTGTAAATGAAACATATATACTATATTATTACTTTAATAATTTTTTTATATGTTTTCTTTATTTTAAATTTTTTAACTTTTTTTATCATCTGTTATTTTTCTTTTTCACTGACTAATTACTTTTATATGTTATTTCTCGCTTTGACTTTTGCCTTTTTTCATACATTATTTTAAAGAGACTTAATAAATGGATTTAATCAACTATTTAATTAGTTATTTTTTACTTTTGTCGGCTCTCTGTCTGAACTCAGACACTGAAGAGACAAGGGGACCGACATGCGAAATAAATGACTGTTTATTAAGTCTCTTTCAAACGGCGTATGAAAGTGATCAAAGTCCCCCAATCTTGACCGGTGCGTGACCGGGGCAACTCCGCTATGGTTACTCTGGCGTAATAACGCGTTCAAGTGCTAATTCTTTTATATTATCATATTATTTAAATATAATAAAATATTGTAGTTAAAGTATAAAAACAATTAACTTATATACGTGCATTTACTATTTATACATTTGTTATTATTTAAGATATCAAAACACTACCCACCCACTCAAGACGTATGACCATTGCCAACATATCTCATAGCGTCGACAATGTCTACTTATAAAATTTCATGATAATCATATATTTTGTTTTGATATCAACCTACTGAAAAAATAAATAAGGAATAAAGTTACGTCACTCACTTTATTGCACAAAAAGAAATGAAGTTGATTATCGGTGACTCGAGAAATTTGTTGGTTCCTTTCTACTAGTAGAGTACAAAGAATGTAAGTTATGGAAGAATTCTCACTGTTTAAGCTGTAAAATTTTTTCTTTTTTATCTGTTTTCTCTTCTGTTCTTCAATCCACTTTCCAATTTTTTACGCAAAATTGAATTTACACATATGTTTACCATAAAATTTCAAAATTTAATTATCACTTCCATTTCAAATCAAATCTCTAACTACTCATACTTGAATTTACGTATATGTTTACCATAGAAATTAAGGTTTGCATCTATATTCTACCACATTATTTAATCTTGATATAGTATTATAAATATTAAATAAATCAATCAAATTATACAATTATTTTACATTAGGCTTAAATTTTATAGAAGAACACATGCTCTTTTCACTCAAATCAAAATTAACATCCCAATATAATCATTTGTTAGACTTCGTTGTCTTTGTATTTTTGAAATTTAAATTATTTGAGAAAAAGGCAACACAAAATAGTTTAAATAAATAAAAAAAAATAGAATGTGTTTGTATATGCCACGGGAGTATAATGATTTATAGTCATTGTGGTTTAAATGAAACATATATACTATATTACTTTAATAAATTTTTCTTATGTGTAAAGTAAAATTTCACAAATATTCTTTATTTTAATTTGTTAAACTATGGAAATTTGATCGAGTTCATGGAAATGGTTGGTTCGTTGCTCTTTAATTTTAATTTATTATGTATAAATTAACATATAAAAAAAGAAACTTAATAAAGAAAAAAATTAATAAATTAAAATTGAATTTAAAATTCATAGAAAATGGTTCTAATATGAAGTAATTGGGTTTGAAATTTTGTTTAAAAATTTTTTTATTACTTAAAAATGTCTTTATTAAAATAAAATATAATAATATAAATTTAATAAAAAAATTGGTTAGAGAAAGTAAATTAAGAGAATTATTTTTATGTTAATTATAATCATAGTTTAATACTATTATCTATTTTTAAGTAATTAGTGTAGGTTTTAAATACAATTAGTGTGTATATTTTATTATATGTATATCATCCTGCTTCTATTTTTTATGTTGATATGTGCGAATAATGAATAATAAAATATGATAATTTGAAAATCATTCTTACAAACATATTTATCCAAGTAGTTTCTAATAAATATGTTAATATATAGTATAATATAATCCTGTATAAATCTCCTATGTCCCTCAATGCCACACTTGGGAGCTCGTTAATGTCTGTGAGGTCTCAAGTCAACATTATCTATATACTATAACGTGTCATTATGCAACGATGTAGTAGACTGTTCCAATGTATTATCATACTGTACATCCTTATGCATATGGTAGCTGCTCTATGGAATAGGTAATGTATGAAAAGTACGCTCGTAATCCTCTAGTGTTCCAAAGTGCTGTATAAACGTCCAAATACTATCTCTTAAATAGAAAGAACCTTGTATCACCTACGGTAAGTATGAATCTATACATATGGATCTGGTAAAACAAGTATGTAAACATCGTCATGCTGCTGCGATGCAATAGGTATGTAAGAGACCTGTGCTGCACTGTATACTAAAGTGGATAGTCTATTAAAGTTTGAAGATGCTGCACTACGTGATACAGAGCGGCGTCCAGTATCTTGCTCGACCCTAGGCCTACTCGATGAGGGTTGCATCTCTATAGACGTACCGTCTGTCATAGGAGTGACATCCATCTCATTATAGGCATGCAATTTCTTGGTTTGCCTTGTACGGCTGCGCTATAGAATTCGTGCACAATGATTGGTATCATTGTCTATAAATAATTGCTCCATCTCATAAACCAAAAATGGATATATGTTTCAGTACATGTTAAATTTTAACTATCAAATACACATAAATTACGTAGATAAAAAAATATTATTTGAAATTACATATCACGTAATCAGTCTAGGTACCATTTTTGGGTTGAAATCTAAACTCTACGAAGGCAGTTGGTTAAGTAATCGTGCAGCGGGTGATATGATAATATCAATCAATGTATTCACTCACTACTTATGGTATGTGGTGGTGGTGTATCTATCTCCACACAACCACTGCTAGGTTACATCAATGATTCGCGTATGGTTGATGATACACACATAATCTCTTGTCAAACTCCCTTTACAACGGTCAACACTGTTCAAGCAATTCTCATGGAGTCGAGAAGTAGGTGGAATGTTCAGTACCATCACAAATTGTCGTAGAACTCGCTCTAACCGGTGCATCTCCGTAATATCATATAGGATGAGTGGATTCGAGTATGTCCATATATGGTACTCAGACCTCATTAATAGGACGTTATACCACTCAGGAGTATATGACTGCAAGTTAAACTACACACTGTTTACAACAAAAATGTTACGATGATGATTTAAATCAAATATTCTATTAACAATATGATATAATAGTCAACTAACAAATCTGAGTGTGTGCCTCAAAATTCAAAATCTCCGAAAAAATCCCCACGCTGTGGCTGTTGATCTCAATCATCTATCTCCATGCACAGGATCATCTGTCTATTTATCAAGAAAAGCATTGGCAAAAGTAACAATTATGAATTCTATAAAGAGTGATTAAAAGATTAATAAAAATTTTTCAGAAACATACATGGTACCATATGGTACTGCTAGAAGCTCATCACTATTAGGTAAAGTGTGTGGACCCAGGTCAGAATGGTACCCCATAATTTGTAGTGCAAGTCTTGGTATTTGAGACTATGCCTATATTTGTATCATTGACAATGGAAATACAATCACAATCTAATTTATACTTGGAATTGAAGTGACGTAATGCAAATACAAGGTGTGCTAAAGGTACTTGTAGAAAGGGCAATGGGCCAAAAATGGATTATTGCCCAATCTAGCAAGCACTGCAGAGATTTCGGTATAGGCATGCTAAAACTGCACTATTTCTACTGTATCTATTAGCACTATCTAGGTCAATATAAAGCAATCTATCCCGATTGTTAGACGAGCAAGAAACAAGCTACCTCCGAATAGTACTAAAATGAAGCCACATGCCCATTGTTGTACATATAATTATGTACTATCCGTGTACAATGGGTGCAAGTTCATGTGCGATGCAAAGGGAAAGATTATAACTTTTGAAATCCTGATCTCAAGGTGTCCAACCTAATGCCTCTATGCAAATCTACATGTATTATGCATGTGTCAACCAGGACTCTCTACTGGTGACCAGATCGCCCTCCACCAATAGATGTAGATGTCATATCAATGCCATGTCTTCTATCGTAATGGTGGTCTCTCCAGGCACAAAGTGACACGTGTGCATGTCTCAACTAATGCCCTGATCAAGTGACAATTTAACTGCAACGCATCACATCTATGTAAGACGTACAAGCTGATGCGATAAAGGATATGAATCACTTTAGGGTTTACATATTCAAAATGTAACTAGTAGCTATTATAGATCTGTGGGAGTATGGCATCTATCGAGAGTATCAGCCCAAACGTCCTTCAAGCAGTGATTCACTTGTAATTGTAATGCTGAACTGTCAATCAAATCCGAATGAGTTGATGTATTTGCTGATATCTTATAATTTTAGCAAAAAACAAATATTAACTTATGTCTAAAAAAAATAATAGAAAATATATGTCAATCATATATATATATATATTACTAGACAATATATTTATTATTTATATAAATTGATTTATATATCAAAAAATTAAAAAAAATCTTCCATTAACAATAAGTATTAGATCATTTCTATTAAGAAACAAAATTATACATTCGATACAATTTTTAACTAAATATTTTTATTGTAACGGACAATATATTAAAATACAAGCGCAAGAGAGTTGTGATTAAACTTAGGCATCACTGTTGTTGTATAGAATTTTGAGATTGAGTGCAATAATGTCTGACCATGGAGGACAGGTTGGGGCAGTCGAAAACATTGCCCGCAAAACATTTGTGACAGCTTTTCACTTTGGGCATTTGATACCTCATTTCAAAGAGACTTAATAACCAAAAGACGATGGCCGGCTTGCGTATGCGTGACAGCTGTTTGCTTCGGTCATTTTTTTGACTTTTCGACTCTTTGCTTAGGTCATTTTTTTTGACTTTTCGACTGTTTGCTTAGGTCATTTTTTCGACTTTTTGCTTCCGTCATTTTTTCGACTTTCCAGAAGCCCGCCTGATCTTGACCCCCCTTGCTTGTCATTTATTTACAATATACAATAATTTCTTTTCTTAGAGAAAATAGCAACGTTATTCTATGGGCAACACCATTTTACTTTTTTTTTTTATCACTTGCCAAAATCACACACAATTTAAACATATAAATTTTCAAAATATTTTTTCTAGTATATATACATAAAATTTCAAAATTTAATTATCACTTCCATTTCAAATCAAATCTCTAACTACTCATACTTGAATTTACATATATGTTTACCATAAAATTTTTTGTATATACTGTATTATTACTCCAATAATTTTTTGTATATGTAAAGTAAAATTTCACAAATAATCTTTATTTTAATTTTTTAAACTTTTTTATCATCTGTTATTTTTCTTTTCCACTAACTAATTACCTTTATTTGTTATTTCTCTTTTTAAAATTTTTATTCTTTTTTGTTATTTTGTTATTTCTTCTACTTTTAACTTTTATTTATACTATATTATTTAAAAAATAATATTTTTATGATATACAATAAGCAATTACATGATTATCTCTACTTAAATTCTTTTATTTCTCATCATTTTCTTTTTACTTATTATTTTATTAGTGTTTTCTCAAATTTTATCTATTTTTAAATTATTTGACTTTTATACTTTTTAAATAATAATATATATATTACTAAAACTACAATAACTTCATCATTCATAT
This sequence comes from Avicennia marina, assembly GCA_019155195.1. Taxonomy (NCBI): domain Eukaryota; kingdom Viridiplantae; phylum Streptophyta; class Magnoliopsida; order Lamiales; family Acanthaceae; genus Avicennia; species Avicennia marina. The sequence continues at coordinate 13,810,471 of CM032762.1, read as the reverse complement.
ATAAATTTACACACGTGGAGTATGTGACTTTTTTAATATAAATTATGTTAAATAAGGCATTGAAACAGTAAGCGCAGCCTATTATTGTAAATTAAATAAATTGATTTATAAAATGATATTTATGAAATAATTTTTATTTATTTACATGTTTTTTACAGAACTCATCTTCTAATATGTTCGTTTTTCTAAGTATTAAATATTTTTAAGTTTTATTTTTTAAAATAAGATAAAATAAATATTATTTACTCACACACTTATTTTACATAAAACTGTACCATCCAATTCAATAATGTCCCACTAGGCATCATGCATATCAATTACTACCCTTATTTCCATAATTACGAGTTCTTTGAAGGCCTGATGCTATTGCCACCCTTCACACAAATCCAAGGAAAACAGTACCTCAGCTAAAAACTATACAGGCCCACGCCAAGAGTGACAAACAACAGAGAAGTAAGCACAGCCCTCTGAGGTCCATCAAACTTGAGAAGGAAACTACAGAGCAGCAAAGGGGCCATATCAGAATTACAAACTACAATTAAAAGACCGCCCACTACATATACAGTGAGGTATTCGGTATACGAGGAGGAACTATATGTAATCATTTCCATAGTTTAACAAATTTGTTATGACTAGCAGAAGCAACCAGGCCCTCCACAGTCGACATTGTCAATGAAGTGATCAATCCTCCGTGTGCTGATGGATCATTGTACTGCTCTCAGTCATGTTTCAAATCTCCAGAGACTGCATACCAGATTGTTAGTTTATTAGATGACATATAAGTTAATTGAGAAACGTAGAAGTATAAACAAGAGGCGACTTGCCTGGTAACAACCAATGACGAGCAATGAGGAATGCGTGGGATGGAAAACACAGGAATAGAATTTGTTGCCATTACAACCAAGCTCGTGCAGGCAATCCCCTTTGCTTCCAGATTTCAATGTCCATACTCTCACCAAATCATCACTAACTGAAGCTAAGCGCTCTCCGAAAGGGTCCCAACAAATGGAGTGAACAGGATTTGCGTGACCATATGTCAATATAAATATGGGGAACGGCGCCACGTGTGAACCAGAAGCTTTAAGTAAAAAAAAATCACAGACCAGAATACCGAGCAAATAAACATTTGGTAATTCAAAGAATTGCCTTTCAGGTATCAATAATGGAGAGAGTATATGTTCACCATGAATTTGAATATACAAGTGACCCTCTCTTATAGGTCCTGAAGATATGTGAAAAATCCATATTTAGATTGACAGCTCATGAAACAACCACGGAACAATCAGTGTGAATGCCTGGTGCAGCACTTGAATCAGGCCATGATCAATGTCAGATGCTTTCAACTGCTCGCACAAGGTTAACACTGTGCTCTAATTTTTTAACACAGCCAAAGCATTATATTTCTTATATTCAGAGGAGGGTGACGACTACAAGGCAATTTGCTTCCGCATCATCTGTGACCGTATCATTTATTATGGATTCATCACTGTCTCGTAGGTTTAATAAATCCTCATATATCATTGTTTTGTAACAAAAATTACCCATTAATAGACACATGTTCATTTGTTTTCCTTCTGTGCATGTTATGGTTATTGGATAAGTAGCCAATGACTAAAAACAAAAATACAAGTAAGAAATATATAAAGATCAGAAAATTTGTACCCGTAAGGTATCCAGACAGGTCTGTGTCTCTGCATCCAGTATTGACACAACATTCTCAGAAGCTGCTGCTAGATATCTTCCCAGATTGGGTTGGAATCTCACTTGGGTAGAGCCACCCTAATCCAACCAAAGATGAGAAAGTCAAGAAAACTAGTTACCCATTAATAAAACCAAAATATAGATACACAGGTAAGCCCAAAACATAAGCCCAAGGCAGACCCCGGGAAGAGGGATGAAAAAGACAAATAGAAATCAAATTTTTATTTTACCTCAAACACTCTTGTACAGCTACCGTTGATAATACTCCAGTATCTTATCTCACCATTGTCATCACAAGAGCAGATGATATCTTCTTTGCTGGGATGGAAATCCAATGACATCACACGTGCAGAATGTCCAGTAAAGGTACGGAGTGAATAGCTAGGCTGCAATGAATGTATTTACAGTCTATTTAGTCTAATACAAAGCTCAAAAAAACCAAATTCCTTGTTAACATGCACATATCTATTTTTTAGATTCACTTAAAACAAATAGTTCAATGTTCAGAATACAAAGGAACAAACTCCACGGACAGCCTTCAAAAGCAAAGCCAGGATTTCCGGCTACCCTTGCAGACAAGAACATACTTTTATCTACCATCCTCAGATTTTTAGGAAGGTTACAGTATTGTATTTCATTTTAATACAGAGAATGACATTGAATCATTGGATTTGCACATCAACATGTAGATATCAAAGGAAAAACATTAGCAAAATACATTTTACAATTTTCCTTCAAAATGACAGAAGTTGCAAGAAGATGAAAACAAATAGGAGAAAAGTCTAGTACCACATAAAAGAGAATACCACCACCATGGAAGACAAATAAATAGGAAGCAGTATTGCACATGATAGAAACACTTAGAACATTCTTCCAGAAAGGATTAGTACAAATTATTACAGAAAGAAACTCTCCCTGGAAGGACATGATGATCAAAATTTTATAGAAAAGAAACATTTAGAAAGGCAAAGGAATTTGTAAGAGTATAACAAGAATATTGAATAATAAAAATGTATTATCAACTAACATTGTCTGCATCCCAGACTCTGACAGTTTTGTCAAATGATGAGGTGGCAAGGCGTGCCATACTGGGACCGAAACGGACATCAGTAATAAGCAATGAGTGTTCTTCAAGTGAAGTTTTTTGCTTCAAAGAGTCTGTGTGCCATAAAACAGCCTACATCATGCAAAAAATAATTTTCACTCATTCCCAGGAGCAAAAATCAACATTTACCAACATTAGTGAACTTGGAGTCTGAAACAAACCTTCTTGTCATGACCACCACTAGCAAGTAGCTTCCCATCTGACGAGAAGTGGCAACACACAACTTTACCAGAGCTAGCGCAAACAGAACTCACTTCTGCAAATGTGAACCCTGGATAGCATGCCCCAATATGAACTTGCTGACATCGACGTTTTATACAATAACGAACATCTAAATTTCCTTGAAACCTCAACCTCTGAATTAACTTCTCCTAAGAGTTTATGCTTACAATTGTGGAAATGGACTTGCATTGTAAGTAGTATCAATATGGTGAGAGGTATGATCAACAGAAAAAAATCAAATTCTTCCCAAGACATCAAAGTACTGTTACTTTTATCATACACAGTTTTCACCTATTGAGATCTAACTCAAGGTCAGAATAAAATCATAACTGCACAGAAATTATCTGTGCAGACTATGCAGATAAAAAGCAGTTAGGTTAAATGAATTCAATAATCAGAGTAGAATACCGTTACTCATCTGACGAATTTTTAGAAACCAAATGTAGTTGAACTTGGACAAATCATCTCCAGAAGTGCTTAGGAGTCAAAATTCCAGAAATCTCGAACAAGCTCAAGCAAACTAGGGAAAAAACCTCTTACTTGCCTTTGCTAAAATCCATACCCCGGCCAACAGTATCCCTGGTGTCAGCATCATCATGAGATAAAAAAGATTCAACATTGTCTTCAACATCATCCACGAAACGATCCACGTCACCTCGCACAAGATCTTTATCATCCCGCTATCACAATTCAATGTTAGTGAAAAGTTCGTGGACTTGAAAGCAAGCTATATTCACCAACAATAAAACATGATAACTCTTCTTACCAATTGTTCTGATGGTGATTTAAGGTGCCCCTGTTGTCAGATCCAAACGTCACCATTGGCTTCGAAGAACTGGCACCATGTGGCAAAGCAGCCACAGACATTGACATTACATCTCCGGCAGTATGAGTTGAGGGTGTTGAGGGAGCCGAACTAGGAGAGGGACCAGCTGTGTTTGCTGTCCCAGAGCTATTGGCAGGGCCGGAAGAAGACACAGGCAGCTTTCTCTTTCTCCCAGTCTGGTTTTTTGAAAAGTGTATGAAACACAATGTTAGAACTTACACTCTACCTTTAGACTTTCGACCTATACACGTTCATCAACCTGATCACATGTGGCTAAGTAAATGCTCTATTCTGGTTGCTTAACAGCATTTATTACACGGAAACTGAATAGGATAAATTTCATGAGATTTATCTAGCTCACAAGGTCTTTATGGACAACCAATCAGAAGAAATAAAGATAGGAGATTGGTAATGGTTATCTATTTCAAGGTACAGAAATCCCATCTATCCACACAATAGCATATGATAATTATTCACCAACTTGAATAGTCACTAACAATACAATCCATCCCATGGCTGATTTCTCATTCTTCCAAGCTAGAATACAAAGCAGCAATTACCTCTTTATAAACCCCAATTTAGCATCTCGATTTCTACCTTCTTTCAAACTGTTGATCTTTATTTTTTTTATTTTTGGCAATTGTGATTTCTAAAATGCAGACTCCACATTTCATGCTCTCCGTACTCAAACCCTGGAGAATCCTACTTAAATTTTCTCGGGATCTTGGAAGAGTTCATAAATTTATGTTTTATTTGAGGCCTTATTAAAATGAATGAAAAAGAGAATAGAGCAGCAAATAAAACTAAACTTGCCAAATGCAATTCTGTTAAATCTTAAATACTAACACATATCACCAGCAGGGCACATCATAGGAAATGATAGCCGTCAAAGAATAGCTAGTTCATGTCAGTGATAAGTTTGATGATACTTGTTTATGCGTTCATACCGGTTTGATGATATTTGCTTATGCATTCAACCAAGATATAACCTTGATTACCCAATTGATAATAATTAAAGATGAGAATGAACATAGCAAGCTTTCATCCTAACAAGAACTGGACTATTGTGAGAAATTTTGAAGCATGAGCCAGTGGAGAACAGTATAAGTTTATATATGCATGAAAAGTAGTGCATGGATGTCGAGGTATGATATATACAAGGATCAAGGGAATTGCAGCAGTGCTTAAAAAATTAAAGAAAATATCAATCAAGGAAAAAACATATCTTTTGGAATAAATTGGAAAAAGGATAGACCTGGTCCCCTCCATGGAAGGAATTTGACATGCCGCTATCAAATGGAGATTCACACTTTTCAATTGCTCTTCGAATTTTGTTTTACTTGTCATAGATTGATGCCATGAAGAGTTAATCAGTTACAATCTTTACTGTCGATTAGATGGAGCTGACTGCTGAAATTCATTTTTTTGTTTGAAAGGTTCTTGGATCTTGTGACCTATTTGAAGAGAGGCAAGTTGGAAATGAACGGTTTAATATATTTAGTGGATGCCCATCTGGTCGGACGGCCACAATTGTTCTTCGTGGTGGTGCAGATCAGATTTATTAATTAATATTATTTTCCTTTCTGGATTCTAATTTGAAATCTGGATCTAACTATTGTTTTTGATGACTTCGGTTCATTGATGAGGCAGAGCGAAGTTTACATGATGCCATTATGACTGTTAGAAGAGCTTTGAAGAACTCGACAGTAGTTTCTGGTGGTGGAGCAATTGATGTATGAAATATGTACAGGCATTAAAAAAATATTCTGGGTATTTGAGTTGAAGTGCAGCTTTGATGTTTCAAATTTGTGCCTGCAGATGGAAATTAGCCGATACTTGAGGCAGCATGCACATACCATTGCTGGAAAGTCCCAGCTGTTTATAAACTCTTATGCAAAAGCTCTCGAGGTAAACTTTCGATGAAGTGTTGTGGCAATGTTTTATATAAAGCTTTTGGGATATTTTCATTCCCAGAACCTTTCTGAGTTTTTAATCTCCCGACAGGCATTTCAAGGAAAACTTATATGCTGTGATATCTGTAGTAGAAAAATGTTACATCGCCGAGATAAAGTAAATACATTGTTTTTTGAATATGCTTCATGTGAACTATTTTGTAACAACACCGAAGACATTTTCATTTCTACATATACTTCAGTGCCACCCTTCAAATTGCATTTCCTCATAATATTTTCGTGAAACATTCCTAAATGACTCCCTAGATATACTTTACTTCTTTCATGGGCGTGTTGTGGTTTTATGACTGAGAACTTCTAAAATTGACATTAACACATGCTCAACTCTGTGTCCTTGTTCGTGCTAGAAAGATAATTGGTAGAAGCAGTTAGATATTGTTAACTGGATGTCTCAACAAAAACCCAACACATTAAACATGTTGTCTTCTCGTGATGGATTTTAAGACCTTTTTTTTCATTACTGTTCCGCAACTACCTGTGGCCCTTGGCTTTGTGAATCACGAGATTGCTGGCAAGCGACAATTTAACCTCATCTCTTTTCTGGGTTTCTTTCCTTTACCTCTACCTTGGTTTCTTATTATATGATTCTGGAGAGTGCTTTTGTGTTTTTATGAGGTTGAATGGTGGTTAAGATTAGTCAATAACCTAGTTTGATTCTGTGTTTGCTGGGTTACAGTAGGTAATCCCACGACAGCTGTGCGATAATGCTGGTTTTGATGCAACTGATGTATTGAACAAACTGAGACAAAAGCATGCCCTCCCATTAGGTTAGTCTCTATTCTTTGAACATCACGGTGTGCCACATGCATGTTTGCTTTGTGGTCTTGCTAGGTGGAGCCTGTTCAGGATGATCAATTGCAATGTTGACTTATTCTGTGATGCGTGTGAGTGTATTTCTAATGTGAGATACGTCACTTTTTATTGATGATATTGAGATTATAGACAGGGGAGGGTGCACCTTATGGTGTAGACATAAACACTGGTGGGATTGCTGACTCACTTGCTAACTTTGTGTGGGAGCCGGCGGTTGTGAAGGTATTCTCTCATCCCATAGTTTATGGAACCTGTGGATTATTTGATATAGCACTTCCAATTCTTACAGAACCTTTTCGCATCACAGATTAATGCCATAAATGCAGCCACAGAAGCAGCTTGCCTAGTCCTAAGCGTTGATGAAACTGTAAAAAACCCTAAGGTAATTTGAATTTTGTGTCAGTCGCCCTGGGTCCTCTGTACGAGGTTATTTGATATGTTGTAAGCGCGCCTATGCTTGACTTTCTGTCTCCTTTGCACGTGTGTTGTAAGTTTGATAACCTGATTCCTTGTCATCTCCTTCCGATGTAGTCTGAGAGTGCAGAGGGAGAAGCTGCAGCAAGTGCTGTGGGTGGCGGCGGGTTCCGTGGCCGTGGACGTGGAATGAGGAGGCGATAGGCCTTTGGAGATTCTATTATTACTTCCCAGAGCGTTCTTGGTAACTTCTTCCATGGATGTTTTGTTTCTACTTTGTTTATTTTAGACGGTGGATTCTCCTATCTTCACCCCATGTTCATCCTCCACAACTTCCCGCCCTTTACCTTAGAAAAAGTAACAATAAAATAAATAATAATAATAATAATAATAATAAATAAACATCGAAAGGAGACTACTATTTAGTATTGTATTTTACTGGTTGGTTTTTAGTATTTAAATTAATATTTGAAATCCAATTTTCTTTATGTATGCATAAACAGTCAGTATCAATTATCTTTACCTCAAAATTAATGATTCTTTGTATGCATTGGCATTGTAAATTTACGTAGAACTCTATAATCTAATCGTAACATACACAAAATTTTGCTAATTAAATAAAATTTGTTTATTTTATTTATTTTAATTATCATTATTTTAATTATTATTACCGCTATTTTTTAGATAAGTAGTATATTAGGTAGTATTAATACGGTTATAATAATCTATATTACATTATTAAAAGTTTGGAGGTAATTTTTCTGTACAGTGAATCTGTTCTTACTCTTAATTTAATTAGTAAATTTACAAGATTATTCTTATTGAAAAATATCCAATACATTCAAATATAATTAGTAATGCATCATTATTTATTTATATGTTTTGTTCTCATCCTACTTGCCTAATTTATATAACTATATATTAATAAGGTTGGAATGTTTGATTGCCCGATGTGTAGTTACTAAAATACTCTTTATATATTATATTTTTATTCTATTTAATAATTATTTTTTCTTTCACTTCTCAATTCGAATTATTCTTATTTTTTTTCAAATTTTTTTCTTTCTTTTGTTTGTTCTATATTCTATACTATTTATTAAGGATTCGATTTTGGTTACACACTCTTAAATTCTTATAATGTCTTTATTTGACAATACTTTATTTTTCTTTCCTTCTCCATCTTTTTTAATAGACAGTTTCATTTTAATATTTTCACAGAACTTACTCTATATTTATTTATTTATTTTTACTTTTAAATTTAAATAATTTTAATTTTAATACAATTTGTCACAATTAATCAAACATTTAATTTATAAAAAAGTTTGCACACATTGAGTGTGCCTATCAATAGTAATTTTTATTACTGTTGTTATTATACATTAACATCATTTAGTTTTATGATTATTTGTTCATTTATTTATTTATTTTTCTTGTTATCATCTGTAAGTACAGGTTGCAGATATGTAACTCATCAAAAGGTGCATTAATACGTACACTGTCAACAAAGGGATAAGCTCCTTTATGACTATTGAAATGCGTATAAAGCCAAAATTTTCAACTATATTTGGTTCTAAGAATTTAGAGAAAAAAAAAAGAAAAGAAAATTGTGAAAAAAATAGTTTTGATTGTTAGGTTAATAAAGAAAATACAAAAGAAAAAAAAAAAACTTGAAGGAAGTCCTAACATTAAAAGAGAAAACTCTTTTTCCTCACAATTGAGGAAAATGAGGGGAAAACAATTTTAACTCTTTTCTTTATAAAAAAATGATACAACCTATATTTTTTCATTTTTATCTTATATAATAAAAAAAATTTAATTTCATACTGTCCCTCCAAATGCAAATTAGATGTAGGCAAGAGATATCATCTAAGTCAAATAAATTTGTTAAACAATTTGAGTACGTCCAAGATTGTCAGTCGTATGTTGTCCTTACGTTTTGTCCCTGCGGCCCGACGACCGAGTTTCATCAACTTTACTACAGTAAGGAACCTATTGGATTGGAAGAGGCGAGGGACACGAGTGCCCTTCTCCTTTTCCTTTTCAACTCTTTCTTGTGTTTTATTATTTTTTCTATTTTTGCGTTGTTTTTTTACTCTTTCAAGACTTGTTTTGTCCGAAACATAAAAAAGTAAATATATTTGATATTTATCTTTTTATGTATGTAATATGCTATATCTTCAGATGTATGTGATAATTTTCAAAAAAATGATATGCAACACGTTAAAATTGCATTTAATAATTACTTTATTATTTCCAATAATTGTATAATATTCTCAGCGCAATCACATGAATTATCATAAAAATATGTTTGTATAAATGCTTACATCTAGAGTTTGTGTATCCATTTTATTATTTTGCATTTCATTCTCACTGGGTGTGGCCCGCCAGTGAATTGTCCTTTTTGCCCTTCAATACCTTCGGGTGTGGGGTTGGTGTAAAAGAAACATTATGTGGAAGTGCCAACGAGAGAAACAGACAATTTATTTTCCTCGTGATCATCTGTACGTACACGTTACCGATATAATATAAGTCAGTAACACGTGATGAGAAGAATAAGATGACATCATCAACGAAGTGATAAGCCCCTTGTATGATTGTATAGAAATAAGTATAAAGCCTAGGAATTTAGAGAAAAAAAGAAAGAAAAAAGAATTATGAGAAAAATAATTTTGATTGTTTAGTTAATAAAAAAAATACAAAAAAATAATGAAAACTTGAACGAAGTTCTAACATTAAAAAGAGAAAAATCTTTTTCCTCGCAAATGAGGAAAATGAGGGGAAGACAATTTTTAACTCTCCTTTCTTTATCAAAAATTATAACACCTATATTTTTTCATTCATTTATTTTTTTATTTCTTTCTCATATAATAAAAAAATTTTAATTTCAAACTTTATTTAATTTTATTTCTTTTTTTTAATATTTTCCTTTTTCCATTAAAATAACAAGATATGAGAGTTTAAATTTTCTACAATTTTCTTTTCTTTTTCTCTAACATTTTCTTTTCTCCAATAAAATCCTCAACCCAAACAGACTGTCAGTATAAATAAAGAAGAAAAGCCAACCTGTCTTTTGGTGTACATAGGCTGGACAAGAAGCGGCCATAGATTAGGGAAAGAGGAGAGAGAAGGGAAGAGAAAAGGCTGTCGAGTGAAAAACGGGGTCGGAACCGATAAGGTGAGCGAAGATATAATTAAGAAAGAGGATGGAAAAGGAGATGAATGTCTTCCATTTTTGTCACGCTCTTAATAAATTGCTCAATTGTTACAGAACGTCACCTTAATAAATCAAAATCTGTGCTAATATGTACATGAATTAACACTTAATATTTTCATTAAAAATCAATAGCATAATGCAAATAAAATTAAAAAAAAAAAACGGAAATCATCTTAATAAATCAAAATTGCTAGTATGAATGAAAAGCATTTTATATTCTCGTCAAAGCCAAGTGAAACACAACAGATATGATTAAAATAAAAATGAAATACATACCGCTTGATAGTGGTTTCCGCTGCTTTGGCTTGAATTGCAATCATTCAATCACTCTTCCATCTTATCTTTTCAATTTTCCTTTCTCCATTCTCCATTCTCCATTTTTCTTTTGATTTTCTTCTGTAGTAAGAATATCAAAAGTCAAACCAGGGAGTCAAAAAGTAATAGAATATGAATGTGAAATTCTGATATAAACAAATGATGTGAAAGAACGTAACGATCGCGGGATTCTTTTATTGGAGTGTTGATGGTCTCCACGACGAGAAATAAATCAGAAGTCTAAAATTTATGCTTAGATGTAAAAAAGGATAAAAAAAAAAATACGGAGAAACAAAGAAAAAAAAAGACATAAAGTTCTAATCTTGGCTCGTCTTATTAAATAAAAAGGATTATGAAAATGAAAATAACAAATTGAAGTGAAACTTGCATGTAAAATTGCAAAAGGGAATTGAAGAGAGACTTGCAATAAATTGGCTGACCCAGCATTTCTCATTTTCGTTGTCTTGACCCAGTACCAATGGTGACAAAGGAAGAGATTAATCCTTCCTGCCAAAGTAATGACCCCAAATAAAAGATGAGGCGGGGAGTTATGATAGTTAATTTACGTAACTAGTCCTTTCAATGATTAATTTATAATTTATAATTATCTAATTCTGTGTCATTTTTGAAACAAAAAAGGCTATTTATGCAATTCAACATTTTGCTATCAAAGAAGTTACTACGAGTTCATTACGAACTACCAACCGAGACACACACGGTGTGCGGCGAGGATATAATGTCAATTATATAAAATTTTTAATTATAATCTATAACCACTAGATGGTGTAATGATTATATAAAGGCGAAATTATATGTGTAAGTATTTATATAAAATGTAAAGAAATGCACATATAGAAATATACACGTGTGTCTATATATATTTAAAAGAAAATAGGATACAGTTTTTTCAGAACGACAGAACTGGTGGTGTTGATTAAAATAATTTTAAATAGCGAAATCTTTGGACTAATTTAGTTGAATCTAGGATTCAGAAGGATGCATTTAGTATTATCAGCTCGACCAAAATATTGATTCATTTAATGCATACAATTATGTGAAAATGTCAATAGTAAATACCATGTACATAGTAAAATTATTCTGACCAAGTGCAAATTAGAGGTTCAAAAGCAGAAAAATGTTTCATGGACATTCCCTTTAATTTATGTTTAGGGATTGTAAATGGCCCTTTGTTTGGTTGGATGAAAGTTCGAATGACTACCCAAAGTACATCATACAAAATTAATATAATTTCATTATATTATTTTATATCATCGTATTCTTTTATCTAATAATTTACAACCTAAAAAAACTAATATATTAAATTGCATAAATTAAAATTTTCCATTCACACTTCTTAATGCAACCCAAATATATTCCCAAACCATACACTGCATGGCTTCTCCTTAAAATGTTTTTATTGTTGTTTTATTTATTTATGAAGACGCGGTTGACAATAATAGTTATCGATTGTTTCAGAGGAGCGACGGCCCACTTTTTCTGACTGACATATTTGCTACGTACCGTGGTGATGACATGGAAATTATAATAATAATAATAATAATAGGGAAGCATCCGGCATCTGTGCTATGTGCAAAACAAATTTACGTACGGCTGACCCTAATAAAAACACGTAAATAATAATAATTCACTAACAAAAGAAAAATTGAACTAAAGAAACTGTTATCATGGTTGAGTTTTTCTCTATTTATCTACGTCTTCAAAAAAACAAGAAACAAAATAAAAAATAGAAACAATCACCAGCGATTAGAAGATGTTTTGTTAAATCTGATTAACAACCAAACTCAAACAAATTTCCAAGATGTTTCATCTCAGAGGATCCCTTATTATTATTATGATTATTATTTCCTGGTCATCATGGCTTTTGTAGTGGATATGTGAGTCCAGAAAGGCGCATGTTAGCGTTTAGAACCCTAGAAGAAAAATCAATCAGCGTGAAGGGACGTAAAGAAATTATTGTCGCCCTCTCTCTCTCTCTCTCTCCAGAGAGGCGCATGTTAGTGTGTAGAACCCTAGAAGAAAAATCAATCAGCGTGAAGGGATGTTCACATATATTGTCGCCCTTTATTCATGGTCTCTCTCTCTCTCTCTCTCTCAATTCTTTTTTCTGTCTTGCTCCTTTGTCTGCTCCTGTTTTCGTTTTTTCTTTTATTCATAGTTTTTCACGTTTTATTTATACATTGTCTTATAAACTAATATATAATTATTTTTTAAAGAAATTTTCAGCTTTAATTTCCCAAAATATTGTTATAACTAATTTACAGTGTATAACATAGAAAATTATGTTTATAAATTTATTGACAGTTCCCTTAAATGCAATGAAAATACAACCGTGATAATCAAATACTTAGAAGATCACCAAAAAGATACATCCACGCTTAAAGATTCCCGTTTCCAGTAATCAGTTCAACATCGATGCAAACACGAGCACTCCAAAGCATTAAGCTGCATGGACTCACCGCCTTCAACAAATGGACTTAAAGTTGGAGTAAACAAGCATATTTTTTTAAAAATGAAGGGATCTGAGCTTCTTCTTCTTCAACTGTATTTTTTAACGTCAAGGGGTGGAGAGATTATGTCAATAGAGACCAATATGTGCAACCAGGCATGTGAGAAGTGTGGACACAACTTCTGTATAATTATAAATATTCGTACATGCTTCCATTATGAACGGAAAAAAGAGAAATTTTCTCTCTCATCTCGATCCACATAATACTGCAGAAGAATTTCCCAGAATGGGATTAATCCACGACTGACACCGCTACTACAACAATCGGATTCATGACACACAGCCAAACACGCATCCATCAAGAGAGAGAAACTTAACAACACAACTCCACCATAACCGAGAAAACTACACACATAAAAAGAGTGAAAGCAAAAGAAACAAACTTCATCGTGCAGCAGGCTTGCAGATCCATTAATTCTCTTCCAGATTCCCCGCTTCGAGATCGATAATAGGCTGACCATCGGCTCTTGAGGAGATAATGGATATGTCCAAAACACTTGCAGAGAGTAGAGCTCGTAAAGGCAGTGCAAACCTGTCGATCAAAACCCTCGCCGTACCATCAGGGCATAAAGATAATAGAAGAATGCATAGATAGATGTACCAGAACGGAGTCCGCGGGAGGAAGAGTAAGGCCAAGAAGGCGATCGCCTTGCAGTAAGACAAACCCTCAACTCGTACCTGGACGCGAAAGGGAGGACCCGCGGGGATCCTAATGGACACGATGGATAACAGAAAGCAAAGAAGCGCGAGCAACGCTAACTCGGTGTCAGTGAGATGGCTAAGAAACAGAAACGGTTCCCAATTCATTTCTGGTTTCATCATGTTAGCGGCGACGATGAAGATATGAACCATGTCGATAGCCACCATGGTCACAAGGTTATTGCGTATGTCTTTCACATCCAGCGTCGTCGTCGTTGTATATTAAAGGTACAATACTTAAGTTCACCTAATCAAGATCAGAAAGTATAAACCCTAAACACTGAACTTTGGCGAGTTTAAAATTTTAGTAAAAAACAAATGTTAACTTATGTCTAAAAAAAATGATAAAAAAATATATGTCAATCAAATATATATATATATATATATATATTACTAGACAATATATTTATTACTTATGTAAATTGATTTATATATCAAAAAATAAAAAAAATAGAAAATGCCTTCTATTAAAAATAAATATTTGATTATTTCTATTAAAAAACAAAATTATACATTCCTTATAATTTTCAACTAAATATTTTTATTGTAATGAACAATATATTAAAATACAAACGCAAGAGAATTGTGATTATACCAAACCTGGCCTTAGGCACCAGTGTTGTTGTATAGAATTTTGAGATTGAGTGCAATTATGGTTTGACAATTAAGGACGGGGTGGGGGCAGGAAAACTCCCGGCCGCAGAAGCAACAGCTTTCGCTTGGTCAATTTTGACTTTTCTGGGTCCTGTCTCCGAGAGCGATTGAGGGAAAGTGATATAAGAGTCGGAGAGAGTGCGCGCAAAAAAAAGAAGGGGTACACCTTCATCGTAAAGGGTACAGATGAAAATTAGTGTAGAAGAGTTAGAAAGGGTGTGTTGAGGGAAGTTACTGGATATGTTTAACTATATTAATTTAATTTTTAAAAAATTTAAAAAATATAAATTTCAAGATAAACTTGTAAAACACATTTTGCTAATCAAAATTAATCTCTAACAGTCGGTCGCTTTGTAATAAAAGTGTATTGCTAATAAATTTTCACACTAAAAGCATGCACTATTTTCAACTTGTCAAAATAGATCAAAACTGGCTTAGGCCTGATCTTTTCACCCCTTCCTTCTCATTTATTTACAATATACAATAATTTCTTTTTTAGAGAAAATAGCAACGTTATTCTATGGGCAACACCATTTTACGTTTTTTTTTTTTTTCACTTGCCAAAATCACACAATTTAAACATATAAATTTTCAAAATATTTTTTCTATCAAATATACATAAAATTTCAAATTTTAATTATCACTTCCATTTCAAATCAAATCTCTAACTACTCATACTTGAATTTACATATATGTTTACCATAAAAATTAAGCATTGCATCTATATTCTACCACATTATTTAATCTCGATATAGTATTATAAATATAAAATAAATCTATCAAATTATACAATTATTTTACATTACACATAAATTTTATAGAAGAACACATGCTCTTTTTAATCAAATCAAAATTTACATTCCAATATAACTATTTGTTAGACTTCATTGCCTTTTTATTTTTGAAATTTAAATTATTTGAGAAAAAGGTGACACAAAATAGTTTAAATAAATAAATTAAAAATAGAATGTGTTTGTATATGCCATGGGAGTAAAATGATTTATAGTCAGTGTGGTGTAAATGAAATATATATACTATATTATTACTTTAATAATTTTTTTATAAGTAAAGTAAAATTTCACAAATATTCTTTATTTTAATTTTTTTTAACTTTTTTATCATCTGTTATTTTTTTTTTCTACTAACTAATTACTTTTATTTATTATTTTTCTTTTTAAAATTTTTATTCTTTTTTTGTTATTTTGTTATTTCTTCTACTTTTAACTCTTATTTATACTATATTATTTAAAAAATAATATTTTTATGATATACAATAAGAAATTACATGATTATCTCTACTTAAATTCTTTAATTTCCCATCATTTTCTTTTTACTTATTATTTTATTTGTGTTTTCTCAAAATTTATCTATTTTTATATTATTTGACTTTCTAATTTAAAAGATATACTTTTTAAATAATATATATATATATATATATATTACTAAAACTACAATAACTACATCATTCACATATAAATTAACACACATGGAGTGTGTGACTTTTCTTAATATAAATTATGTTAAATAAGGCATTGAAACGGTCAGCACAGCCTATTATCGTAAATTAAATAAATTGATCGTTAAAATGATATTTATGAAATAATTTTTATTTCTTTACATGTTTTTGACAGAACTCATCTTCTAATATGTTCGTTTTTCTAACTATTAAATATTTTTAAGTTTTATTTTTAAAAATAAGATAAAATAAATATTATTTACTCACACGCTTATTTTACATAAAAATGTACCATCCAATTCAATAATGTCCCAATAGGCATCATGCATATCAATTACTACCCTTCTTTCCATTATTATGAGTTCATTGAAGGCCTGATGCTATTGCCACCCTTCACACAAATCTAAAGCAAACTGTACCTCGGCTCAAAACTATACAGGCCCACGCCAAGAGTGACAAACAACAGAGAAGTAAGCACAGCCCTCTGAGGTCCATCAAACTTGAGAAGGAAACTACAGAGCAGCAAAGGGGTCATATCAGAATTACGAACTACAATTAAAAGACCGCCCACTACATGTACAATTGAGGTATTCGGTACATGAGGAAGTATATGTAATCATTTCCATAGTTTAACAAATTTGTCATGACTAGCAGAAGCAACCAGTCCCTCCACTGTCGACATTGTCAATGAAGTGATCAATCCTCCGTGTGCTGATGGGATCATTGTACTGCTCTCAGTCATGTTCCAAATCTCCAGAGACTGCACACCAGATTGTTAGTTTATTAGATGGCGTATAAGCTAATTCAGAAACGTAGAAGTATAAACAAGTGGCGACTTGCCTGGTAACAACCAATGACGAGCAATGAGGAATACGTGGGATGGAAAACACAGGAATAGAATTTGTTGCCATTACAACCAAGCTCGTGCAGGCAATTCCATTTGCTTCCAGATTTCAATGTCCATACTCTCACCAAATCATCACTAACTGAAGCTAAGCGCTCTCCAGAAGGGTCCCAACAAATAGAGTGAACAGGATTTGCATGACCCTATATCAATATAAATATGGGGAACAGCGCCACGTGTGAACCAGAAGCTTTAAGTAATAAAAATCACAGACCAGAATACCGAGCAAGTAAACATCTGGTAATTCAAAGAATTGCCTTTCAGGTATCAATAATGGAGAGAGTATATGTTCACCATGAATTTGAATATACAAGTGACCCTCTCCTATAGGTCCTGAAGATATGTGAATAATCCACATTTAGATTGACAGCTCATGAAACAACCACGGAACAATCAGTGTGAATGCCTGGTGCAGCATTTGAATCAGGTCATGATCAATGTCAGATGCTTTCAACTGCTCGCACAAGGTTAACACTGTGCTCTAATTTTTTAACACAGCCAAAGCATTATATTTCTTATTTTCAGAGGAGGGTGACGACTACAAGGCAATTTGCTTCCGCATCATCTGTGACCGTATCATTTATTATGGATTCATCACTGTCTCGTAGGTTTAATAAATCCTCATATATCATTGTTTTGTAACAAAAATTACCCATTAATAGACACATGTTCATTTGTTTTCCTTCTGTGCATGTTATGGTTATTGGATAAGTAGCCAATGACTAAAAACAAAAATACAAGTAAGAAATATATAAAGATCAGAAAATTTGTACCCGTAAGGTATCCAGACAGGTCTGTGTCTCTGCATCCAGTATTGACACAACATTCTCAGAAGCTGCTGCTAGATATCTTCCCAGATTGGGTTGGAATCTCACTTGGGTAGAGCCACCCTAATCCAACCAAAGATGAGAAAGTCAAGAAAACTAGTTACCCATTAATAAAACCAAAATATAGATACACAGGTAAGCCCAAAACATAAGCCCAAGGCAGACCCCGGGAAGAGGGATGAAAAAGACAAATAGAAATCAAATTTTTATTTTACCTTAAAAACTCCTGTACAGCTACCGTTGATAATACTCCAGTATCTTATCTCACCATTGTCATCGCAAGAGCAGATGATATCTTCTTTGCTGGGATGGAAATCCACTGACATCACACGTGCAGAATGTCCAGTAAAGGTACGGAGTGAATAGCTAGGCTGCAATGAATGTATTTACAGTCTATTTAGTCTAATACAAAGCTCAAAAAAACCAAATTCCTTGTTAACATGCACATATATATTTTTTAGATTCACTTAAAACAAATAGTTCAATGTTCAGAATACAAAGGAACAAACTCCACCGACAGCCTTCAAAAGCAAAGCCAGGATTTCCGGCTACCCTTGCAGACAAGAACATACTTTTATCTACCATCCTCAGATTTTTAGGAAGGTTACAATATTGTACTTCATTTTAATACAGAGAATGACATTGAATCATTGGATTTGCACATCAACATGTAGATATCAAAGGAAAAACATTGGCAAAATACATTTTACAATTTTCCTTCAAAATGACAGAAGTTGCAAGAAGATGAAAACAAATAGGAGAAAAGTCTAGTACCACACAAAAGAGAATACCACCACCATGGAAGACAAATAAATAGGAAGCAGTATTGCACATGATAGAAACACTTAGAACATTCTTCCAGAAAGGATTAGTACAAATTATTACAGAAAGAAACTCTTCCTGGAAGGACATGATGATCAAAATTTTATAGAAAAGAAACATTTAGAAAGGCAAAGGAATTTGTAAGAATATAACAAGAATATTGAATAATAAAAATGTATTATCAACTAACATTGTCTGCATCCCAGACTCTGACAGTTTTGTCAAATGATGAGGTGGCAAGGCGTGCCATACTGGGACCGAAACGGACATCAGTAATAAGCAATGAGTGTTCTTCAAGTGAAGTTTTTTGCTTCAAAGAGTCTGTGTGCCATAAAACAGCCTACATCATGCAAAAAATAATTTTCACATCATTCCCAGGAGCAAAAATCAACATTTACCAACATTAGTGAACTTGGAGTCTGAAACAAACCTTCTTGTCATGACCACCACTAGCAAGTAGCTTCCCATCTGACGAGAAGTGGCAACACACAACTTTACCAGAGCTAGCGCAAACAGAACTCACTTCTGCAAATGTGAACCCTGGATAGCATGCCCCAATATGAACATCCTGACATCGATGTTTTATACAATAACGAACTTCTAAATTTCCTTGAAACCTCAACCTCTGAATTAACTTCTCCTAAGAGTTTATGCTTACAATTGTGGAAATGGACTTGCATTGTAAGTAGTATCAATATGGTGAGAGGTATGATCAACAGAAAAAAATCAAATTCTTCCCAAGACATCAAAGTACTGTTACTTTTATCATACACAGTTTTCACCTATTGAGATCTAACTCAAGGTCAGAATAAAATCATAACTGCACAGAAATTATCTGTGCATACTATGCAGATAAAAAGCAGTTAGGTTAAATGAATTCAATAATCAGAGTAGAATACCGTTACTCATCTGACGAATTTTTAGAAACCAAATGTAGTTGAACTTGGACAAATCATCTCCAGAAGTGCTTAGGAGTCAAAATTCCAGAAATCTCGAACAAGCTCAAGCAAACTAGGGAAAAAACCTCTTACTTGCCTTTGCTGAAATCCATACCCCGGCCAACAGTATCCCTGGTGTCAGCATCATCATGAGATAAAAAAGATTCAACATTGTCTTCAACATCATCCACAAAGCGATCCACGTCACCTCGCACAAGATCTTTATCATCCCACTATCACAATTCAATGTTAGTGAAAAGTTCATGGACTTGAAAGCAAGCTATATTCACCAACAATAAAACATGATAACTCTTCTTACCAACTGTTCTGATGGTGATTTAAGAGTGCCCCTGTTGTCAGATCCAAACGTCACCATTGGCTTCGAAGAACTGGCACCATGTGGCAAAGCAGCCCTAGACATTGACATTACATCTCCGGCAGTATGAGTTGAGGGTGTTGAGGGAGCCGAACTAGGAGAGGGACCAGCTGTGTTTGCTGTCCCAGAGCTATTGGCAGGGCCAGAAGAAGACACAGGCAGCTTTCTCTTTCTCCCAGTCTGGTTTTTTGAAAAGTGTATGAAACACAATGTTAGAACTTACACTCTACCTTTAGACTTACGACCTATACACGTTCATCAACATGATCACATGTGGCTAAGTAAATGCTCTATTCTGGTTGCTTAACAGCATTTATTACACAGAAACTGAATAGGATAAATTTCATGAGATTTATCTAGCTCACAAGGTCTTTATGGACAACCAATCAGAAGAAATAAAGATAGGAGATTGGTAATGGTTATCTATTTCAAGGTACAGAAATCCCATCTATCCACACAATAGCATATGATAATTATTCACCAACTTGAATAGTCACCAACAATACAATCCATCCCATGGCTGATTTCTCATTCTTCCAAGCTAGAATACAAAGCAGCAATTACCTCTTTATAAACCCCAATTTAGCATCTCGATTTCTACCTTCTTTCAAACTGTTGATTTTATTTTTTTTATTTTTTGCAATTGTGATTTCTAAAATGCAGACTCCACATTTCATGCTCTCGGTACTCAAACCCTGGAGAATCCTATTTAAATTTTCTCAGGATCTTGGAAGAGTTCATAAATTTATGTTTTACTTGAGGCCTTATAAAAATGAAAGAAAAAGAGAATAGAGCAGCAAATAAAACTAAACTTGCCAAATGCAATTCTGTTAAATCTTAAATACTAAGACATATCACCAGCAGGGCACATCATAGGAAATGATAGCCATCAAACAAATAGCTAGTTCATGTCAGTGATAAGTTTGATGATACTTGTTTATGCGTTCATACCAGTTTGATGATATTTGCTTATGCATTCAACCAAGATACAACCTTGATTACACAATTGATAATAATTAAAGATGAGAATGAACATAGCAAGCTTTCATCCTAACAAGAACTGGGACTATTGTGAGAAATTTTGAAGCATGAGCTAGTGGAGAACAGTATAAGTTCATATATGCATGAAAACTAATGCATGGATGTCGAGGTATGATATATACAAGGATCAAGGGGATTGTAGCAGTGCTTAAAAAATTAAAGAAAATATCAATCAAGGAAAAAAACATATCTTTTGGATTAAATTGGAAAAAGGATAGACCTGATCCCCTCCATGGAAGGAATTTGACATGCCGCTATCACCTGCTACACTACCAGTGCCCATAACTTTTTCTTGTTGGAGATTGTGATTTGAACTCTGAGGCTGTGGACTAGCAAGAACATGCTGCTGAATCTGCTGCTGCTGCTGTGACTGATTGCTGCTCTGTTGTTGCTGGTTCTCTTGCTGTTGCTGCTGCTGTAGTTGCACTAGTCTCAACTAATACAGCCAGTGAAACACAGTGGTTCATACATAATATAAGAAATATGTAAACAGCTGCAAATTTTATTTCATTTAAACTATGCCACATTAGTTAATGATACTGCCCAGAAAACCACAGAGGCAAAACTTTTACAAAGCCCAAAAGTCAACTTACAAAAAAAAATGTACCTTCATTAATATCTCTGGATCTGCACCTGATAAAACTGGACCACCAGATTGCAAGGGGGATCCAATATTAGGAACTACATCACCAATTGAATTAGAGATCCCATCTTTCACCATTGATAAATTTTGATTGTTGAGAAGCATTCTAAGCCTTCTGCCCTCTACATCATTGGCAGAAGCGGATGCCAAGTTCTGCTGTGCAAGCAAAAGCTGTTGTTGGTGCTGGGGTGTTAACATCTGTAATTGATGAAAGGGCTGAGGGCCCTGTATTAATGATTTGGGCTGCTGGAGAAGTCCAGAGCGAAGCTGATCAAAATTCTATGAGATTACAAACAACATCATTAGGAAAGGCAAGTTGGAAGTCAAAGAAAGGAAATGGATCACTATATCAATTTGCATGTGCAGGAGATTTTGTTCAAACTTGCAGGAAAAACTGAGGAAATGGCCATCTGTCTGGCAACAGAACGAAGGTGCAAACATTAATAGACTAACCTCACTGATCAAAGGCCTAAAACAGAAACCTTCATTGATAGGAATGAAACAAAAACAAACCAAAATTTCAGTTTTGGCATGGTTTAGTTGGTAAACCAAATTGTGCACACTCTAACTTAAAAGGAAAGTCCCATCTTAACTCCCGAAACCTCAATAAAATTTTATTTGTACTTCATTAAAGAAAAAACACATTTATGTGAGTGTTTATGCACGCGCACACACAGATTATAAGCTTACACCATATTTTTTACTAATATATGTAATATTTATAATTTTCATTTATATATTAGTTAAATATACATATATTTATCATATATTTTAATTTATGAATAAATTTATTGAACATGAACGGGTTATAATAACTAGTAAGGACACTTCATTTTGGTATAATTTTTTTGGTTTAATTATGTAAATATCTATACCAAATAAAGGGTGGAATTAATAGAAAAAGCCCATCCAATCTTTGTTCCATCTAGTAGCCAAATAATGGAAGTGGTACAATCATTCATGATGGAATTCCATTCTATGGGATTGGACTGGTCTTTCTTGTACTAATCAATTCATACACCAAACATGTTGTAAAAGTGAAGGCCTCTTAATTCATTAATAATGAATCGTCTTTGTTAGAGAATATTTTAGAATATTTAAAATATCTATTAAATATTTGATTTGATATAAAAAATATCTTGTTACCTAGAATAAGTTTAAAAATATTTTTTTTTCTAATTTTTAAGATTAGATATATGTTAAGATACTTTCTATTTTCCGTATGATTATACTTGTCCCATACTATAAATTGAGAACATTCTTGGATAATAACATATACAATGATTCTTCCTATCTTTCAATGTGGTATCAGAGTGACAATGCGATCCATCA
The DNA here is from genome assembly GCA_019155195.1 of Avicennia marina. Lineage (NCBI taxonomy): Eukaryota > Viridiplantae > Streptophyta > Magnoliopsida > Lamiales > Acanthaceae > Avicennia > Avicennia marina. The sequence continues at coordinate 13,787,669 of CM032762.1, read as the reverse complement.
CATTCTGCCAAGTATGATGGAAAAACTTTGCCCATGTTCAACTTGTACTGTTATTGCCTTTCGACTTTTCTAGCTACTTTTATTACTATTTGCTACTATGTTCACTATCTATCTACTCATAGTTGTCAATGGCGAACGGCGCTCGTGGTGCACAGCACCGCGCACGCCATATTGAAGTATGGCACAACATTATGTAATATGTGAAATATATTTATATTACTAATAATTTTTTATAAAAATATAATATAAACAATTTTTACATGTTAAATAATAGATACAAATAATTTTCAACTTCATACTTTTAAAATAAAACAAATAATAAATAATTAGTGAATAACTAACTATTAAATTTGTCAAAAAATTGAAAATTTTATAATCTCAAGAATAAAAAATTGACAATTTTATCAATATTCAACCACTTAATTTGTATAAATTTGAATTTTCTACAATATTCAATTATAATTTATAAAAAATTTTAAAATTTAAATATTACTTAGCCTATTGAAAAACAAAGAAGACGAAAAGAAAAAAGGAATAAAAGTCTACCAAAGAAGAAAAAGAAAAAATAAAAAGTGACAAAGAAAGAATAAGAAGAAAAAATAAAGGAAAAAAAGAGTAAGAAATAACGCATATTTAAAGTATTTAAAAGTTGTTGATAAAAAAAAAAAAGAAAGCATGTGAAAAAAAATATTAAATCATTTTAGAAGAAAATGCAGCAATATCATTCAATAGAAGAAAGCAATCATTGTGTTTTGAGACTTGTTTACGGCAAAAAATGAGATTCATCAAATCCTAAATAAATCTTCATGTTTCATGGTTTTTTTCCTCTCTTTTAAGAAAAATATTTTAAGATAAAAAAAAAATTAAAGTACCATCTTCAACATGGTGTGCACCATAGCGCCATTGCGCACCATAAGTGCGCCAATTTGAAGGTGTTCACCATTTTTAGTGGATGGCGCCATGGCGCACACCATTAACAACTATGTGTCTACTATTGTTCTAGCATAACTTCTATTATTGCTATCTACTCTTTGCTGTCTGATGCTTTAAGCACCACCATTATCAATCATGAACTTCTATGATTTTTTGTACAATAAAATATAGAAGCATGATTTCTAGTGTTATCTACTTTATGGCTATCTTCTACTACCTTCTAGTTGTCTCTCTTGGTGTTGCCAATTTTTGTGATTGTCTATCCTAGTGTAACTAAATTTATGGTTGTCTTTCTTAGTGTTGTGTACGAAATGGCCTGCTATCTGGTGTTGTTAACCTAGTGGCTATTTAGGGTTGCCTACCTAGTTGCAATCTATCTGGGGTTGCCTACGTTAATGACTATTAATTACTAGCTATTTGAATACATTATTGAATATTCTTAATGTCGTGTGACACGTGATTTCTGTCTACAGTCTACTATTGATTGTTTTATTTCAATTTGGTTGTTTAAGTTAAACATTTTAACACTATCCCATGTTCAACTTGAGGGAAGTATTAGAGAATATTTTAGAATATTTGAAATATTTATTAGAAAGTTTGATTTGATATTAAAGATATCTTGTTACCTAAAATAAGTGTAAAAATATTTTGTTTCCTAATTTTTAAGATTAGACATAAGTTAAGATTTTTTCTATTTTCGATATAGTTGTACTTGTCTCATACTATAAATTAGAACTATTCTTGATTAATAAAATATACAAAAATTCCTTCAATTTTCTTTTTAACACATCTAAACATGCAAACACGCAAGGGTAGAATGTCTATTGTACTATCAGTAAATGAAACTATTGACCCAACAGAATGCAGACAGAATGCAGGGTGCTTTAGTTTGATAACATAAACTGCGGGCAACCTTCAAGTAGCTTTAGAACAAACATTATAGTAGCACGAATTAAGGTAGCATTACGAATTAAGGTAGCATATTACTGTTGACACTTACCAACTAAAAAATAGCCCACCTATGTCCCTAATGATTCTGAAGCCATGAACATAGCCTCCCAAAGTGTCTTTATTCACATATCTGCAGTACTAGCTTACAAGATAAAAGGTGCTCCAGTTTCTTAAGATCACATATTCCTAAATATTCCTAGCAAACCCAAATAGAAAAGTTATAAATGTTTGACAAAACACATAACTCACAATAAAGCATACAGAATTGGCACATCATATTTTAATGCCATGAAGCAATATGGAACAACAAATAATAAACACAAATACTCTATAGCAAAATACTAGATAAAAGTTTAAGGAGCATACAAAACCATATCATGTCCTTACCGTTAATGGCCATCCTTTCAATGTCAAATTGTTCCCACCTTGACTTGACCCTAGAGCAAGAAAACTAGAATTAACTAAAGCATATATGAGAAAACCAATCAGTTAACGACACGAATGACATTACCCTATTCCAATCTGGTTCATGCAGCCAGATTCACACATTTAGTAATGATTTTCTTCATTACAATTATAATTGAGAACGATGTGGACAGATGTTGATTACAATAAAAAAAATTAATTGCAAGAAATGGATGGATATGAAATGCACCCGTGTTCCCAATAAGTGATCCTTCGGGGCCCACAGCTTTGGGGTTCGGGATAGGATTCATCTCAGTCTTGATGTCCTGTTCATGATATGTATGACAACACATATTCAGGTACAGTAACAAATAAAAAAATATGCTGCGGAGGGGGGGGGGGGGGAGCTACTCACAGGTATCGAGCCTGGAAATTGATGGCTCCGTGCTTGAACATGAGGGGACATTCCGCCAGATGAGCCAAGTGGCACCTGCCTGAAAGAAAAAAGGAATTTGAAAATCAATGAGCATGGATAAAACACCAATACATTGACCAAAAGAGTATCAAAAGACGTCAGAGAAACATAAAGAAAGGGTATAATGCTTAGCTAGCTCACTGCTTCTAATATTTTCTTCATGATCTAAAATGATAAGATTTATACTAGTAAAAAGAATATTTTAGAGTTCAGAAGTGCGCCCCCCCCCCCCCAGGGAGGAGGTCAACGTATACTACCTCATGAAAAGTATGTCCACCTTTCAGTATCCGTGCACATATGTAAACATAGAAGATAGAAACACAGATAGGAATGATAACTCTATCCAACTTCTATAACATACAAACAAGACAAAGCACAACAGCTTTTGAATTTAATATACCCAGATGGATGACCAGAAGCCGCAGCTGATTTCAAGATTGAAGCATGGTTGGGATCCAAAAGTGGGCTTACATTATCCCCAAACCTTTGCTGCAAGGAAATGTTTTAAAATTAGAAGCACATGCTAAAAGGCTGACATTCTTACATGCTCTTACATGCAAAATGTACCTTCATCGTTGCCTCGTCCAAAGAATCCCTTTGAACTGGAAGCTTTAACTTCTCCTCATACATCTTTGTTGCTAAAGCATTGGCAGTACCAGGATTTTGCCTCACAAGAGAATCATTTCCCACAGTTCCATTAGAGGCACCACTCATGAGGTGTCCATCCTCATGTTGTTGCTGTTGCTGTTGCTGTTGCTGATGTCGTTGCTGCTGAGCCTGTCTTTGCAATAAAAGTTGCTGCATATGCATTTGCTGCTGCTGTTGTGGGGGTTGTGGTTGCTGCAATTGCGGCTGTTGCTGCTGCTGCTCCCTAGCCTTCATCGACTGAGCCTTATATATGCATAAATATATAGATTAGGTGAAGTACGTGATAAGATTACAGCATCAAAGTAACTTAGGACAAAAGACTGGCTGCTATTAGTTCTCCTACATGATTATAGTTCATGAATCTATATTATACATCATTTGATGAAAGTTTGTTTCCATGACAACAAAAGGGCACACGGCAATAGCCAAGAAATGATTGGAGCGACAAAAATTGTTAAATGAACCTACAGTGTTGTTTGCAGGCAACTCTTTAAAAGGAAATGTAATACGTACTTTGAACATATGAAGCACTGGATTCAATGCATGTAAATCAAAAGAAGACAAAAACATAGAGAAAGAATAACATATTGCTGGAGGCTAAATTGAACAGGTTGGACATGATCTGTATAGACACCAAAAGGTCTGCTAACTTCATATATTTGATAGTTACCACAAAATACATTCAACACGCACTTGGCATTATGCTTGGTGAACATTATTTTCAAACTAGATTATCATAAACAAAGCGTGCATCAAACCCCTTATTTTTGTCAAAACACAGCACTTGACCAATAATTGAATCAAATGATGCAGCTAAGACAAATCTCTAGATTCGTAGCCAACCTTAATGTAAGATGCAGCAACCTCTGAATGCTTCTCGTTTGTCCTGGCAATGAATATATCCCAGAACACTGACCACCATTCAAAGAGAAAACCCCCAGGTGCATCAATAGCTGTAAAATGCACCAAAATGAAAGTAAATTAGATCACACTAGGGAACCCTTTCTTTTTACCTACTCACCTACCTAGTTCACAAATTCCTCCAAGGATCCCAAATGTCCATGTGTCACAAGGGAACTAGGGAACCATTATGAATGCTTGCATTTAGCCTCTTACAGTTCCAGTTTTCTATGTACTCACCAACAGGGTCAGATGAGACTTTTCCCTCAGTTCGGAAAGCTTGAGCAGAGGCCTTCAAATCTCTTTTCAGAAAGTAGTCGTGAATATAGACATCCAGCCTGAAATCGTCAAATCCAAATACATTTGCAAAGTAAAGTCAGTCAAAGAAATTTATAAAGCACAAGATATTAGCTAGAAGAAAAACGTAAATTTGAAACCCTAAATAGAACTCCAAAATCACTATCAGTAAAGTAGCTCTGAAAGTAAATTCCAACAGACCGTTCAGAAGAGATCATGACCCCAGAACTCACCATGAGACAAGAAAAAAGACGCATCATAACCCAAGAACCAACTAAAAAGCTCTAAACAATTATCTGACTTCGTAAAATAATTAGAAAAGGTTATTTTTTCATTTATATAAACTATGAACAAAGGGGAAACGTTAACTGAACCGTCACCACACACGGGCACAGGCTTGGAAAGGGTTAAGTAAAACGAGGGCAGAGATGCACCGAAAATTCAGACAAAGATTGAACGACCTCCTACAAATTCACCGAACCAAACCCAGCGAAAAACGGAAATCCAGCATAAAACATGCAATAAAACACGAATCTCGAAAAAAAACAAACTAGGGAAATAAACAACTCCTGAGAAATAGGAATCGGTAACGAATCTTACATTTTATCAGCTTCCCAGTTGGTTTGAGACATGATTTGTAGGACAATACAGATGCCAGATCCCAAAGACAATCCTTCCCTTTACTCCCACCCCTTTAGAGTCTGAAACAATCCATGTTTAGTGGTAAAATAAACCCTCGGTGTAGAAGAAGTCGGAAGCTTTCAGTAAGTAAAAATACAAACAGCAGACAAGTAACACCAACTCCAAGGCCGAGAGTTAAAAATCGGTTTCTAGTAGAATAAATGAAAAACAGACAATACCATATGGTAATATAGCAAGCAGCTTATATGCATACTTACATTCTACGAGAATGTTAACGGATTTCTTCGAATCAATTGAAAGTGCAGACAAACGGATAAACCAAGAAATGTTCACTGAAAAGAAAAAAAGAAAAGAAAGTACTTGTTTTGATCAGGAATTTCTCGCCGTTTTGATCAGTACAATGACGGATTGGAGAGACCACAGCAGATGCCAGATGGCTCGCAGAAAGGAAATTTCCACACAAGGCCCTGTCGATTGATCAAATTTGCAAATTAAGACCAAATTTCCATGGGCAAGTATGAAATTACCAAAAGAGGCCTAAAGAATTAAAGAGGTTTTAAGAAAAGTCGGGGCGGAAATGTCAATGAACGATCTTTCGCTTTCGGAGCATCGATTGCCTGTTCGGGTTTCACTGTATTTACAATTGAGTCATTTGCTTTTACGAGTTTTCCACTTCTTGACTTTTGTTGCGCGATGCGATGCCGAAATGACGTTTTTAGCCATGGCTTGAGAGGCTCTGAATTATTAGTATTGCAAATAACAGAATTTTGTTTAGTTTTTTATCCCCTAATAATATACGATAATTTATTTGGATCAATAAGGAAATGAGATTAATATAATTTAATTTAAACTATGATATTTTTTGAATTTATGTTTTTATTTTAAAAAATTAGTGTATATTTAAGTATGCGTAAATTATTTACAAATATTTATTTGTGAGTGAACAGCGCTATAGAGAGGGAGAGTGAGAGAGCTATGATGGGATGATTTAATTCTATTCCCATGCCTCTATTATTAATACTAGTAATTAGAAGCATGTTCGATGTGTCTAAAATAATATATAAATATATTAAAAAAATGTAAAAAATACACATTTTATTAGTTAGCTTAAACTTGAAAGGGAAATATTTAATGACGATGATGAATAAATAGCAAAGAAGAGAAACTTACTGTCACCACAACCATTCGGCCAACTGAAGAGAAAAAAATAATAATAAAAAATATCCGATTAAGGTATTAAGGATAATTTTTTGATTAATGGAGAGTTCAGAGACAACAGAAAATAGATGCTAAATAGTGGTGAATTAATTCAAGTTTTGTAATTTTTTGAATAATTTTGAAAGATTTGAGGAAGGTGAAGAATGAAAGTTAATGAATGATTTTAAAAGTTATGTGGATTTTAGAAGCAAAAACCACGGAAATTGACAAATGATTTGAAAAGTCACAGCCGAATTCTTGTTTTTGTTGTTAATTTACATGCAACATGTAAATGACATGTTTTTCGGACATCCTAATCTTTTGGATATAATTATTTAAATACCCAATCAAAATAGACGTGTGTTTAGGATATATTTTTGGAATTCTACTTCAAAAACAATACTGGTTTTCTAAGACCTCTAAGTTTTCTTAACAGTATAGATTCGTTTAATTCAAATTTGAATCCAACTCTATAAAAGTACATTTTTATTCTTCCCCTTTCATCCCCAATGATGCCTGTATTTGATAGTTGATTTTGCAAAATGGAGAGGGAACGAATTTTTGAAATTAAATAGTAATGCAGTATATATGATTGGATGAGATTTGTGAAAAAATAGGAATTATATTTTGTATGAAAATAATTATAAAATTTTAATGTGGTAGACGTGTTTGTAAAAATTATATTCATATAAAAGTGGAATAAAATATTGTTAATGAATTGTAAAATCATGTCATCATCGCAGTCGCCATCATCATCATCCTCCGGGCTATAAAATTTTCTCGAATATTTTAAAGCTGAGTTTGTTATCATTTTTTTTTACTATCAAAAGTAATATTATAATTATTAATTTTTTTAAATTTTATCTATATTTATTTCTTATTTTTATATAATTCTCGAAAAATATATATTTTAAAAATATATAAAAATTTAAAATAAGCATACCCTAAAAAGTTGTCCAAAATGTTCATTTTTCCAAGAGAGCCAGGAACCAAAAACAATTACTGTTGATTTAGAGTGCTGTCGGGCATAGCCAAAATTGTTTCATCTTGCAAATTTTCACCTTAAAAAATATATTTAATTATTTATTTTTTCATATTTTTATATAATTTTTTAAAAAAAAACTTAAAAACACTTACTCAAATTTTAAAACAAACATAACCGTGTTTTTATACATGACATTAGTATTTATTACTACTTGTTCTTTCTGTTTTCGGCATTGATATCCTAAATTTGAAGACCAAGTCATAACTTCATGCTTTTTGGGTTCTGAGAGAAAAATGAATACTTGGAAGTAATTATAATTTGGTCACGTGTGATTCTGTGAGATTTGTAAATGGAAAAATATAATAATATTGTTTTATAGGAAAATAATATTAGGTGTTTGTTATCATAGATGTGGTTGTGAAAAATAATGTAATGTATAAATTGAATAAAATGGTATTAGTCTTTGTAAAAGTACTGTTAATAGTCATGATGTGATGTGTAAGTGATAAAAATAATGTTAGGAGATGTATAAATATTATGATTATTGTTGTGGTTATTATTAATAAATAGGTAGTAGGTTGTCCTTAGCCCAAAATTCTAAAAGAAAAAACCAAGTAATCGTCTAAATGCTCATTTTTAAAAGAGAGCACAGGATAAGACACTGCATATTTGTGATGTTGCCCAAGCCAATGTTTTAAATATCAAACCATTCATCAAATCAAAAAAATTATAGATTTAAGCGTTACTTATTCAACCAACGGTTTCACTGTTATCAAATAGATGATGCAATATTTATATTATAAATTTAATTAATATGGAAAAATACATAAGATAATGAATATTAAGAAAAATATTTGAATCTAATTTTAAATTTTTTTTATTGCTATTAAGAGTTAAATATATTGAACTAGTACAATAAAAATACCATAAAATAAAAACAATAAATAAAATGTAAATATACACAAAAATACATCTTATTGAAATATTTGAAGAAAATATAATAGAATTTTAGTAAGATGGCAGTATTTATTACTACGTTCCCATTTTTCTATATTCCGCTTATTGATATCCTAAATTTGAAAACCAAGTAATATGTCATCATGCTTTTAAAAAATGTTAGTAAATTACTCATGCTTTGCATATAATTTATAAATACTTATTGTATTTTTAAAAATAAAATTTAAATATATTTAATTTTAAAACTTATGAATGCGTTTGAAAATTAAACTTTTGACATATATGTGCAATTAAATGATTAGTTGAATTCTCATATTTTTTATATAACTAGTAAACTACACTTGTCTTGCAAGTGAATTATTAATACTTTTTTTATTTAAAAGAATTTAGATTATTTAATTTTAACACTCACGAACATGTTAAGAAATAAAATTCGTGAAAAAGGATAAATAAAATTTAAAAAAATCAGTGGATATAAGGATAATTGTTGTTTAATAACTTATTAAATTTATTTATAACTTGATCAATTTTCATGAGAATTATTCACCAAAAACACGTTTATTACTTTCCATATTTTACTTATGCCATGACTTAACAATTTATTAATCACATGCAAATCCAAAATTCTATTGCATGTTGATTCATATAATAATTTACTAGTTTAGCATAGAAGAACCTATGATAGCTTTAACTTATTTAAGTATTAACGTAACTTAGTTGATTTAATTAATATAGTCGAACTTAATTTGATGACGATATTGCTAACATTTTCTTTTATAATGAATTCGGGAGAATCAATTGTCAAATGTGTAGCTAATAAGCATGGTCTAGTGTGAAATGCTTCGATCTTTCATATGGTACATATTACTTAATTATAGAATTGTGTGACTACATGTGACTTTAAATGAATTTGCAAAGAAATTACCTAGAAGGGTTATGGGGTTAGTGGAAAATTTGTGCGTAAATTACTGGCTTTTATTACTATTATTAAAACTATCAAAGTCAAGAGGACTAAATAAATTTATCACTTCAGCACATATTTGTCGAATAGGATTTATGCAGAAACGGACTATTTGAAAATAAAAAATTGCATTTTTGGTAAGTTTAACTATTTAAGGTGATTATATTTATTTATTTTTGATTAAAACCTTCTTATTCAAATAATATACTAAGATAGTCTTTTCAATTGTTTACAAAAGAACTATAATGCCTTAATTATTTTATTACAACTTCTAAGTAACATTACTTATCTTACTGACTTTGTAAATTAATTTAAGTCATAAATATATCATGCACTTTGATAAAAAAAAAAAAAGAACATTTGATTAATCATAATTAAATAATTTATTCTATTTATCATTAATAGTGAACATAGCCTTAATTATCTAGTCTGATGTTATGCATTATATATAGATATGTCAGTGGAAGAGAGAATAATTCAACTTAGTTTATTGACGGGATTGCAGAGATTGATTCATAAAGTCTCAACCTAATGAATTATATTTTGAAAAAGGAACAAATTAGTCTAAGATGATGATGATAATTATGATTATTATTGAGAATATAATAATGCTCTGGAAGAGATGATATCTTTGCGACCTGTCATGGGGAATATCATTTGATTTGTGCATAAAAAATAATTGGCTGATGAAATCAAAAAAGTATTTAGAGAAAAGTTAGGCAAGTAAGGAACAAAATTCCTAAACGAAAAAAAATGTATTGTTTATTACTTGAAATAAGTGTTTTTTGCAAAAATTCCCGATTCTTCGTCATATTTGAGTTTGAAATAATTATTTCTTAATATGGTTTCTTTATGGAAATTCGAGGGTTTCAAACATTTTTTTGAGGGTTTTAAACTTATCCTTGGTCACTTGTTTCTATTTTTTCTGTGTTCTCTGTCCTATCTTTACGATGGTGTGTACTTTTCTCACTCATCTTATGTAAGTGTATTTACTAATTTTTTAAATTTGATTATGTTAATCATCACATATTAATGCACGTGTCTTTGCTTTATGTTTGAGATAAATGAGCACAAAATATTTGGCGCAGCGAATTTCAACTAATAAACTTACGGGCGCTTTGGTTCGGTGCTTACTTTACACAGTTCACTACTATTGAAAAATCTTCCAACACAAATTTTATTTAAATTCAAAATTTTCTTCTCTTACTTTTTATAATTAACTAATTATTTTTCAATCATTATACCTATTCATAATTAAATCAACACATATCTTTATAATTTTTATACTTACATTTATTTTTTATACTTTATAAACTTATATACTATCACATCATTCAACCATTATTATATATATGTATATATATAAACAATTTTCGTACAATTTCAATACAAAAAATAAATTTTTCTCCTCCTCAAATCACTAATATTTTCATATTTACCCTAATAAAACCAAACACACCAATAAATAATTAATAGGTACGCTCATGGCTCATTAGTTTTGGGCCAAGTTGTTATTAGTGTCGTACAAAGAATTAAAGATCACCTATTGGATCAACTGATAATGGATTGTAGCTCAATAATTGGGCTCTATTACAATTAAGAAAGCCGAAATGAACTGTGTTACAAGTCGCTATTGTTGTGTTAGGTAAGAAGTTGGGAAGTAAATGCAAATGTTTATGCAATAATTGAGGGTTTTTATTTTATAATCGGACACAACTCGAAATATATATATAACAAAATCCGATCACCCTATTTATGCAAAATCAAATTATTGCCTATACATACACATAATGACATTTATAAATATTTATATCATAAAATCTAACGATTATTTCTATACAATGTCATTCAATTATCATATAATATTACATCTAAGTGTGTGTGTGTGTGTATATATATATAACAATAAAACAATAAAGTCAGGAATAAACATTCATTACTTATACACTATTTACAATTTTTTACCCAAAAAACATAAATTGTTTTTAACCACAAAAAAATTGATGTTTTAAACTGCCAATTTTGCGTATAATATTGCCAAATGAAATAATGCTACAACATACACTACCGTGAATATATTCTACAAGCAAAATGTAGACTATAAAACTGTTAAAAAACCTAGCCGTAGACACACTGTGGCACAAAATACGATAAAAAGATTGAAAAAGAAAAAAGAAAAAAGATTAAAGGCATAACATAATATTAATAATGGAAAATTGTACCCAATTATATATATATACTTACTATTATTTCAGCACATTCATCGTGTGTGCAATGAAAAATATTTGTAAGTAAAATTCTATAAATAAACTGTATTTTGTGTTGATTAATATGGTTTAATTATATTGGTTGACTAAAAAGTTACGTCACAATTGAGAAAAAAATACAATAATTAATGGCATATACCCAATAATTTTCATATAAAATAAAATTATATGAAAAAATTAAAAGAAAAAGTAATGCAAGAGAATTAGATGGAGGTCAGAGAACAAATAAAAAAATTAGAAGACAAAAGAGAAACAAATAAAAAGTTAAGAAAACATAAAAAGAAAAATGAATTAAAATAATTTAAATTTAAAATAAGAAATAATAAAAGTAAAAAAATCAAATATAATAAATTAAATTTGAGGGAAGAAAGTGCTCAACGCAAAATCTAATAAACTTGAGTTTTAGATGAATAATGAGAATATAGACACACACACACACACACACACACACAAAGGATTGCGATGTAATAATGGAAGTTTTGAAAGGAAAATAAAAGTCAATAAAATAGAATAATAAAAGCGAAAGAAGCAAATATACTAAATTAAATTTGAGGGGAGAAAGTCCTGAACACAAAATCTAATAAATACAAGTTTTTGATGAATAGTGAGAACACACACACACACACACACACACTTATATAAACACATAAAGGATCGTGATGTAATAATGAAAGTTTTGGGAGGAAAATAAAAATCACAAGAAAGAATAAAAATATATAGTGTTTGTGTGTATATTTACATAATATTTTGTATGAATAGTTTAAAAAAATTAATTAAAATTGGAAGATACTCAATTCTTGTACACATAAAAAAGATAATGATATTGTTTTAAATATTAATTACATATTATCCATGAAGTGATTGAAAATGAAAAGAAATTTGAAAAATAGAAAAAAAATACAATTGAGGAAACTGAACTAAATAAATGAAATTTGAGAAAAAACAAAGAACATAATGAATTAAAAATAATTTAGTAATTATATATTGCATGATCAAATTTTCTTATATCATTAGGCTATATTCACCTGCATAAAAGTCCTTTATAATTATTTTATTACACTTATTACATGGGATTATGATTTTAGTTATTTTATGATTTATCATATATCATGTATGGCTTTTGTCCATTAAATTGAACATGTGATTATGATCGATAAAATAATTTATCCTGTCTAATTATGTAAAGTGAACATGATCTTAATATATTCATGCTACATTATTAAAAATATAAGTGTATTTTGGTTGCGCATTGTCAATAATTATACAATTATCCTTATTTTATATTCTTTTATTTTTTCTATATTTGTTTCTCTCAACTTCTTTTTGTTTGGATCCTCTCTCAAATTTCATCTATTTTCAATTATTGTCGTCTTTCTTCCTCTTTTATTATAATTTTAGATATCTATTACACTTGTAGCTTTAAACAATTTTATTTATGTTATTTAAATACTATAACTTTATCATTTATGAAATAAATTTTCACATACATGAAGTGTATGACTTTTATTGATATTAATCCATTTATGATATGTGGACTAAAACTAATCTCAGCAAGAAAAAAGGTTTTTCACTATGCACACAAAAGCGTAGTTAAATTTTGCAAACAATAGGCATTAACTTTTTGGGGACAATTTTGTGACGGTTCTGCACCCCCGTGAGATGACCAGCCGTGGCATTAATGCATATTGCCTAATTTATATATAAATACACACACTTAAGCTTACACACAGTAAAAGACCTATATTGCTAATGAACATGACTATGGGTATAAGCAGGATGATAAGCCTGCACAAATATATGTGTGTGTGTGTGTGTGTATAAATATATATGAATTAACATTGTTTGGAAGGGAGGTGAGCTTTCTAGCCGTAGTTGTCCGTCCAAAGGCATGTGGCAGAGGCACGTTTATAAACACACATCCCGGTCTGAGGGCAGTCCAGAATTTGCAGCTTCAAAAGCTACTTGGCACTGACCTTTAAACAGGGGAAAAAAAGTGGACCCAAAATCATGAAATTAACTTTCATCAATCAGACAAGAGGGGAATTTCGAATTTCTTGGCTATACGTACCAACCCCAAGCCCACCTAGCTGTAGCTTGTGGGCCTGATCGATCAAGTATATATACACAAAACAGTAGAATCAAAGAAAATGAAATCCCCGGGAAGCGAAAGATGGCTGCTGCGGGAACAGACAGGAAATGGAAATTGGCAGAATAACGATTTGTCGTCTGAGCGGGCATGCATGGCAAGATGGCATGCATGCCAACCATCTATACGTACCCAGTACTGGTTATTGTTGTTGATGACTACGTATGCATGCAACGTCGTGCCAATTGATACAATGTGTTGTCCGTACTCCCCCGAATCACTGCCTCTCTTACCAGCACTCTCTTCTTCTTCTTGCATCTCTCTCTCTCTCTCTCTCTCACACACACACACACTCACACACACCCACACCCCGAAAGAAATATCTTGCATTATTAATTATTCCTCGTGAAGTTGTCACGCTTCGGCTATGTTAGGGAGAGGGGTTTTTAATTTGTCAGGGATGATATTAAGTAGAAGTTGTGTTAAAATAAGTAGCATATTTAGTTGTAAAATTTTTATTTATTAAAATATATGAATAAAATGTACAAGAATGATTAGATGATATAATAGTATGTAAAGATAATGATTATTTCTTAGAATATAAATAAATATAAATGTATGTATATGTGTGATACATATATAGATATTAATTTGATTGTGAATAGTTATAATGATTAAAAAATAATTAGTTAGTTACGTATGTAAGAGTGAAAATATTTGAATTTGAATTTGAATAAAAATATTATTAAATAACATGTTTGACAGTGTTTTTATTTGATTAGAGGGTTACGTTGTTTCAAGAATAAGACTATACATAATACTATTCATGACTCGTTTTTATTTGATTAGGAGGGTTATCTTGTTTCAAGAATAAGACTTTACATAATACTATTCATGACTCGTTTTTATTTGATTAGGAGGGTTATCTTGTTTCAAGAATAAGACTATACATAATACTATTCATGACTCGTCCTTCGTGTCCTTGGTGCTCTACAGTCTCTAGTCAGGACGAAGAATGATACAGACATGTATTACTTGGCTCTATCACAGTCATATACAGCAATCGTAAATAATGTATTAAATACTATTATACCCATGGAAGATTGAGTCTCGTACTGTTATGTGTTTTTTCTGCAATACGTGTCAATTATATATATAAATACTTGTTTAGCATATATAGATGGAATTATGAGTTATGTTAGGAAGATGGATTTTGTTGTAAGATGATATTTGATTAAAGTTGTATTGAGATGAGTAGCGTATGTCTGTGTGTATATATATATATATATATATATTTAGTTTTAAGTATCTTGAAAATTTAAATTTGTTTTAATATATGTATAAATAAATAATAATGATTAAATGATGTGATAGTATATAGGGATAATGATTAATTTTTTAGGGTATAAATACTTATAAATGTGAGTATATATGTGTATGTATAGGTGTTTATTTGATTGATTGTGTTTGGAGGTGGGGTTTTGTCGGAATATGATGTTTGAAAATAGTTGTGTTAGCATTAGTAATATGTTTGGTTGTAAAATTTTGATATTTTGAAAATTTTAATTTATTTAAAAAAATATAAAATATATAATAATGATTGAATGATATAATAATATAATAGTTTATAACAATAATGACTAATTTACAGGCTAAAATATGTATAAATGTGAGTATATGTGTACACATAGGTATTGACATGATTAAAAGTATGTGTAATAATTGAAAAACTAATTGATTAGTTATATATAAAAAAGAATAAAATTTGAATTTGAATTTGAATGGAAATTTTATTAAATAATATGTTTGGTAGTAGAAGGTTTGATAGGTTGTGTGATGATGTGAATTAGGTTTCTAAACATAGTCATTGTGAATTTATGTAATGATTGATCGAAGAATATACAGTTAATTAATTATATATGTAAAAGAAAAAAAATTAAATTTAAATTTAAATAAAAATTTTATTGAGTAAAATATGTTTAAAATTTGCTGGGGTTATGGGAGATAAAAGGTAAATAACAAACATAAGCGTGGCGACAAAAGGAGTAGGAAAAAAAAAAAAGAAAGGTTTTATCTTCCACGCCTATGAAATCCTATAAAATTCCCTTTTAGCCTTTACTATTCTATCCCGGTGGTTACCGTATAACTGCCACATGGACAGCAATATGGAAACAGATCAGATGGTCAACTAAATCTTGGTCGTCCTTCAAACATTTTTTTTAAGAAAACACACGCACACAAAAATAAAAGGCAAAAAAAATGAAAAAGCAAGAAAGCTTTTGAGATTGGAATATGTAATCATGTTGCAATCATATTCACTCAGAAAAAGCAATTTCTCCATGGATTCACTTTTTCTTGTGCAAAGTCGTACTACCCTTTTCAGATTCTAGTAATAATTTACAGCTGATGAAACTGAAAACGATTCAAGGAATACTTGCAGATAAACCCTAAAAAGGTGATCACCGTCTACGCATTTTCTAGCCCACAAAAATTTCCTTTCCCCAACATTTTTGCTGTAAATAATTAGTTCCCAGGATCCCTCTTTCCCCCGTAATATGTTGGAAGATTATGCGAACCACAGCAGCTTTGCCAGCCATTATTTGTCCTCCATTGATCGGCAATGTCTGCAGCAATCTTTAGGGCATCTGATGAGATTCCAAGAAGGCCTTTTCTCGTGAAACCGATGGCATACAGTCCTTTCCCTCCTTTCCAACCATTAGCGAAGGCTGCCTTTGGCATTCCATCTTCTGTGAAAAAATCACTGCCCTGAAAGTGGCCACAGACAACGAAACAAGTGATTCATGGAAATCTCAAGATTTTCAATCTTTTTTTTTTTTTTTGAAAAATGACGCGGCAAATGAATTGTACGGTACAGTTTATTAATTATGAGATTGGTTATTGAGATCTCATGATTTAGTTTAGATTGTCTGAATCCTAAAGAGGGCTGAAGAATTTTTTGTTCATGTATACCATGAATAGGTCAAAGTGAAATTATTTACGATGAAATTTGTTCATCTTTTTGGTAATGGAGATCATAATTTTAGATAAGAAATTTGATTCTAACAACCAATTATTACTGCTTAGCTGCTATTAAAGACTTTGTTGTTGTTATTATTATTATTGTTATTGTTTTTTAAAATGCCCTTGGTTCGATGTTTTGAAATGAATTAAATATCTTAGACCTAACATTTTTAACAACATCCAATTGAAACTATGATTCTCCCCTAATGAAAAAAGAGCTTTTATGCAAGATGCAGCATCAAAAAATAAAGAAGAAAATAAAATAGTATATGTATGAGAGTTGCAAATCATGAATTTCCCCCCAAAAATTTTCCTTCAGTCGCCAGAGTAAAACGTTCCAAACAAATGCCATCAGATTTTAGCTTTTATTGCCCACTGTTTGTTTAAGCCAGGAAAGCAGATTGTGAATAAATATAAAAATTTGAAACCAAGAAACGGATCGCGAGAATAATTATTTAAACTAAGGATAGAAAATGAAACATTTGTCACTGCTACATACCTTGAACCAATGAGGCACATTGCTCTTGTACCCTGTTGCCAGTATTATAGAGTCAAATTCTTTTTCTTGGCCATCCATAAATTTGGCCCCAGTTATTGTTATCTCACTCACACCTTCCATTACCTGCATCATTAATTACTCACAAAGTATTAAATTAAGCTTCTTCATAACAACTAGTTTGTCTTACTTAACTATGTGTGGGTTTATTTCAAGGCATTGAAGAGTCGATAGCTATTTAATTTTGACTCAACTTTGTAGTGATCCAATTCAAGCTCAAACTTGAGGCAAGGATGAACTCACAAATCCTTTTTTTTTTCAAGTTTGAGGTCAAAGATGTAAAAACATTTTCGAGTCTAATTGAGTTCCAATGGAACAACTTTTGGTCAATTGGTCTATTAACAACCCTAACACTTTATTTCATAATTTACCTTGATTTTTCCTGATTTGATTTGCGATAGGGTGCCAACGTCGAGCACCGGTGTCTTTCCGGTAGCATTCTTGAGCTCGATAGGGCCGGTCTTCGGCCGCCGGAGGCCTAATCTGTCTGTGTTACCTAAGGTGAATTTAGCCATCAGAAGGAGGAACTTGTCCACAAGCCTTAAAGGGAACCACTTGAGAAGTGCCATGGCTATTGCAAATGTAGAGACTCCAAACACTTCCATTGGCAAGACATGAACCTGAATCACCAAAACAAATCAATTCTTATTACAAACAAAACATTACTACAGCAGAGAACTGATCTTAATGCAAGTACAACAGATTAACTTACAGAAAAAGGAATGAAAATTTAAGTGAGAAAGAAAAAGGAGACAAATTAGTACTCACTGAGTTTCTGACCACCATGTGAGGGCTCGCATTGTGTCTACAGAGGTCCAAGCTGACTTCCATGCCAGAGTTCCCACACCCAACAACCAGAACCCTTTGGTTTTGAAACTCCTGGCCCGACTTGTAGCCAGAGGTATGGATTACGGGCCCCCGAAAACTATCAATCCCTTGAATTTCCGGTATCACGGGCTCGGCGTTTTCCCCGGTGGCAACTATCAACCAGCTGGTGAAGTAGAGAAAATCTTGAGTCTGCACCCTCCAGAAACCTCTCTCCGAATCAAACTCAGCTCTGGCGACGGACTGCTTGAACTTGGGCTCAATGGAGAAGCGCCTGGCGTAGGACTCCAGATAAGAAATGAACTGATGCTTGGTGGGATATCTGGGGAAGCTCTTGGGGAAATCGAGCAATGGGAGCTGGCAGAACTGCTTCGGGAGATGGAGTTTGAGTCGATCGTAGGTCTTTCGCTGCCATAACGAAGCTATGCAATCGCTCCGTTCGAGGATCAGAGACGGAACGCCGTTTTCTTGAAGGCAGGCGGCTACTGCGAGGCCCGAGGGCCCTGCGCCCACGACGATGGGCCTGTGAACGACCGGGCAGTTTGCTCGATTCCCTTCGTCATCGTGGCGAGAACCCATTTGGGATCACGACCCGGGAAAAAGGGTGGTCGAAGAGTGAATATCTGTAAAGGAAGTTGAAGGAAAGGAAAAGAAAGGCAGCGGTGGAAGAACGCTTTGGTCTTTCGGGGTTAAGTTCAATCCTTCCTGTTTGGGCTCTGAAAATCTGTGTTGATGCACGAGAGGAAGGGTGACGTGAGCGAAGAACCAGTGGAATTGTTGAAAGGGGAATGGAGTGGGGGAGAGACGAGAATCAGAGTGTGTTTATGTATGTAAGTATTTATGTATATGTATCAACGCATAAAAGATAACAGAAATGTGTAATATAGTCGAACAGCTTGCCACTCAAGCTTAACTTGAAAATTTAAAAAAAAAAAAACATAAAAATTTGTAGCGTATGGGTATTGAACCTTTGACCAAGTAGTACCCATATTAACTATAAATGGGGCTCATCGTTAAGCCAACAACCATACCTACGAAAAATTTACACCAAAATGTATATATAATTTTGAGTTTGAACAGCTCACTGAGTATTGAGCTTGTACAATATATGTTCAAGCTCAACTTATATAAACGAGCCGAGCTATTTGAGCCTAAGAGTCGAGTAGCTTGGTCTAAGACGAACAGAGGCTTTGTTTCATTCCTTGTTTGATTTGGAACTTATATCTTCATTTAAAATTTTTAAAAACTAAACATCTTGTTATATAAATTTTATTCAAATTTAAATTCGAAATATTCGCTCTCACTTTTTATAATTAACTAATTATTTTTTATTATCTCTATGTATAGTCACAACCAAATCAACAAATATCCTGATGTGATTATCAAAATGGCCAAATTTGGCAAAAACAAGATTGTGAGCGGCTGGCACAGTAGCAGAAATGTCAATCGCGTGAAGTGCAATTGATTGAAAGTGCAGTTGATTGAAATGGCGGGAAAATTAAGGGTTTGAAATTACGATTGACCACAAGTAAGATTAGTCCTTATTGATCTAAAGCAGTTAAGTTTGATTGCAGGAAGAATTAAATCAACCTAATGGATGGATTTTCACAATAATTTTATTTTTATAATTTATTTTGATTAGGATTCTTTTTAGAAATTATTGTATTTATGTACATGAGTTAAGGGTTGACTTGGGAGTGGAAAAATAGCTATTTTGATATTGTTTGGTTAGTTTAGGATCTTTTTGAAGTTAGTACCCTAGTAGGACACAAATTCTTAATATTTTGACTATAAATATAGTCATTAGATGGTGAACTTGGATGGCTGAATTTCCATTCGAATTTGGCATAAAATCTTATCTCTGCGTGTAGATTTGTGTGCTATTTTCTTCTTCCAAATCGAGTATTTGTGTGAGTGTGTTTCAATTATGATTCTTTGTGCTAGTATGCTTATCCTAAAACCTCACACCATGCTTCACCGTCGCATCTAGTGGTATAAGAACAAGCTTCTCTAGCTTGTGTAAATCCAATGGCAGCATGCATCACGTATAGACAAGGTTATTGAGTTTGTGCACAAAACCCTGACTATGTTGATTTTAGAAAACCTCATGGGTCTCATCCCTATGATGAAATCTAGTTCCGTTACTTACAGCTTGAATAATTCAAAAGAAGAGTGGATCTTTTATCATTCAATGGTGATTTGGAGTATTTGTTGTATTGGATTGATGGGATTGAGAGAGCTCTTGAATCGATGGAGATCCCAAAGCATCGCTAATCTTGGTGGCTTATAAATTGAAGAGATCTACATTGAGATGGTGGGAATTGATGCAAAATTATTGACGTTTGCATGGAAAACAACTTGTGCGTTCATGGAGAAAGATGAGGTGTTTTCTCTCTAAGGAATTCCTGCCCATGATTATGAAAGGCACTTGTTTTCTTAATATCTTAATCTACCAATTGTTAATTCTTGTGAAAATAAGGAGGAGGTAAATGAGGATGTAGAAGAAGTTATTTTTCAAGAGGAAATTCATGATGAGGATAATATGAAAGTTGAAGATACAACATCAATTGGAGTCGAGGAATTTATTAAACCTCCACCAAGACGGCAAGAAGTTTTCAAGGAATTCTCCCACATTAGTGAGTCCACCATTAAGGTATGTCATGATATGGTTTTAAAGGGATTAGTTGATGAACAATTTGAAATTGTGCAACAAGTTAAGTTTCTCTTACCTATAGAGTATTGTGATTTAATGATGGGAGTGGCACCGCAACAAGAATTTGTTTCCTTCATTAGTTATTATGGTGAGAAATGGGATTCCTATAGTGGTTACTTAGAGAACATGTACTCAAACCCTTGATTATATCGATTCTAGAAAACTTCATGGGGCTCACCCTTAAGAGGAAATTCAATTCCATTATTTAGAGTTGGAAGAATTCAAAAGATCTGGAGCATTTGTAGATATCCTATCATTCAATGGTAATATAGAACACTTGTTGGATTGGATTGATGGGATCAAGAGGGCTCTTGAAGCCATGGAGATCTTGGAGCAGTGCCAGTCAAGTTGGTGGCTTATAAATTGAAGGGAGTTGCATTAAGATAGTAGGAATAGATGCAAAATTATTAAGGAAAACAACCAGTGTGCTTTCTCATATAGGAATTCCTACCTAATGATTATAAAAGGTACTTGTTTTCTTAATATCTTAATCCACAAGTTGTTAATTCTTATAAAAATAAGGAGGAAATAAAAAAGGATGTAGATGAATGTAATTTTTAAGAGGAGGTTCACGATGAGGATAATGTAAGAGTTGATGATTTAGCATCAATTGAAGATGAGGAATTTGTTGAACCTCCACCAAAACAGCAAGTTTTCAAGAAATACTCCCACATCAATGACTTCACCAAGGATATATATCATGATATGATTTTAAAAGAATCAATTGATGAACAATTTCAAATAGTGTAACAAATTGACTTTGTTTTGCCTATACAGTATTGTGATTTAATTATAGAAGTGACACAATGGCAAGAATTTGTTTCCTCTATTAATTATTATAGTGATAAAATAAAGTTTTGCATAAGAAACGAGATTCCTATTTGTAGTCACTTGGAGAACATGTGCATAGACCAATAAACAAGTGAGAAAAATAGACGGAATGAGTATTAGGGATTTAAGAAGACAACTGGGATGTTTGGTGAATGAAGCTACAATCAAAGTTTCCGTGTGTGCAAATCAACAAAATTACATATAAGACTATGAGATTTGTTCTTGGAAGTTTATTCAAACTGCAATCCTCCATAGAACTCAAGGATGAGTTAATTTTCAAGAAGGGGGTTTTATGGGGTCATCAAAATGGTCAAATTTGACAGAAGTAGGATTGTGATCTATACAAGGCCTAAAGAATCAATTGGAGCGGCTAGCACAGCAACAAGAATGTTGATCACATCAGGCATGACTGATTGAAAGTGGAACCAATCAAAATGATAGGAAACTTGAGACTTTGGAATTATGCTCGACCATGGGTAGGATCGATCTTGATTGATCCAAAGCAGTTAAGATCAATCGCAGAAAGAGTTAGATCGATTTGGCAGAGAGATTTTCAAAATAATTTTATTTTTTAATATATTTTGATTAGGATTCTTTTTAGAAATTATTGTATTTATCCACATTAGTTTAGGATCAATTTCGGAGAGGAAAAAAGTCATTTTGATATTGTTTAGTTGGCTTGGGATTCTTTGGAAGTTAGTTGCCTAGTAGGACATGAATTCTTAATATTTTGATTATAAATATGGCCATTAGGGTGGTGAAATTGGACACTTCAATTTCCTTACGAATTTTGAACAAAATTTTCTCTCAGGAGGATTCATGTATCATTTTGTTCTCCCAAACCAAGTGTTTATGCAAGTTTGTATAGAACATGTTTCAATACTAATTTTTGGTGTATGTGTGTTTATTTCAAAATCCCTAAACCCTAATCCCCAAAATCCCACACCATGCTTTCTCGTTACATTTATATAATTTTTTTATTCAAATTCATTTTTGATATTTTATATATCTATATACTATTGTATATACCATGTAATCAATATTATATATATATATAAAAGCATTTTTCTATCCACCCAAATATTAACACCTCGCATAAATTTTCCTTCCAATTAAATCACCAAAAATTTTCTACCGACCTTAATAAGAAATCACACATATAAAAGGAACAGGACGGTGCACCTTTTCATGTGCTTTAATTTTTTTTCTATCCTCAAACACATATATTTTATGTATATTTGTTCCTCAACCAGATATCTTCGAATCTGTGCTTATTATCTGATGCATTTCAAACATTACCACGTTCTTCTTCGCCTCTGGGTGTTTAGTATTCACTTTATCCTTTCCTCATTTGAACCCAATTCTTATCACCCTTAAGGCATTGTTAAGTGGGAGAGTAAACAAGTGCCTCCGATGCCCCCAATCGATTCTATCGAATATACAGTAAAATATAAATAATTTATTTACTCATTATATTTAAGTTGATTGTATAACTTGATTGCTTCAAATTATCGCCTATAAACTTCAGGTGACGTTGTTATATATGTACGTAGTATATGGGATAGGGACGCACAAAATAAAAGCAAACGATTTGATCTGAGTTATTGAAGGCAAGTTGTTTCATTAGATACAAGGCCATCCAAATGATTATTATGTAAAAGTAAAATTTAGAAGGATTCGGTCGATGATGCCATTTATTTTATCGTAACCTTTTGGCTTGGATTATTCTAGCATGCATTAGTTTAAATTATTTACTGAAATTATTTCTCATAGTTTGAAAGCAATGCATCCCTTTTTAATAGCAACTCATGGATATGAAGACGGGCCCTTCATAGACTTGTAAAATTTATCTTTGGTGTTGGTGATGTGACTGCTCATTGCACACACTCGGAAACGATTAAGTTGATGAAATTCCTAATTACAGGTAATTAAATACATGAACAAGAAAATGACGTCCACTTAATCGTAATTATATATATGAATGCGTGATGAGTTAGCAATAGTTATTTAAACTACATGCATGCAGCATGACGCAACGTATCGTAAATATTAAAATATTGGGTTGACTTAATTCATTATTAAATATCATAGGCAAAGATTATTCTTGAGTCGAATATATCATAACGTGTTTAGTTAGGATCTCCTCCAAATATACCTAGTTGGCAACCCACTTCACAGTTAATTTGGTATCTAAATCTATCGCCTTAATGTATTTTTGGGGAAAAAAATAATGGAACAACCTATGGTTGTGCTTGGCCAACTGTGAACAGTATACATGTTTGACACTATCAATTTACAAAAAATTGATTGATTTGCTCAGTTCAATAGAAAAATTTTCAAATTTTCTATTACTTACTAATAATATTTTACTCAACCACTATGTTATGTCATTCTTATAAACACATTAGACTAACAATAATTTATACAATTAACATATCACATTATTTTTATACGGACATTAGACTAATATTACTTTATTCAACTACATCTTTTGATTCTTACTAATACATTTAGTAACTCATGACATTAACAACTTCCTATGTTATCCTACAAAAACATTATTATTATATTTTTTTGCAAAAGTCATCCAATCACAGTCAAAATTTTTACTATTCATCTTAAAAATTAAATCTGACCCAATCTCTCAAACTTAATTTTTATTGTAAACATTCCATCCAATCGCAGAATATAAGGTCAAAGTTCACAACGAGGACTAAAGAGTGAAATTAAATTTGCATTGAGGCAATAATTTATTTCAATAGGAACAATCAATTATATCATTGTGTTTCAAATATTAAATGCTAAAAGCAAATAAAATTAAAAATTCGAAATTAATGCATACATTCAGAAATAAAATATACTATTATATATGAAAGTAGAAAAAAACTCACATGTACGTGTATTCATATTAAATGAAGTCATGTAAGTCGTAGAGAATTTATTAGCAATTCCTATTATTATGTTAGCTTTACAATTTAGAAAATTAATAAATTCCCTTTTCAGTCTAAGCCGTGCTAGTAAAGCAGCACGCTTGATGTAAGAATAATTTGAAATTATACACAGTGTCATAGCATAATTTTGATTCTAACTATTGCAACAATTGGTCAAAGTTTTCAACTTCCATGAAAGGCATAGTAATATTAACTTCTCAAATCACGCATGTAAAGATATTTTGAAGGCTCATATGTATTTAAATGAAAAGGCCACATAACAACCTTCTTTATAAGAAAAACAATATCAATCAACTGTCAATTTAAAATGGATATGAATTAACAACCAGCTAATTGCAATTAATGATGAGCTAACATGTCCCACATCAATATGAAATCAAAACGTAGAACACAGATTTGAATTAAATTAATTATATGACTTAATACATCATGCGACATCCAAAGTTAATCGAACATATTGGGTTAAAATAACTATTATAAATCGAAACCTATAATAGAAATAGATGCAAATGTATGAAAAAGGAAAACGATGAACTACTGCAAAAATTCTAATAGCGGTGCATATGTGACTCAAATCCTATTTCCATGTCATTGCTTTTGCAGCTGCGGAAGACAAACTGGAATCTAGAATGGTCGTACGGAGTGCATTGTCAGGTATACGTCCATTGGCCACGCGAATTTCAAATTCTGTCACGTGACATCATTTTCCCGACCAGTCAGGTGCATAGAATCCCTATCCACAGCTTTCCAATTTGGGCCCAGCCTCGTACTGTTTCCACAGGGCTCAAATACGTTAAACGACTAGAACACACGCCTGTCACTGCTCTTCCCATTTCCTTTCTTTCGTTTAGTTAAATATAATTATACAATTATTTTAGCCTTTTTTATATACTTGTAATTGATTACCTTCTTATATAGTGTGTTCTTAATTTGAAGGTGGTGGAAGAGCGAATTAATTGAGGCGAGAGTCGGGCAAAGAAGAATTAATCTTTTCTTACTAAATTCATATATTTTTTTTCCTTCTAAATTTGTACTCAAGTTTAAATACAAAAAATTTTAAAAAATTTAAAACAACACAAATGCCTCCGTACGTGTTGAGTAGCTCAATGACTCCAACTTGGAATATTCTGGTCAAGACAACAAGCTCAACTTGAGCTTTGGATCAAGCCATGCAGCAGGTATTCCTTTCATTCTTGTTGTATGCGTTCAAATTTTCTTCTTTATCTTTTAGTTAAACGAAAAAAATTAAGGCTTTATCTGTTCTCAAATTATCAAATAAAAACGCACATTTGAATTATCTATTTTTCATATTTTTTTCACAATTTTCAGTGAAATACACTTTAAAAATACACATTAAAATTTAAAAGCATTTAACCTAAACACATTGAATAAAAAATAATTTTTAAAAGATTATTTAAAAAACTAAAAGAAAGAAAATACACAATGACTTATGGTTCGATATTCAATGAAAAAGCTTGTACGAAAACAAATAGATATATGAATGTGTTGGGAGCAAATATGAGTTTAAAAAGAATTCTATCCCACGCTAGAAAGTGAAAAGTGTCTTATGTGTGCGTAAGAGAGAAGATTTGATCCATAATTTATAATTTTTAAAATTTTAGATTAAAATATAATGTCTAAATCTCACTTCTAATGTATAGATTCATTGATACTTTTTTTTTAATTTGACTGGACTTTACTCCAGGCCTAGTAAGTGTTGCTACAAATAATGCTATAAATTTTGTTGGACTCCATCGCTGAGAACAATAAGTTAAATTAGAACTTATAGATCTGCATAGAACCCTACAATGGGCTACTGGCTTCTTTGAGCTGAATCATTTAAATGCATTAAATTCATGTTGAATTTTGTTTCAATGCGTCGCTTAGGGTTAGACTACACCACAATGTATTTTTAATTAAATATTCATTTTATTAATTTGTGATTTAACTTTAAATAAAACCTTTTCAAGCCAATATATATTTAAAGATTGATATTCTGGTAAATTAATTGACATTCATTATGCATCAAAACTTGTAAAGTAAATTGTGGAATCGTATTTAATTCAATGCACCCACAAACATATGTATATACATAGCCCTTGGCTGCAGTGAAAATATTTGTAATTGCATTAATTGATACTATATTATTAATAGTTTGAAAATAATTTAATTATACATTGTAAATTTATAATATTATCTTTAATTAATAAATTTACAGAATATTCTTTATTAAAAAAACCAGACATACTCAAACATGATTATTAATATACCATTATTTTTTACTATACTATATTATTATTAATGAAATAAAACTTTTTTGCTACGCAATGTGAAATTACAATTTTATTTTGAATTCTTTTATTTTTATATCATTTTCCTTCTCCCTTTAATTTCTTTATAACTTTTAATTTTATATATATTTTTTAAAATTTTCTCCGTTTTAAAATTATTTTTCATCATTTTTATTTTATTTTACAAATTATTATTATTATTAATTCTAAATAAATGTATTCTTATTATTTAAAATATAATAATTGTACAATATATAAATAAATTGCGCAATTTTACTAGTTAATAATTAAAGAACTACTCTATATATTATGTTCTCCTTTATTAGATACATAGTGAATGTATTTAATTAATTGAGATTGTTAGACAGTTAGATATAAGACTGGTAAAGCCAAGAATAAATTGCCATTTAGGGTTCAAAAGAGTTTGGTAACAGTCTCCATCGATGACAAATCTATAATCATATAATCAAATACGACTCAGAATTCCAGATTTGTTATTAGCATACAAGATTAAGATTAGATGAAAGTTGGGTTGAAGTTGATAACATACCTATTATATTATTATGATGTTGAGAACACCTCCCACATATTATGTTCTCCTTTACATCTAACCATGCATCCACACACTAAAGTAAAGTAAGGATGAGATGCTAAGATTGTTCATACAATTCGGACTAATATCTCCCACATCTGTGGCCCAAATTAAACTTTTCATTAAATTCAAAGATAAAGTGACAATAAATAATTCTTTTACCTAATTCAATACCCGAACATAACAATGTTTTTTGACTTCTTGGTAACATAAACCTAACAACACAGTCGTTTGTATTTAACCTAAAACTCTTTTAAGTTTTATGTTCCGTCATAACGAATTAATCCTAGGGAATTTGTAACCCTTTCACTTTACTCAAAATGAGACGAGTAACATGAAGATCAAAGTCAAGCGAGGCTAAGAGTATTTGGCATTTGAGCTCTTTCTCTTCTGTCTACTTCAAGCTGAAACAAGCTCCAGAAAAGCAGAGCCAAACTCCTAAAATTCCTGCATACCTCTCTTAAGTCTACTTATCTTTGTTAGATCTTCCGACTGGACCGTGTAAGTCCGTCATGAACAAAAGTTCTATGCATTTAAAATTCACAAAGTCCAACAGAATGACTAACTTGGCCAAAATATGCGCCAACTTAATAATTCTAGCAATATACTCACCAACTTAATTAATTATGAAGTTGGTTTCAAAGCTGTAATCTTCAACTTTCCCCAACAAAAATTTTTTGGTTCATATCTTTCTTTTTATTTAGACAGTTTCTGGAATTTTTTTAAATTTTTCCTTAACTATACATGATTTCTACTGCTGTTAATTAACCACCCCTTTTAATTGTATAATACATGAAATATATATTTCCAGGGATTCTGATTTGATTTTCAAATGTTTTTTTTCTGATAACCTGTAAATTACTATATATATATATATATATATATATTAATACTGACGCATCTCATAGTTTGATGATAATAAAATTGATTACCTGAATAACAAGGAAAATATTCAGTCAAGTGCAGATTAATTGGCAAGCATGTTAAAAATACAAATTGAAGCCATAAAATAGCTATTAGAGACTTTTACACACACACACACACACACACAATATATATATATATATTTAAAAAATAAAGTATTAATTTAAGATAAAGAACGTGAAAACTATGAAAACAACTTACCTTTGTTCATAATTATGGCTGAGATGACCAAATCAAAATTGTGTATTTGTTATAATTTAAAGCAAACACGTCGATCACACAGTATCCAAATACGAGTTCTTGATTGCATTATTTCAGTACATATTAATTGTCCCAAGAAGAAAATGCAAATCACCACAAACGAGCAACATATGTAGGTGCAAACCAGACCAAACTCCAAGCAACCAGAAACAGGAACACGTACTTGAAACTGTCCATGCGTCCAGCTCGATCATGATCCATGGAGTAGAGCTCCGGCCTTTGAGTCGTCCTTTGCGTGGCAATTGGTCGATCATCACGAGGACCAGTTTCCCTGTGAACACTTGCTCTTTTTGCCTCATCTGGCCTAGATATGAATCTAACAGCATATTAATGAGTCTCTATCTGGGGTAATACTTAAATACGCATGCATAAATATAATGCATGCATGCAATGTAAATAAACAAAACTGAAAAAGGTGTAAATCAATATCGGGTGCAAGCGGGAATGAACCCACTGGGCAGCATGTAAGGTAGGAATCGATCAGTTCATTTGACCATGTATCTCTCTTGCATGTAAGAGCTCATCACGCAGCAGCATACTTGGGAACATGAATTCATCTTACCATGCATGTAAGACTTTATGACTAGCTAGCTGCATGCTGAAACTCTTACTCAAGCCTCGCCATACATATATGATCCATTCCATCCATGGATGATTCAACCAACAACGAAATAAATTAGTTTTAATTAAAACTCAAATCCACGCACCCTAACAAACAAAAAACATTCCGGCATTAGTTTCAACACACATGCACACGCACATGCTAGCAATTAAAAAACCATGCTGTGTTAGCTTCCCAAAAGACGATGCTATATCCGTGTTTAAGTATACCAATTCAGACATGAGGTTGCATGATCACCAGTATTTGTGATTAATCAGAAAACCACGTGTATATGGAAGCCAGGGGTGCATGCGGAAACTTCTAAAATTCAAGATAAGCAAATTGTTCAATAAAATAAATGCTCGATAAAAGAAAGACAAGCAGAACTGCATACACACTTACCCGCCTAAATCACTTATGCCTCTTAAAGAAAGTACTTTGGAAAATGAAAAAAAGACACGTGAGAGGTGGGAGAGGTTCAACTGCATAGGTTGATCACGAGAAATGCTGTGCTGCAGGGAATATTTTTGAGGATATGAATGCAAAGGAGTTCTTTGATACTCTTGTGGAGCGCATTGCCAAAAGTGAAAATGAGGAGACAAGGGCCGCCCCAAGAAAAATTGTCTCCATGAGGTATAAAGGTGATGTCTACATTCTTGACCTTCTATCTGGCACAGAAATTAAAAATCTTAACTATTGAGTTGTCAAAGAATTTTCTGATACATTTTTTTAATTTCCTTGCCACATCAATTTATCCAATCTGAGGTTAGCTATAATTGTCTAAAGAAAAAGTAAACATTAAATGAACTCATCTGACATTTGGTACAAGAATACAATAGAATGAGGCAGCACCAGGTGGGAAGTACTCACTTAGTAGCCAGATCTTTCCTTTCGGGTAAAAGGAAAAAGGGTAAGGGGATTGGAGCTGTAGACTTCAAAAAGAAACAAAAAGACTCTGGAAAGGTAAAAGTCAAAGAAAACATTTCTTTTACGAGGAGTCCTCTCCAGTGAAAAAGATCGCGTAAAATATCACGCTCCGAGATGATAAATCCTTTTCTCTTATTTGTATTCAAGTTGCTAGGGATCTGCAAGGTTATAGACATAGGGACCTTTAGGTTGTTACTGCGTATTGGCTATATTTTAGAGTTGAAAAGCATTCTAGTGCGGTTGTGATTTAGATGAAATTTGTTTTTAATTTATGTTTTAGACAAAGAATGGTACGTTTTGCCATTTGCAAATAAAAAGATAGAATTGTTATTCAATTCTAAATTTGTTAGTTCCAAAACATTTTTGAAAAGCGGTGATCTATATATGCATGATATGGTTAATACAACTAACAAGTTCCAAATATTTGAATCTAAAGGCATAATATATGAGTTGGCAAATGAGAATTCATAAGAGTTATGACACAAGCATTTGAATCATATCTCCGTATGAAGAATTGAAAGGCTTGTAGCCAATGGAATTCTCAAGGCAGTTGATAATAAAGATAATAATAAAATACGTATGCATAAAGGGCTAAATAACAAACAAAAGAAAAATAGAGGTCGAGATGGCAATGCAAGTGTCATACTATTAGAAATTAAGCTTACTTTTCTAATATTTTTATCAAAAAATAAATTAGTTTTGCATTGAAAAATGTTTCCTTTAGAATGTGTATGTATGAAAATTAAAATAATGCCTAGATATATAGAGTTGGTAATATATTTAGACAACGTGTGTGCCTATATTCATATAGTTGGTAAATTAGGTGGAGATATGTGAAATAGTTAGGTAGTGATTAATTTGAACCGTTAAATTTTCTTAATCACTCTATTTTTTATAAAAAATAATATAAATAGGGAAGTCTTACAAATCATTTACAATTCAAGAGAAGAAGAAGAAGAAATAAAAATATAGAGTTGAGAAGAGTTGTAGAAGAGTGAGTTTATAAAGTATTGATTGAGTTGAGAAATATAAAAATTCTTAAATATTCTCCTCTCCACTTTCTCCTCTTTTAATTTTTATTTTTCTAAATTATTTTGTAAGCCTACCACACAATAAAGTAGTACCAGAGCCTTGTTAAGATGGTTGTTGTTAGTGGAGTCCTTCCAATACCAAAACTCAAAAAAGAAAATTATGAAAATGGAGCATCCAAATGAAGGTGTTCTTTGGGGGACAAGATGTATGGGATGCAGTAGAAGAAGAATTTCATATATCAAAGGATTTGGCTACTGTAAGCAAGGATGTGAAGAAGGCTGTGAAAGAGGCTAAATTAAAAGACCAAATGGCACTTTCACTTATCCAACTCAGTGTAGATAATTCAATTTTTGAGAAAATTGTCCAAGTAACCACTTCTAAAAGAGTATGAGATATCCTTGGAAATGCCTTTAAAGGCATTGACAAAGTGAATAAGGTTTGACTTAAAGCCCTTTGAGGTGAATTTGAGATTTTGAAAATGAAAAACTCTAAAGAAGTGTTTGAATATATTTTTCGATTCACCATGGTTGCAAATTAACTTGAAAGAAATGGTGAAAAAATGTCCGATAGTCAAGTTGTGGAAAAGATACTTTGATCACTTGATTCAAAGTCTGATAATGTGGTTGTAACAATTGAAGAATCTAATGATCTTAATACTATGACTGTTGATGAGCTTATCGAAAAGTTGCAAGTCCACGAAGAGAAAATCGAAAGGAGAAATAAAGAACCAATTGAGTAAGCCCTTCAAGTGAATATGAATATTGGAGAAAAGAAGGACAATGCTTATTGGAATCAAGGTGGACGCAATCGTGGCCAAGGACAAGGTCGTGGACGTGGTCAAGGAAGAAATGAAAGCTATCAACATCAAAACAAAAATTTTGAGTCAAACAAATCTTGATCATCAAAAGATTGACTAAGGGGTGACTACAATCAAAGGCAAGACGAAAGGGAGCTACAATGCTACAATTGTCAAAGATATGAACACTATTCATATGAGTTTCAAGATGAGAAAAAAGAAAAGTTCTTTTTTGTCGAAAAAATAAATAAAGTTGAAAACACAGTCTTATGGACACACAAGGGACAAAATGAAGAGTCAATGCACACCTGGTACCTTGATACTGGTGCAAGTAATTACATGTGCGGTTATATACACATGTTTGTTGAGATGGATAAATCTGTAATAGAAAATATTACCTTTGGTTCAAAGGTTCTAGTTAAAGGTAAAGGAAAAATTCTCATCAAACTAAAAAACGGAGACCACTAATTCATATCGAATGTGTACTATGTTTCAAGTATGAAAACTAACATTCTTAACTTGGGGCAATTGTTGGAGAAGGGATATGATATCCATTTGAGGAATCAGAGTCTATATTTGAAAAATAACAAATGAAATCTCTTGACTCATGTGCCGATGACTAAGAACTGAATGTTCTTAAAGAATATCAACACCAATGTGGCAAAATGCTTGAAAGCTTGCTTTGAAGAAGAGTCATGACTATGACACCTAAGAGTAGGACATCTCAACTTTGGAAGTTTAAAGGAGTTATCCATAAAGAAGATGGTGAATGGGCTTCTATCAATCAATCAACCTAATAAACTATGTAAATGTTGTCTTATTGGAAAACAATATCGAGAAAGCTTTTCAAAAGAATCAATGTCGAGAGCCAAAAAACCATTGCAATTGATCCACAATGATATTTGTGGACCCATTGAGCTAGGATCTTTGGGGAAAAAATAGGTATTTTCTACTATTTATTGATGATTATAGTAGAAAAATGTGAGTTTATTTTTTGAAATAAAAATCAGAAGCACTTTCAACATTCAAAAAGTTCAAAATCCTCGTAGAAAAACAAAATGAATTTGAAATCAAGTCAATAAGACCTGATCGACGAGGAGAGTTCACTTCAAAAGAGTTTATAAAATTCTGTAATGAGAATGGACTTCGACGACCTTGATTATCCCACACTCACCACAACAAAATGGAATAGCAAAAAAAAAAAAAGCATAAAACTATTTTGAATATGGGTCGAAGCATGTTCAAGAACAAGAATTTGCATAAGGAATTTTGGGCAAAGGTAGTAGATTGTGCTGTTTAATTATCAAACCGGTGTCCATCAAGAAGTGTGGGGAACAAGACAACACAAGAAGCATAGAGTGGATATAAACCAAGTGTATCTTATTTAAAAATATTCGGAAGCATTACTCATATCCATGTCCTAGACCAACAAAGAAAGAACTTTGATGAAAGAAGTAAAATGTATATTTTTATTGCTTATGACCTACATTTCAAACGGTACAAGGTGTATGATCCTATCGGAAAGAAAGTTATAGTTGGTTGATATGTTGTCATTGATGAGAAGAGTTTATGAGATTGTAGTTTGAAAGCCAAGCAGCAATTCACATTTTATCTAACAGAGGTGGAGAAAAATCAAACACAAGAAGAAGTGAAGCCTACAACTTCATCTTTATCAATTTAACGATCAAGTTGGTAGTTGGAATCAAGTTCAAGATATTTCACATCATTAGATGATGAAGATGCTATTGGACCACGAGGAATGAGGACTTGGGAGGAAATCTATCAACTTAGCTAAGATCAAAATTTAGTTTACCTTTTTGCATATTTTGAACCAATCAATTATGAATAAACATCAAAAGGCAAGGAGTGGAGGAAGGTTATGGTTGAATAAATTGAAGTTATAAAGAAGCATGACAAATAGAAGTTGACCACTTTGTCAACAGGTCATAAGCCTATTGGTGTGAAATGGGTTTACAAAATTAAAAGGAATGTAAAAGAAGAAATATAGATATACAGGATAAGGCATGTAGTAAAAGGATACAAGCAAAGAGGTGGAATCGATTATTATGAGGTATTTGCTTCAATAGCTTAACTTGAAACTATAAGATTTTTGATTGCATTGACAGCTCAAAGGAGGTGGAAGATTTATCAAATAGACATAAAGTCTGCCTTTTTGAATGGATTCCTTGAAAAAGAGGTGTATATTGAACAACCCAAAGGCAATGTTGTTTGAGGGTATGAAAACAAAGTTCTTAAATTAAAGAAGTCACTTTGTGGTAAGAAGTAAACACTAAGGGCATGGAACAGCCGGATTGATCAATACCTTTAAAAGAATGGATTCAAGAAGTGCTCCCATAAGCATGCTCTCTACATCAACATAAATAAGAATTGTGATATGTTAATCATTTGCCTTTATGTCGATGACTTAATCTTTGCAAGTAGCAACTCTAAGATGATTGATGTTTTTAAAAAGGTAATAACTAAGGAGTTTGAGATGATTGACAATGGATTAATGGCTTATTACCTTGGAATTGGGGTAAAACAACAAGATAATGACATATTTATCTCTCAAGAGAATTATGCCAACGAAATACTAAGAAAATTCAAAATGAAGGATTGCAAGTCTGTTAGTACTCCAATAGAAGTCGGAATGAAGCTGTCAAAACACATTGATGGTGATTGAATAAATTTCACCTTATTTAAAAGTTTGATTGGAAGCTTAGGTACTTGACATGCACAAGGCTTGATATCCTTTATGTAGTTGGCCTTGTTAATCGCTACATGGAAACTTTAACAAGTTACCACCTTTAAGTTGCAAAAAGGATACTTTGATACATCAAAAGAATTATTAAATACGGTGTGTTCTATCCTACAACTGGATACATGAAGTTGAGGGGATACGATGATAATGATTGGGCTGACGACCAAGACAATAGAAAGAGTACAAGTGAATTTGTATTTTATTTTAAAGACATGGCATTCACTTGGGTGTTAAAAAAACAATTAATTGTGACTTTATCAATGTGTGAAGTTGAGTATCTTACAGCATCATCAAGTGTTTACCATGCATTGTGGTTAAAAAATTTACTTAAAGAATTTCACCTTAATGTGAAGGATGAGACAATAATTTATGTTGACAACAAATCAGTGATCACTTTAGCAAAGAATCTTATGTTCCATGAGCGAAGTAAACTCATTAACATGCGCTTTCACTAAATAAGTGAATGTATTGCAAGAAAAGAAGTACAAGTGAAGTATGTGAAGACTGATGAATAGGTTGCTGACATCTTTATTAAGCCCCTAAAAAGAGAAATCTTTGACAAGTTACGGCATCAGCTTAAGATGAAAAAATCAAGCTTAAGGGGATGTGTTAAAAATTAAGTTTAATTTTCTAGAATTTCTAGTTCTGTATTGAAAATTACTTTCTCTAGGATATATATGTATGAGAATTGGAATAATGTTTAGATACGTGAAATTGATGATGCATTTAGATAATGTATGTGTCCATATTCATATAGTTGATGAGTTAGATGGGAATATGAAGTGATTAAGAGGTGATTAATTTGGACTGTTAGATTCCTTTAATCACTAATATTCATTCTTGATAGAAAATAGTATAAATAAAGGAGTCTTGCAAATCTTTTGCAATCCAAGAAGAAGAAAAAATTTAGCGTAGAGAGAATTATAGAATAGTGAGTTTACAAAGTGTTGATTGAGTTGAGAAATATAAAAATTCTTAAACGTTCTAATCTCCATTTTCTCCTCTTTTAATTCATTGTTTTCTAAGTTATCTTGTAAGTCCACCTCACAGCAAGAACTCATGAGATGATCGATCTTGTAAAAGGTCTTTTTGCCCTCCTGCAGCGGCAGCGACCTCCGAGGTACGGGCGCCGCCTTGCCTGCAGCAGTTGTAGAATTGGGCATCGCCTTATCCACAACAGCTGGGCCTCTGTGGCGTTTCTTTTTACTTTCCTCATCGGGCCTATATGCGAATTCAACAACTTACTTGGTTTTAAACGAAACTCAAGCTTGGCCATATATGATCCATTCCACGCATCATTCAATAACTAACACTGAAAAAATTAGTTTTAAATAAAACTCAGATATGTTAGCTAATAAATTTAAAAAATCA
Organism: Avicennia marina; assembly: GCA_019155195.1. Lineage (NCBI taxonomy): Eukaryota > Viridiplantae > Streptophyta > Magnoliopsida > Lamiales > Acanthaceae > Avicennia > Avicennia marina. The sequence continues at coordinate 13,751,512 of CM032762.1, read as the reverse complement.
GGAATGCATTTACACCACTTTGCAAGAAAGTAATCTTCCCATGAATGGTAATCAGGAATGTGCTTCCAAAAAGATGATGGTATTTCGGTTTTTAAGGGTACCTATTCAGAAATGGGCTTGCATTATCGGAAAATGGAACCCAAGGCTCATGACCGGGAGCTTCTAAATCCGTCACCAATAATACTGTTGAATCAGAAAACTACGAATATATATGGAAATCCAGGTGCAGGCAAAAACTTGTAAGAAAATCAATCAAATTGGTCAATGAAAGAAAGACATACAGATATCTTCTCGTACGCAAATGAACAATATTTAATCATTGAACTCAACATATTTTTAAATATATGCGTGGTGCTAATTAATATCGCAGCGCATTCATCTACGATATCAATTGGCAAATCCTGTGCAGAAGCAAGTGAAGAAAAATTTTTAGCATGTAAAACAATTAACACATGGGCTAACCTCAACTTTGTAGCCACTCTTGGGTTTGTCGGAATTTGATTCCTGCATCTGCGATCCCAAAAATAGTTCCTCATGCAGCCGAAATACCTAATTCAACATCCCAAGAAAACAAAAACCCTGATCACTTTCTGTTTCTTCAATCGAGTATCTATCCAGAAACAAAAAAATAAATTAATAAAAGAGAAAGGACTTTAGGCGGAGGATGTAATCCTTCCAGTTCTCCCGTGTTCCTTCAACGCGAAGCACGTCCAGCCCGTCTGCATTCCTTTCGGATATAAACAGGATCCGTGTATGGCGTAGCACATCCCGCGGATCCAGTTCAATCCCTGTGGACTTGTTGTCCATCAGAACCCTAATCGTCCAGTCCGGGGATCCGAGCTTCCGGTAGTGTTCAAGGATCCTCGACAGACGGAGGTACCCGGTTTTGCCTGGCGGCAAATCCGGCAAATGAAGAACTCCATCTGAATCAACCCTGAAACCAATCCGCTGGTCGGTTTGGTTCAGGAGTTGAGTGACGAGAATAAATATTATCTCACCCATGAATCGCGTATGTCAAAAGCAAATCAAGATTAAAGGTATGTTGTGACCAAGGGGAACCCCCACTAGAAAATGGCTGAAGTGGGCTGGTTAGGCTTGCACATGCAGAAGTCATAGCACGACGTTTCGTTGACTGATTGGGAGGCGTTTATCTATTTATAATCTATAGATATAGATAAATATAAAGGGGTAAAAGTGACCACTCTGTAATTTGATCACCGGATTACAAAACATTCATTATTGATAACTAGCCATTGTGCAAACACTGCGTGTGTGCAAAATTAAATATAAAAAAAAATTAACGAGTTAATAACATAAAAGTTTTATAGTAATTTAAGATGTATAATGTAGAAATACAATTGAACTTATTTTATTTAAACTTTCATATATGTACAAAAATTTTATATCGTAACTTTTTATTTAAATACAAATAAAAAATTGTACTACAAATAACATTTTATATATTTTTATTGTACAATTAATGTTTGCGATTATGTGTGAAATGAGTAACTTCGATGTGCTGATAATTCAAATTGAATTATCAAAACTTAAGAAATAAAAGTAATTAAATATAATGAGTTAGTTGATATTAGCTAATTAATTGAGGGGTATATTTGGAAGAATATTAAAAAACCACAACTTAGTGTTAGAAGGGATTGAAACTAGATAAATAGTACAGATATAACGGATGGGAGATTAAGTTAACTGTGCAAGGATATTTTAGGGAATAGAATAAAAGACCTAATCTATTCTTAACCATAATATAATAGTATAAACTAGTAAAAGGTGCACACTCTATACATTTGCAAATTTATTGATAAAATATAAAATTATTATATTTTAAATAATAAAATTAAAAAATCATTCAAATTGAAAACATAAAAATATTTAAAGTAATAAAATAATGAATGACTAAAAAAGTTTGAAAAAATGAGAAAATTTAAGAGAAAACATAAATAAAAATAATACTTTAAAAGAAAAAAAGAAAAAGAATTAAAATGAAAGAAAAAATAAATAATATTAGAATAAGGGTAGTTATGTAATTTGACATTGTATAACCTAAAAGCCTTATTGGCTTAATCATATAGTGAAGATACATAAATTTTATGATCAATTCAAAAACTTATTTTCGCATTAACATAAAATATATGTCGCAAGCTTCCAAAAAAGGTTTTTATAATTGAAGGCAATAACTTGTTTATAGAAACGTACATTAAATGTGCTTAATGAAAGGCCAAAATAAATAACAAATGTATAGTGTGCCTAAAAAAGTTTCTTTTATACCTAATTTAATTTCAGTCAAGTTATAATAATGAAAGGCAGAATTATATAGATAGATTAATTATATTTTTAAAACATAAACTTTATATTATTTATGGAAAAATATAATAAATTAAAATTAAGGGGAGATAATTAAATAAACGAAATTGAGAGAAGAAAGCAAAATATATTTGTATATATATATATATATATATTAAGAACATTATAATAATTATATATACGCCTAATGGCAAAAAGAAGGGGGCTTATATCTTTAATATGTAGAACAAATAAATATAATGCAAGATTCCGCAACTCATAACTGTGGAAAGATAAAGCCCATGTTTGGTTGAGGAGTTTTTGTTGGAGATGATATTTGGTATGAATTGTTTTAAGATAAGTAATATATTTGGAAGGAACGTTTTAATGAGATAAGTAATATATTTAGAAGGAACGTTTTAATGAGATGTATAGTATGATTTGTTTGAAATATATATATATATATATATGTATGTGTATGTATGTACAGTAGCGTGAAGTTTCGTAAAATGTATTTGGATGAAAATTGGGTTGCAAACATGGCCAAAGAGAACACGAAAAAAATGGCCATTAGGGGTGTTTGTCGGGTTCGGCAGGGGTTTGTCCTGGGCTTCGACGACGACGTTGAATGTATTATCATTCACGTTGGCATGCCAGCTATAAGACAACAACGTCTCACCAAATTTAACTTGACCTAACCAAAACTCCGAACACACACGCGCGCGCGCGTAATTATTTTATATATAAACACACCATTTTAATAAATAAAAAATTACGGTTTTATGCATGCACATGAGTAGTATATAATACTATTATTATCTTGTGAAATTTTAAAAGTAAAATATTTTAGATGCACATTAGTAAATAATTATGTTTTTACTGGTAACATTATTTTCTTATATGTTTAATGATTGTATTAATATTATCTGTTCGGAAAATAGTTGCACTGAATTTAAAATGAATTTAACAGACCTAACGATTTTAACAAATAACAAATGTTTAATTTTTCTAATGATAAAAATTTAAAAATTTGATAAACCTATCCGTTTTCAGCATAATTATAACTTTCCTCCCATATAGATTAGAGAAAATTTTTTGAATCAATTTATAAATAGACTTACCCTTTCTCTTTACTAACGAAGTTCCTAAGAATTAATTCGAACCATATTCTTGGCATCATTATTCTTCTTCTCTCTCTCTTCCGCGAGGCAGCCTGTTTTCCTTTCTTGTCTTTCTTTGTGCCTGTGTGTCTTTCTTCTATTTCACCCTTTCCCTTTTCCAAATCACCGCTACATACTGATTATATATATATATATATGTATGTATGTATGTATGTATTGTAGAGAGATAGAGATGTCTTGAAAATATTTATTCGACTATAGCTAGAATCTAATCCAACGAATCGAAACATATACTGATCGTGGCATAAATGACTATAATTACCACACACAGACACACGTATGTACAGATCAATGGAACTGAATCATACACTTTTGAGAGAGAGAGAGAGAGAGAGAGAGAGAGAGAGAGTAGAAATTATTAACTTCAACGGAAGTAACTCTAGATTTGGAATCCTCTAAATGTCAGAAAATGAAAATATAGCTAAAGCTGAAACATAGGATTTGATAGTTTGAACTAATTTGCTTGCAAGCTCGTGTTAAGAGCCCCGTTCACAAATCCAATAATTAGTCCAAAGAGTTTATCCAAATTAATCAACAAAGAACACCGACACCCACACACAGTAAGCAATAATCAAATAATCATCATATCAGTTATAACCTTATGCAGGTGTGTGCGTCTATATATATATATATATATATATATAGCAACAAAGATGTAAGCGAACTGTACCTTCATTTTTGCAAGCATCGTCTGTTGAGAGAAAGATGCCCATTAATCCCTTCAGGTGGGGAAGATATACAGCTGCAGCCATCAGTTTCTCCGGCAAGCCCCTTAACCTTTCGTCTTCTACTCATTATTTCAAACACCTTGCAGCTCCTGCCTGGAAAGTCCAGATCTGTATGTTAAATGACCCTAGTATATTATTTTTGTATAGGTAATGAGGTCGACAGAGTTGACTAGCTCGAGCAAATCCGACGGTCGATCTACTTGTAGTCTTCCTCTTACCCAACAAGTCTGCTGGACAGACGATTTCAAGCCCAACAAAACACGCTATGCCTATGACACTTCTAAAAATATATTTTTATTTTTCTCTTATTCTTACATAATGTTTAATAAAATTAATACACATTGATATCTTCATGAGATAAAAAATTACACTTATCCCTCCAGTCTTTCTCGGCTGACGTGTTTAAGTATTTTCAACATGTTGCATTTTCCATGCTTTTAAATCTGTCTTTTTATCATTTTTTTAAAAAGTTTCTTGTGTGCAACATCACGGCGCAATTTTCTTGTTTTTGTCTCCTCTTCTAATGGTTCATGAGATTATGCAAATGCAAGCGACATTTTATGTATTATTACACATGCCATGATACATATATTTGACAAAAGTAAAAGTATATATCATCTGCAGATTATTTGAAAGTCAAATTTGAACAGCACACATAAATTCCAGGTCAAGCTCTAATAATTTAACATTTTATTTATTTTAATGCTAGTTTTATTTTTTCTTTATTTGTTTTCCAACCTTGAATTTTCTCCATTTCATCCTTTCTTTTTCTTCTTAACGGTGCATTTGGGATGATGGATTTAAATGATAGATTTCAAATTCACAATAATAAATCTATCATACTTGTTTAAATAATAATAAATTTTAAAATTTTAAATTCTCTTTTTAAACTGTAATTTTACTAATTGAAGTGTATTTAAAATTCTTTTCATTTGGACTAATTTGAAATCATTTCATCTAAATCTTTTTTCCAAATCTAAGCAATTCCATCCAAATAGATCCTCAAAGTTTTTTATATAATTGGAATTTTTAATGATTTTGTTTATTATTACTAAAAATACACAAACTGTTGTATATATAGGATAAAAATTACATTTTTTTTACGTTTAAAAAATGATCATTACTCGTAGTCTTAATATCTTGAGTTAAAATGTGCAAACCCATAGATATATGCTCATGTGTTGGGAATAAAAGTTGCCTAGCCTCTTACACATTGACTTATTACCTTTGGGTTTCAACTTGAACACGCATCATAACAACATTTTTACAGGCATTGGCAGCACTCTCTTTGATCAGACGGAACATATATAGAATGAGGAAAACTGTAACAGAAGATAGAAATTTTCTGAAAAGCTTTAGAGGGATTAAAGATGCAATCTTGTGAGGTGAAATAGCTGTTAAACGTATACAAAAACCTTGAAGCATAGAGTTCATCAGATTTCACAACACTGTTTGGCCTTTGTTTGCTTTTGTATATTAGATTTTAAGAACAATTACCGCGCCTTCTTCTAAGATTTGGGCTTTGAGACCAGCTTATCAAATATAAAAAATTGCACATACCTCCCCCATACATATTGACTAACATTTGAATCCATTTAGTGAATGGCTTTGCACAGATCAATCTTTGAAAAAATTACATACACTTCTTTTGAAAAGAGATATACGTAATTTTTCATATTGAGGAAGGTTGATCTATACAAAGCTCGAACTTACCATAGAGCTCAATTTGGAATTCAACAACTTTACACAACTGCAATAACGTCCTCTAGTCTTTAGCATGGGGACAACGTTAATCAGCATGTCAAGCAGAAAATTCAACTGTCTACGGCCATACACTTGAACATTTAAGTAAGTTTACTTAGCCTGCTGGTTTAGTTTTGGCAGTTTTGGTTACTTGGTGGATGGATTAACGATGGTAGATTCCCTTTCGATCAACAAAATTGATGTAGATAAAGGGAATATCATCTGAATGCAAATACTTGATAATGGCAGTGACTCATGAGCATTATTTGCATTACACGCACAAATGATCAATTTTTATTTGCATGGGCTTTCAATTGGTGCAATTACAAGTCGAACAACTCCCCTCATAAAATCACAACTCACAAAATTTAATTAGAAGTATTTAAGAATATAAAAGGCTTGTTCACCGTGTCTATTCTTTAAGTTGTAAATGGGAGTTCTTAGAATAAGAGGGTAGCAGCTCAGATGACTGAAGGGTATTGAACAATGTTTAGCTTTCTTAGGACAATCGCGTGTGTCCACATGCATCCTTGCTGCTATTTTCCAATCTGGGATTTATTTTTAGCAAATATTTTGCGGCCTTATACAATAACATTAAAAATTCCCATTTCCTTATGGCATGCATGCATGCGAACTATATTCCCTCTTCCAACCAATGATTCGTACTGCCTAAATATTTTCACTTACTAGAAAATATTACTATCTTCACATGAATACCACTCGTTTGAGGATGTAACAACTAAGTGATGATTATATATGAAACTGATGTCAATTTTTCATTTAATGATATTACAATAATCGGTGAAAATGGGACCCTAACCCACAAGAATTGTGCTCCAACACTTCCTGAATCCAATTCTTCGTTAGCTAAAGAAAAGTCAAGAATATTTCTATTTCAAGAGTTCACCTCTTGTACATGAATTAGGGATTTTTGTGTGTTGTATTTTATGGTGAAATTTGTTAGCAAATGAGCAAATGATAAGATGTTCATGTTTGGTTCCATTTGTTGAGTGGATGTATGACCAAAAAATTGGACAATATTTTCTAAAGAAGAGTTGAACATAACATGTTTGATGAAATGCCATTAAAAGATGATGTTATAAAGAGTTCATCTCTTCGAGCTGATTTAGAGGCTTGCACATATATTGAATTTTTTGGTGAAAATTATTAGTGAATGGACAAATAATAAGGTGCTCAAGCTTAGTTACAATAGTCTGGTTTGCTTGTGTATAGTTTGCACATAACATATTTGTTGAAATGCCATTGACGAATGATTTTATGAAGGGTTCAGCTATTGGGCACTGAGTTATGGGCTTGTATGTGTGTTGAACTTATGGTGAAAATTGCTAATGAATGGTTTAACAATAAGGTCTTCATGCTTGGTTAAAGAAGTTTGGTTTGCTTGTGTATGGTTCGGGCATATGCTATTTGACGTGATCAAGATCACGATGCAAACAACGGTGTAATCGGACTCGAATCCGATAATCCCAAAGATGCAAACCGGGTGAAAAATGCTAACCTAACGTGATAGGATTGGATTGAACCCGATGGAAACGACCACAATCAGCACACCGAATACTGATTGATACGTTACAAATCACATGGACCACTTTGGAATGACTCGATTTAGGATAGGAATTCACGAGAAATTGAAAGGCACAATTTCAGGGAATTGAGAAGAAACGTAAATTGATTAGAAACTCTGTCTACATTGTCTGAATCTCCCCGTTTTCAACTGAATAACTACTATTTATACTAAATCCTATCAGACTCTAACTTAAAAACCCATATGGGCCAATTTTTTAATAAAGTTCATTAACAAATAAACTAAAATTAATAAATACTAAAATAAATTTCATCGAGTCCTTAGATCGCGTCATGCCCCTCCTCTTAAAGGCGAATTGTTCTCAATTCGAATTTATATCCTCCTGGATCAAACACGAATTTTTGGAAGTTCCTTAACTTTTTATCACCTCGCTGAAACTTCAGCTTCATCTTTCCATGAGTCCAACACAAAAATATCAGCAACAAACCATATAAAGAAAGAAAAAACACTGACGACTTGTCTGGATATGCATATGTAGCCTCTACAAATAAAAATATCTTCAACTCTTATGTAGTACAATTAGACAAGGCATCTACTAGATGATTAAATGGATTAAGGTACACGTGGCTCTGTACAAGTTTAATCTTCCAATCTTTTACTTGTTCTTCATTCTTGTGACTGTCATCAACTTCCACTTTAATTTCTGTGGCTTCTTCCATCTCCGCTCTATTCTTTTGAATTTCTACGGATTCTGTTATTTCTTTTCGTTCACCTTTCTCCTCAATTTCCAGATATGTGTTAATACTGCCATTATCTTCATATTGTACTTTCTCCGGTGGCATTTTCTCTGCAATCCTCACTTCAATCAAAGATGACATCTCTATGGATAAGCCTTTCTTCTCTCCCATAACTTTGCTAATGCCAATATGAGTATCAACTTACTCGTTTCGACATTCACTTATGTTATGCCCACACTGAAAGCAATTAAGACACAACCAAAATTGACTTTCAATATAAGAATCTGATACCTTGGATATCTCGTCGTACTTATATTCCTCCTCATAATCATTCCGATCGTACTTCACAGGTTTGACATGATGCCTATGTCTGCCCTTAGTTCGAGCTCGGCCTGGTACTGGCTGCCTCTGCGTCCAGGTGGCCTGGACAATGAACCGTCTCTTTCTAAGGTTGTGGCTTGGGACGCTTTTACGCGCCATAATTGGTCTTGTATATCTGTCATTCTGTCCTGCATACTCTTCATTCTCCTGGTAAGCTTTCTCAATTCACCATTAAGAGATTAAAATAAAAATTTAATCTCATCAGGGCTATTACCCTGTCCTGAATACTGGCTTGTCATCACGATAACTGGACTACAAATAAACAATAATAGCAGATAACGTTTAGTAATAAAAGTCCTCACCAACCTCGCTACTCTCACTCCTCTCAAGTGAAGGCTCTTTAACACTTGTTTCTTACATCCACTCGTGTATCACACACACTCAATCTAATCCTCACAAATTTTAATTTCTCGTGCCCTTCTCGTGTTATTCTAAAATGGTCTCAATAATTCAAGCAATGTAATAAATACAAGCACTCGGTATGATGGATATAGGGCTACAATAAAAAAAAAAGAGATGAGATAAGCAAATATCTCAATCTGCAATATCCCCAAATACAACCCTTACAAAGGTTAAAATTAAATAAATAAAATAAAATTCCTCCCTTCTCTTTTTTTTTTGTCCTCCTTTTTTTTGACCTCTTTTTTTTTTTCAAACTGACGTGATCAAGATCACGACAGAAATAACAGTGTAATCGGACCCGAATCTGATAATCCCAGGGACGCAAATCGGACGAAGAACGCCAACCCAACGTGGTAGGATTGGATTGAACCCGATGGAAACGACCATAATCAGCACACTGAATACTGATTGATATGTTACGAATCACACGAACCACTCTGGAATGACTCGATTTGGGATAGGAATTCGCGAGAAATTGAAAGGCACAATTTCAGGGAATTGAGAAGAAACCTAAATTGATTAGAAACTCTGTCTACATTGTCTGAATCTCTCCGTTTTCAACTGAATAACTACTATTTATACTAAATCCTATCATACCATAACCTAAAAACCCACATGGGCCAATTTATTAATAAAGCTCATTAACAAATAAACTAAAATTAATAAATACTAAAATAAATTTCATCAGGTCCTTGGATCGCGTCACAATTTTATGAAATGTTATTGAAGGATGATTTTATCAAAGATTCACCTCTAGTAATTGAGTTAGGGGGTTGTATGTGTGTTAAATTTCTTGGTGGAAATTGTTCATAAATGAACAAATATGAGGTGTTAATGCTTGGTTAAAATTAGTTGGTTTGCTCGTGTATGGTTTGTTTTGACATGGTTTACCGAAAACATGTTTGATAAAATGCAATTAAATAATGATGGTATCAAGGGTTCACCTTTTTATTTATAATTTGCTTGTGTATTTAAATGTTTCAAATGTAATCATAACAATAAAGTGTGTATTCTTCCTTTTTCACTTTGTTACCACCTATATACAAAATTTCCAATCGATTCAACAAATTGAATTGAATTCAATATATGTTAGTAGCAAATTTTTTATCCTCAAAATATATATCATATTTACCTTAAATTGTGGATATTATTTTGGGACCCACTTTGCTTAACATAAAATCACATATTAATTAACTATACTTTTATTTGTTTTATGTGTTTGAGGATGACTTGAAGATCATATTTTGACAGTCGAGTAGGCTCTTATGTGACCAATTCACAGGATAGGGGAGACAAGTAAGGTGTGAGCAACCTATGCTTGACATGATTGTTCTCAACGTACGTTGTAAATTTACAAAAGGTCTGTTGTTAGGATGGGCTCATAGGTTATTACCAAAAGGCAATTATCCTATGCATTAATTAGCTCCACTTCTTCACCCAACCCTAAGTTACAAGCAATACAAAATACATTAGAAAGCACTCAGTAGTAGCTATCAGAAAAAGATGTTGAAATTGATGATTATAAGACCAGATTAACACAAATGGATAAGAAATTAGATAAATTTATATGACTTGCTACTGAGAACTCGGAACTCAACTCACTTGATGATGACAAAAGGTGAGAAAGATGATGAAGATATCAATAGTTAGATGAACAAACTGCATGTTGCCCAATATTTTGCATTCCTATATTATGTTGACTTTAGACTAAATGTGACTGTATAACTTTTGGTTTACATTGTTGTCTATTTGTATTTTATCTTTTGGTAGTCTTATTACCATTAAAAATATTACATATTTATTGAAAAATTTAGTGTATGGATTTTGAAATTTATTGTACAGAACAATTAGAAAATTTTAAAAAATTAAATAAAATTATTTTTTAAAATTTGTGAAAAAGCCATCCCAAATCTATGCTAAAACATTAGCCAAAATACACATTTCAAAACCGTACTAGATTATATGTCCCAAATCCCTGCAAGAATATTCATTCTAAAGTCGTATCAAAAAGTTGTCTCAAAGTCGTGCAAAAAAAAATCGTCCTAAAATTATATCAAAATAACTATTTTAAAGTCATTCTAAAATAATAATTCTAAAACCATGTCAAAATTGAGGTAGCTTGTTAAACTGTCCCAAAATTTTAGGACAGGGTCATTTGGGACTGCTTGCAATCCATCCCAAATGCAGTCTCAATTTGAAACTTTTCTTCTTGTGAATTAAACTACAGTTGATATCATGTTATAGACTGCTTGGTCGTCCACGCCTAATTTTAAACTAGAACTCGAGATCCTCAAGTGTGACTAGTCAACAACATTTAAACTAAGGATATGTTCGATTACTTATTATGCACATTTATTTTTTACTTAAAAATTTTACAAATCAAATATTTTATTTTCAAAATTTTATTCAAATTCATATTAAAAAAATTTTTTTCTTTTATTTTTTATAACTAATTATTAATTTTTCAATAATTATACATATTTACAATTAAATCAACACATATAATTTTTCAAGCCATATTTATTTGTTATTATCCTATTAAAATATATAATATCTTATTATTCAATCATTATTAAATACCAAATATATATAGATAAATAATTTTTCCACCAACTTCAATCTTATACATCCAACGTAATTTTGATCTCTATTCAAATTACTCAAAATTTCTTCCCTTCATATTATTAGGAAACAAACGTAGCCTAAACATTTTTGGTTTATTATTCTTGCAAAGTCCAGATTTTTAAAAATTTGGGACAAAACACAATTGTCCAGTTAGTAGAACAAGTATAATTCCCACAGAAGCCATTGAATTATTTAAGTATCATGTTAAGAAAACTACTCCAGTCCCAGCAAGCGTTTGTAGTCCAACGGTGAGGATAATTGCCTTCCAAGCAATAGACCCGGGTTCGACTCCCGGCAAACGCACATTTTCTAGAGACCTTTCTTTTTCTTTTGTATGTATCTTTCCTCTATGCTTAGCGCTTACACTAAACCTGGGCAATCAATGCTTCTTTCCCTCTTATCTGTTTTGATTATTTATTTTTGGTCCTCCTGCATTGAATTTAATTATAAAATAAATCCATGAATTTTAATTAATTGCTATACAATCAATTATCTATTATCATAAGTTTTAATTGACAAATCAGATATTATTAATTTGCTTTTGCAGAACATAGGGGCAAACTCGTCATTGCAGTAATCTACCAGTACCCGAAACGCCGTCGTCTCGCTGTCCAGCCATTTATGCCCCATCGAACCGGGAAACAATGCACAAGTTGGGGGCAAAGTCGTCATTGCGCGGTGCTGGAAGAGGCTGCCCTCAAAACGCAGCCGCTTCGACCATGCGCCACTGCACCACTTTGCGCAGCCCCACGGTCCGCCATTGCCGACATCTCTTCCGTTGCTTCGTAAGACTTCCTCTGCTCTTGTTTCCCATTCGCTAGTTTTCCTTTCAATCTATCTCATTTTCCGTTCCGTACTTGCAGATAAATAATACTGATTTGAAGAAACTAGTCGAGTAGAATGGGGGCGGCCGGGAGAGAAGCGTCGATTTCTCTGGACGATTTGAGGGACAAGAACTTGATGCAACTGAAGAAGCTCAATACAGCCCTCTTTCCCGTTCGGTACAACGATAAATACTATGCTGACGCTCTTGCTTCTGGTGAATTTACCAAGTTAGGTCTGTTACGGTTGCTTTTTTTATTTTTTGGATTCCCTATTTTCCCGGATTTCTTGATTGGGTTTTTCTTGTTTGTTATCTGACTGTAAGTGGTAAAGCTTCTGACTTCTTTTGTGATCTTTATCGTATGTAGGGTGATAGGCATGATACAATTGGAAATTAATGTGTAATGAGTAGTCAGTTGACACTCATTGTTATGCCTTGAAATATGGTGTAAAAGAATGTAATTTCATTGTTGTTTCACATCTTTGGTTACGATTTTAGGCTCATTATTGCTTTATACACTGTTTCCATTATTGGTATCTTGGTCCTGGTTTCTTGTATTGTACCGATGTTAGCCATAATATTTTCACCTGTTTTTGTTCATTATCATGTAGAAAAGAATAGCAAATTTGTTGGTACTTCATTTGTTATTAAATTTTTATTCTGGTCCTGAATTTTGATTATAAGTGATATGTTACCATCTGCCCTTGCTAAGTCTAGACTTTAAGGGCATTAAAAGAAAATTGTTCACTATTCTGAAATATAGTTGTTTTACTTGACAGAAAATTAGCATATTAAAGGAACCGGAACCAACTTCGCAAAATCCATATCACCTACTCCTATAATTAGGGCTTGAATCTGTGACACAGTCATAATCAAAATCAGTGTCTTGGGCTTGCTGCTAACTACAAACCAGGGACAGGAGTTTGATCCCTTATGGGTTCTTCGCCTTGATTATGTTATTAGTACTTTTACATCACTTGGCTATAGTATTTTACCGACTGTTCCATCCCACAACCAGTGCAAAAGGATCCTCAATGGTCCTTTTCAGCCTATGGCCACTAACATAATCTGTCAAATTTACATTCAAGAGGTAAGGAGATTTAATTTTTCTCAATCGTATTAGAAAATCATGAAATAGAAAGGGCTGATGCAAATACTAGGGTTCTTATGCAACAGGACAGTGTGCTTTGAATATAATAGGTGAAAGAACAAGTGATGAACTATTTCTAAAATTGTAGACATTATAAATGCTTGCCCTCTATGTTTAACTGATGGTTAGGAGATTATGCTTACTTGTTTAAACTTGAATGTTTTGTCTTTGCAGCCTATTACTGCGACATTTGTGTTGGGTCTATTGCATGCCGCCTTGAGAAGAAGGAAGGTGGTGCTGTTCGAGTTTACATAATGACCTTGGGTGTTTTGGCCCCATATCGTGGGTTGGGTATTGGTAAATTATTGGCTTGTCTTTTTTTTCCCTTTTCCCTCTCTCCACCTTTAAATATTTGGAATTAAAAAGCTGGTTAGATTGTGAAGGCTAAATTGGTGAACTATGGGATGCAAACAGTGGTGAATTTCTTTTTTGATAAATATGAACTTCATTGATAATTCCCCATGGTGCTTACCTGATGCTTGATTTCATTGAAGTGAGAGAGAGGTGTGAAGGATCGAGAGCTGGTGTCAAATGACTTTTGTATTTATTTTCCCCTGTAACTGGCTATTACTGACTGTTCAGCTGCAAGTGACAATATTTAAGATGCTTATTAGGATTATAATAGTATGACACCAAGCTATTTTCTAGTTTTGGATTAAGTTGTCTCAGCAAGAGAAGAAGCAAAAAAAAAAAAAACGAAGAAAGAAAGCTGTCTTCTGCTGTCGATACAGTCATCTATTTGGAAATATTGTTTGTCTGATCTCATACTCCTTTCCTGGATGTGGTGTAGGTAAAAAGCTGTTGAATCATGTGCTTGATCTTTGTATGAAGCAGAACATCGGCGAGGTCTTCTTGCACGTGCAGACAAACAACGATGATGCCATCAAATTCTACAAGAAATTTGGCTTCGAAATCACAGATACAATCCACAACTACTATACAAATATAACACCACCGGATTGCCATGTTGTTACCAAGATCATTCCTCTATCTCAAACAAAGAAATAACAGCTGGGAGCTAGTTCTTTGATCGATTGAACACTTCCATTTTTTGGATCTGAATAGCGTTGGGTTGTCATTTGTTATTCATGAATATTGCCAGCAGCGAGTCTTAAGGAATTCAATGTCTATTTCCAAAGTGCACAAACCTTAGTCTCTTGCCTGAATTGGCAGGACTCGACATAGGGGGTTGATGCATTTTATATAGAGTTGCAGAAGTCAAGTTACAATTATGTTGCATGTAATGCCTGCTCTTTGTTGAGGATAGCACTGCCTGTTGGCAAATTTTGTTTCAGTAAACAAGTTACAATGCTAAAGGGCACCCCCGTTGATGAGATTTTAACAGCAGTTTCTCATGCAGACAACTGAGATGTGATTTTCATTATAAATATTGGGTAGTTTTCTAGGCAGGTCATTGTTTGTCATGCCAGTTCTTTGTGTTTCTAAAGGGTTAGTATAATTCTTATTATCAGTGAGAATAATGGTTCCAAAGTCTTATCAGTCATAACAAGACAAGGAGTAATTACACGATATGTTGACACTCACAAGATGAGCTAATTATTGATGTATGGGAAATATGATATGACAGGCGCATCTGACCCCTCTTAACATTCTGAAATCTCTAAGCATACGATGTACTTTTTCTTTATTAATTTACATTATTAAATCATAGCATACACAATTATTTTTTAGGTAAATTATAAAAGATAGCAAACATCAAGAAAACAAGAAAGATCGAGCATAGCATCGTCATACAAATTTTGTGTTCATGTGTGTGTTAGTGTTTATATATGTGTTCACATCCTTTTTTCTCCCTTCATAATTTCTAGGTGAATCGCTTTGTACATATCCAAACCATCATTTCCTCAAAATATGCATCTCCATCCTCTTTTAATTGATTTGTCTGTGATGGGTGGAATGCCATTTGCAATTACTTTGATTAGCTCCATCCAGGCCTGGGTTTGTCATGACTCATGAGCAGCATTAATTGTCTAGGGCTCCAACTCACTGAAAAAGTAGTTAAGTTTAAGTAGTGTATTAATTGAGTGTAGTCCCAATTCTAACTATATGGTGTAAATTTGAACTACTGAAAAAGAAGCTAAGCTCAAGTAGTGTATTAATTGAGGGTAACTCTAATTCCAACTATATAGTGTAAATTTGAACTACTGAAAAAGTAGTTAAACTCAAGTAGTGTGTTAATTGAGTGTAGTCCTAATTCCAACTGTATAGTGTAAATTTAAATAATAAAAACACATAACCTCAACACAAATTATACTTGCCACTCAAAATTATTTATATTAATGAGTTCTTAATCAAATAGAAAATTAAACAATAATAATTGGAAGTCTTATCAAGATTATTGCCATCTTTTTATAAATTGTCAAACAAGTCATTGCATGCTTATGCGTAATAAAAATAAGGTCTTTACACTCTCTCGATATCCAGTATTTGGCGAATATCATGGCTAATTAGTGATTTTGTCTTGACAAAATTAATGAATATTTTATGAAGTATAAAAAAATGTTTGATTATAAAAAAATTTTTAAATGAAAATTTGATTCCATTTCAATTTTTATACTTACGTTTAATGTATTAATTATTAAATCTTCTGACTGCATGTAAAAATAATGATTAATTTTTAATTTGTAAACATTACTTAGTTGTTAATAAATATAATGATTAAAATTTAAACATATGCCATAAAAATAAATAAATAGAAATTTAATTGAATAATATATTTAGATTTTGTATATTTCGAAAGGCATAAAACCCATCAAAATTACGAAACAAACAGAGCCCAACGGATTTTCAGTCTCTCCTGCATCTTGTGAATTTTAACATAAAAGCAGACAATGCAGTAGTTTAGATGACAGGCAAAGCACAAGTTTCGCATGTTCAATAGCCCTTCACCAAACCATTAAGAACATACTCAACCCAACCCAACTGCCAACACTAACCTCTCCTCATTGCATGAGTGCATTTATGAAATTAATTTGAAATATTTCTGCGGCCAACAATCTCTCAAAGACTCCTAAAAAAACAGATAATAATCAATGATTCTTGGATTCACAACATGCACAAATACAACACGCAATAATATACAGACAGCCTCGGCCTAAAACCTTAAACTATAAAAAGCGTCTGTCAATTGGACATTTAAGTCGAAAAACTTATAAGTTTATTCCTTGGAGGACTTGTTGATTAGCGACTTGTGTATGTGTGGGATCACACCACCACCAGCAATGGTTCCTTTGATTAGAGTATCGAGTTCCTCATCGCCACGTATGGCCAGCTGAAGGTGGCGCGGTGTGATACGTTTCACCTTTAAATCCTTACTGGCATTTCCCGCCAACTCCAACACTTCTGCAGTTAGGTACTCTAAGATGGCTGCAGAGTAGACCGCAGCTGTGGCACCCACCCTCCCATGGGCAGTGACTCGCCCCTTCAGGAGTCGGTGTATGCGTCCAACAGGGAACTAGATGAAAAGGTAAAGTCATAATCTACTGTATGTCCATTGCAAAAGTATTATAAGATGAAATATTATACATTTTTGCAACAAAATTGCGGGCTGAAACATAAGTAGTGATTTCTACAGAATTCCAGAAGTATCAACAAATTCTAACACGGAAGAAAAAAAAAGTGCAGCTCCGAGGTAAACGTAAAACGTAGAAGCATGCTCGATAAAAGCTATATTTATTCCCCCAGTCTTTCACAATCTATCATTGAATCTAGAAAATGTATGATTTGATGTCACGTGAGCTCTAGAAAGATATTGGCCATTACAGAAACAAACCCATAGTTATACTGGTTGAGCCACTAGCCTCTCGGCCTAGGGATACAAGAAGCTCATTTATAACTCAGTTGAGATAAGATGGTATGAACTCAACCAACCAGGGCTTTAGACTGACAGAGGCATTCGAAATAATTTTAATAAAGATTTTATGTTTTCAACCTTAAATGCATTACAGTTGCTCTTGTAATTACTAGCAAACACCAACACATTCTGAAAACTTGACTATTTCCTGAACAGCTGTCATGAAGTAAATATAAAAAATAAAGAAGAAAAGCTAGTCTTAGCTCTTGTTTCCACTGCTTGCCTCATAGAGATCCAGTGCATAAGCAAATAAATGAAACTGAGTCCAAACATGCGTTATTACAGGTTGAACATGCAATGAAACTATGTCATAGTCAGCACTACTCTTGCATCAAAGAACCTCGCTCCACTTGTATGATAACCACCCTACAACCAGCAATTTTCAGGTATTTTGACAATCCATCTCTAGACAAATATATCAATTCTCATAACAGATCCAAGACGGTATGCAACCTTCAGATGAGACAATTTCTTCAATATCTTCACAAACTAGAAACCCTGTTGAAAACAGAACCATACAATGCCTATTGACACTCATGTTGGTGCAGCTAATTCTGCCATCATTCTAGAGCTACAATAAGAATGCCGTACACCTTTTCAGTTAAGAGTGGATTACATCCAAATAACCTGAGATTTGTCCAAACTACATACAGTCCTTCTAAATTGAGAAATTGCCATTATTCTCCTAAAATACGAAAATCATTACCCCAGGATCCACCTCGTAGGGTTCCAGTGAAAAAAAAATCTGCGTAAAATACTTAAAGTGCCCTACTGTCAAAAAAGATAGCAAAATTGACTAAATTCCACCAAATTTCATGTACTACAATATCCTCTGGGCCTACCAAAGTACGATGCTAATACTTGAACAACATATATGCAATATGTTTAATATTGCAATGAACTAAATTGTAATATTTGTAATAACTTATTTCTGTTTTTTTTGTTAACTTATTTCTGTTTTTTTTGTTAACTTATTTCTGCTTTTTAACTCTCTTCCATTTTTAGAACTCTAATTTTTTATCTTCCATTATTTTTCAAATTTTAAATAATTGTATTTATAATAAAATCATAAAACTTAATATCTAGAATATGTTTTTCTTCATATTTTCTACATCAAAATACACTACAATTATGACATTTTAAAATTTACTTTCTATTTGTTTTTTCTTTTATACAATTAAATTAGTAAAAAATACTGAATGAAAGATAGCTTTAGTGATAACTTGAATTAAAAGGTTTTCCAATTAAAAAAACGCAAATTTTTATAAACTAAACACATTCTAAATAAACAAACATCAATTTTCTGAATTAGATTCTAGTTTTGCAGCCCCCTACTTCTACCATGAAAAAGCATTTAACAAGAAAGTGAAACAAATGGAAAATGAGAGATGGCATTGGTAGACAAACTGAAGAAAAAATTAGTTCATCTGTGGAAAACCAATCTCTACGATTGTCTGGCCAATGCTCAATTTCTCTTGAAAAAAAAAAAAAGCCTTTCATTTATGCACAGTTGCAAGTAATGCAAGCACCCACAAAAGAAAAGGGCACCTACCCCAAGCAAAACAAAATTAATAAAAGAAATGGAGGGAGAGAGAGCTCATATTGAGTGTAAAATAAGAAAGAGGTTATTCATAGTGGCAAATAACCCATTTCAAAACAAGAGAGCTGAAAGTGAAGATAAGAAGACCTTCTCTCATTGTGCCAAATGCCAGCCCTTAGTGAGAAAGGGGGCAGCACCACTTCAAGTCAAATTCGAAAATCTTCAAACCTTCATAAATTTTCCATCTCAATCTTTCCTCAACTTTGAAATGGGCTTCACTTCCTACAGAGAGAAAAGCACCCCGCTCAAGCCTCTCTCTTTGTAATCATAGCCGCTCTTCTTTTCAATTTTTACTTCAAGAAAAATGGAAAAGATGATTAATTTTGAAAAAGGGCAGACCACATACACATGGATTGGAGAAGGCATTCTAGAGATCAAAATGATGACTAGATGAGTGGGAAATCTTCCCTTAAGGTAGACTATTGGCTTTGCTTTGCAACATGCCAATCACAGCCTTTTTTTTGACCATTCACCAGTGCAAAATCCAATTGAATTGGCTACAACTTGGCAACATATAAGAGTTTTCTAAGCTTCAAAGAGAGAATGGGCAGTGTTGTATAATGAATGCTGCTCCATTATCCCTTTTTCTGAAATCAAGATACAAAAGCATAAATGGTATTATGGTAATCACAAGATATAGCATATTCAATATTTTAATTTTTTTTACAGAGAAAGGTAAGGGTGTACAAATCTTTTTGCTTAATCCGATCAGTGAATGTGATGATTTCCATGATTTAGAAGATAACGGTAATTTTAACATCTATAAGGGCTACATGTAATTTGGGTAAGCCTCAAGTCTGGATGTAATTCACCCTTTCATCTTTCAGTTAATTTATTGAGTTTTTCTAAGAACTCAGAGGGTGTTTGGCTTAGTTTATACGTTCTTCACAACATCTTATAAGATATTTGGGTGTTTATAAACTCCTCAAAAGTGAAATTTTTAAGAAAAGAGTTTATAAGCTCTTAAAATAAAATATTTTGAACTTATAAGCTTCATGAAAATAAGTCGGCTTCTCCCAATTTATTTTCAAATATCTTATAAGTTACTTTATTATATATATCAAATTAAATTAAAAATAAACCAAACATCTTCTATTACATAGATTGATAATTTTTAATTTATTATTATCATTATTACACCAAAAAATTATAATTATCTATAATTATAAATTTTAACAAAATCTTACAAGGCGTTCTATTCAAAAACTACATGAGCTTATTTTAAAACTAATATATACGAGCTTATAAACTACAAAAATATCTTATAAGTTATTTAAAATAAATTTACCCAAGCAACCTCTTAATTCCATGGCCTAGCATAACTGGTCCACATAGGTTATCCATTCAGTTGCTTTTGCAGCTATAAATAAATAAGAAAGATCCATCAAAATTGAGCTCTTCGCTGTCGAATGCCTTAACCTTTTCCAGAATAAAAAGAACGCAAATTGACTATTCTTCGATGAGGCGTCGACAGTTTCACAATGAGCTACCAGAGTACAGTTGCGTTCACAGAATTCTCTTCAATTCCAACATCGAATAAATTCGCAACCAATTATCCGCAGGAAGAAAATATGTATATCTAAAGCAAACCCTATCCCCAGTAGAACAAATAAGGACATATAATCATGGGAAAAGAAAATTCCCCGAAAAAAGAAGAATCCACGGCACGCAGTTGACCAAAAATTAAACGAAATTAAACATAGATGAAGAATGGTAAAAGAAGCAACCAAATTGAATGGATCCGAAACCTAAGGAAAAAGAAAAGAAAACCTGAAGACCAGCCCGAGAAGAGCGAGAGGTTGGTCTCTTCTTGTCCTTATCTTTGTCCTTCGACGCTGGGGTTTTCCCTGTCAACAGCCCCTTCGCCCCTTTGCCCGACATTCTTCTCCGTTGCACAGATCCAAACACCTCTTCTTTAAAATTCAACGAAGGAACAGAAAAATTGTTGGCAGTCTCGCAAGAAAGAAAGCAAATGAGAGGATCGAGCACTTCTCTTTCGGCAAACCGGGGAACTGTTTGGATTGCGATTCTAAAAGCTTTAGGTAGCCTCTTTATTTCACTTTGCCCCCTAATATATGTTATAATTGGAAATTTACTCCCGCAGAATTTCAAATTTAAGCATTTTTATTTATTTTTTTTTAGTTTTTTTGCCAAAAACACCGCATGATCTAAATTGAAAGTTGAGAAGGCCTAATTTATCCATTCTAATTAAGCCAAGTATATGTCTATGGAGATGGTTAGAGTCAAACATCACTGATACACAAATGGAATATACTTGGTTTGTAAAGAAATTTGCAACAACGTTTCCTTCCCTATATATGTGAGAAATATGAATATGAACTTGGTTTGTAATTGTGTTGATTCTGAAGATTATGCTTTGAAGTAATTAATGTCCATGCGAAGAGAAAGAAATAATGCTAATGACTGTTTGAAAATCTAACTCTACCCAAAGTGGGAAGAGGCATCTGTACAAAGCTAATTCTAGTCTCTTTGCTAGAGCCCACATTTCAGCGAATGTGTTGATAACATTTCCAATGTATTCTTGGAAGGCCATAACAACGTTGCCTTCCAAGTCACGGATCACTCCACCAACACCCACTGCACCTATAGAAATATTAGCTGCACTATCTATGTTTAACTTGAAATAACCTACATCTGGCTTTATCCAAAATCTTGGGAATGGAAGGGTGAGAGAGCTCAATAGGTAGTGGAATCCAAGAGCCCGTGCAACTTTCATGTCCCTTGCCCAATTTTTTCTATCGAACTTTGCAAATGGTTAAAAATTTTCAGCAAAACTTTGTGCTATAAAAACTTTTTGTTCTTGTGTTGGGTATCATTTCTTTCTGTTCACAAGACCACAAAATGAGTAAGGAGATAAGAGTTCTAAGATGTAATTTGTGAGAGTAGCAAGAAGAGAATTTTCAAAAGTTAACAAGAATATTTATATTAGCAGTATTTGGGAGGGGGATATAAAAAAGGTTAGAGAACAAACTTCAAATGTGATTCACTTACTCGACCTGAATGAAAAGATGTGGGATTGATTCAATATTTTGACAACAATGACATTTAGAAACAAGAGAGATTCTAAATTTTTGAAGTCAGGTGTCCACAGGGATCTAGTTTTGGAAGAGGTGCTAAAGGAATATAAATATGGTAGGAATGAGGAATTGAGTCCACAAGTCACAAAAAAGGTGTTAAATCATGGTTAGCACTCCTATTAGGTTCCAAGCTAATTTAAAGCTAAAGAGACCATTGAAAGAGAGTTTTCATTTGATGAGATCCTCATTAGCATTGGAAATGTGCACTTGGATCACTTGCTCCATTAGATTTGCCAGTAGCACTTGTTGAATTTTTTAGATGTCCCACTGACCATTTCACTAATAGTAATTAACCTTTTCAAATCCATGGTTCCCTTCAAGAGACTAAGCTAAAGGCTAATTTCTATACCAATGATCATACTAAAAAGAGCATCCTCATTTCCCACTACCCAATACATCTATTCTTGGGTAACCTCTTTCATTTTGTGAATCTTTTACTAGTTGAGGTTGTTATAAGTATGAACTTTCAAGTTATCAAGGAACTCACCACAATACTTAGTATATAAGAAGGATGCCCAAAAGATTTTTGTTCCCTTAAACTCCACCAGAGTTTGAACCCAAAAACTTTAACAATATCAACAGACTTGTGAGCTACCTTCTTTTAAAGGAAGACAGATATTATTCCAAGTGCACCAATGTCGCTTCTTTTGTCCATCAAAGGATTCCCAAATAAATTTGGCCATGATTTGGTTGATCTTTTGAAGAACGTTTAGAGGGGGACTGCAGGACTTGGATCAAGTAGAGAGGTATTGTGGAAAGTGTGCTTTTAATGAGTGCCAACATTCCAACATGAAAAAGGATAGATTTTTCTCAACATTGGATCTTAGCTCTGATTTTTTCAATCAAATCACAAAAAAGGGAGGTCTTTCTATTACCTTTATAAAGAGAAGCTTCAAGGTAAGTGATAGGTAGTACCTTGAGAGAGAAGCCTATGGTCTAGGTAAGTTTCTGGGAGGTTGATTTAGAACATTTTTTGCTAACAACCAGTGAACTCTTATAAATGTTGATAAGTTGCTCCGAAGCTTTCTTATACGGATGGAGGAAAAATCTAAGCACATTTAAATTTCATGTGGTTCATATGTTTGCTCACTGTCACTGGCAACCCCACTCAAATTTTTATCAATAAAATATTTTATGCCATAAAATTATTTTATTTAAATTTAAATTCAATATTATATATATATATATATTTAATTAATTATTTTTAATTATTACACATATTCATAATAAAATTTACATATATATCATATATACTCACATTTATATATTTTTTACTATATAAAAATATTTATTATCTAATCATTTAATTATTATTACACATTAAATATGTATGAAGATAATCATTCAAATAATTTTAAATTCCCCTCTTCGAGATCTCATTGGCCAAACAGAAATTTCATGTCTGTCAAAATTTTCACTACTTTCAACCTCTGTTGAAATAAGTAACCACACGTACCCATTACAACAAAATCTCTTTTGGAATTTATAATTAATTTTTGCGATTTGATTCACACACTTTTGATGATGACATATGGTAATATCATTTCAACAATCACTTCAACGATACACATAATTAATCAATAATAATTTTAGGTTCCATACCTATTTTTTGTTATTATGCAAATAAAAAAATTTAGTTGGCTATTTTAAAATTACACAACTACCTTTATTTTAAAATTTTCTTATTCTTCAACAATTTTCTTACTTTTCTTTTTAACTTAATATATTATTTATACTTTTTGCTCAAGTTTTTTCTCTTTTTAATTTTTTGTTGGTTTTTGGATTTTCTTATTTAAGTATTTTTATATTTTATTCGTAATAAATTTATTTGAATTATTTAAAATAAAAAAAATTTATAATTCATAGATAAATTTATACATGCATAGAGTGTACAATTTTCACTAGTTTTATCATATGACTAATATTAAAGTAAATGAATGAGTGGACAGCTTTATTTTTAAGAGCATTTTTTTATAATAAAAAATTTGTGTAAAAATGAAAAATGAAATAAAATTTTGAAAAATTGTGAACAAAGACTGTGACTTTGTTTGTTTTGTAATTATGATGTATATTTTTAAGTATTTTTATCTCGAAAATTTTATAAAAGTAAGTATATGTTTGTAGA
The DNA here is from genome assembly GCA_019155195.1 of Avicennia marina. NCBI lineage: Eukaryota > Viridiplantae > Streptophyta > Magnoliopsida > Lamiales > Acanthaceae > Avicennia > Avicennia marina. The sequence goes on along the minus strand of CM032762.1, from coordinate 13,727,201 downwards.
GAATGGATAATTTGAAATCAAACAAAACCTATTTTTTTTATTGACTTCACTTCATATATCAATCATCTTACCGTATACATGCACATATGCAGATAACACTCCCTCTTCTAATCTCCATGTCATTCCTTCTCTCCCAAATTCTAAGGTATACATTGTTTATCCATTGCTTATAAAAACGACAACAAATTGTGGCTAGAGAGAGTAGGAACAGCACGAAAGAAAAGAAAACACAGACAACAACATCCAAGGAAGTTTGGAGAGAGAGAGAGAGAGCCTTCTCTTTTCCTTCGTAAATTTTTGCCTCCATTTCAAGGTTTCAATTTGTATTCAAGCCATTTTTTGCTTGTTTCGCATAACGTTCGGGGCTATTTGAATCTTGGGCTTTTGTTTTGGATAGGGCAATTAACATATTAGAGTTTATTGAAATTGTCAGTCAGATTTATGTGCGGGCGAATAGATATTATGCTTGCTTTTATGTGTTCTTGACCAGTCTATAATAATATTTTATTTTTCTGAAATTTTTCCATATGATGTCTAAAATTGTCCAATATATATGTGTGTGATTTTCCTTTATGAATTGCGGCACAAAAGACGACCGTTTGTCATGGTTTCCCTGCTTAAGTGCAAGTTTGAGTTTTAAGGACTTCTTGAATTGGACTATAAATGAGGATTTTGAAGAACATAATGGCTCATAGGTTTGAAGAAGAAGGGGCCTATCTATGGTGAAAATGATTGCAAAATTGGACACTCGGCAAAGAAAAGCAGCCTGCGAGAACATAATTAATAACGAAGCACCTTCTTGATTCTTTTCAGCCAACTAGAAGAACGTATGATCTGTCAATCCTATTATAGCACACGATGTAGAATCTTGTGTGTTATGTTTGGATTTAGTTTAGGGAAGATAAAAATTTGATACGAAAATTTTAAAATAATGTAAAGATAAAAGAAAGAAAGACATATAATAGAAAAAGATATTTTGGCATGTACTATGTTTGAAAGATTTGGTAAGTGTGACAATGGATCCAATAATCCAAGGGAATTGAAGGCAAGGGCAAAGGCAAAGTCAAAGATAAATAGCATGAAGAATACTTGAGGGTGCATAATGCAATCATCGCCTAGAATATTGAAATCTTGGGCCAGTAGTTATGTTTGTAAGGAAGGTTTGGGGGAAAGAGGACGTTTGGCGTGAATTATATTTAAATGAATAATATATTTAATTATAAAATTTTGATATTTAAAAATTTTAATTTGTTTAAATATATATATATATATATAATATTATAATGATTAAATGATGCGATAGTATATAGAGATAATTATTGATTTTTAAGGTATAAATATGAGTGTGTGTGTGTGTATATATGTGTGTGTATTGATTTAATTGTAAATAAGTGTAATAATTGAAAAATAATTAGTTAGTTGTAAATATAAGAGAACGAAAAATTGAATTTAAATTTGAAAGAAGTGTTTGTTGAATTATATGTTTTAGAATAATAGTTAAACAAGATGTAAGAAGATTAAAAAATAAATTACAAACATATATAGTCTATCAAACTTGACAAAGACAAATATATTGAAGAAGAGAATGATGTCCAGAAATGGGATGTGTTCCTCCAAAAAGGTCTTCTAATAGTTCAGCATCTTGTGAAGAATTCAAGTCCTCTTTATTGACATAAATTATTTGATTGAGAGTGACACGAACAAGGAAATTGAAATATCTAACTTAAATATTATGATAAGGTAAGGCAAAACTAAGGCTTTTTTTTTTTGGCCAAAAGAGAGGTTGTAACTATAATTTGATCAAGTGATTTTGTTAATAAGAGTAATCAAGTAACTATAATTATAACCACATACCGTGTAGCTTCATTGGTTGACCCATTTACGAATATAATTTATGTTCATAAACAGCATGTTCCAATTCCATGAAGCATATGGTTAGCTTACAAAATTTCCCCAAAATTAAGATAGACTACGAATCTTTAGACCAAAATACTTAGTGCTACCTTAAGACATTCTTCAAGTTTCCTCAGTGGGATTTGATAAATATGAATCGAATGGTAAGCATTAGTCTTAGCTTTTCATTTCCAGTGTCAAAGCTAAGACATGCATTTCAAATCCAGCTTAACTAGCCAGATAAAGATTATCACCATCTCTTACCACAGCAACGTCTTCAATCACGGCTCCATCTACTGTAACAACTTTGGTATGATGAAAACCAAACATCTGATAACCCAAATCCAGCAGTTCTTGAACAGATCCTGGCAAAAGCACCACCTTTCCTTCTACATCACCCCTTCCATAACAACTCAAATTCACCCGGGCACGGTTGTGTCGCACAGCAAGATCAGACTGAGGTGGGAGAAGTGCCTTTCCCCCTGCATCATGTACATTAGGATGTAAATAATGAATGCATGTTCAATACTGCAATATCTGAGCCTATAAACAGGTCACTTCAATATTCCAATTAAAAATATTATTTCCAAGAGGCATTGTGGTTTTATAGAGATTTGGTGCATTCATCTCAAATTTAACAAACGAAGATTTTTAGTATGTTTTTCTCAGATGCAATAGATTTTTAGCCAGTCATATAGCATCAAATACAAACTGCAACCTGTAAAAAAAAATTCAATTACAAGGATTGATAAAATTTCTGTCTCAGTTATTTCAAGCTACCCAAGGCTAGTGCTGGAACTCACCTTCATTCTTTCTATGGCCAGCTGCTATGATACCTGCAAGCGAGTTCTGAAAATTACTTGCCCTCCTTCTTGAGTTACTGTCAGACACGCCCGTCTCTCTGGCATTTGGTGTCCTGTCTTCGAAGTCTGGACGGGGCATTGTGGGCTCACTTGAGTACTTCTTCAGGTAAGGTGCTTCCTGTACCTCTGGAGTCAGAGTCCAGGTTCTTCGCTGTGTGTTCCGGTTGTCAAACTCTTGCGTGGTCTGAAACAAGGCATTGATCTCCTCATGCCCCTGATAATCAGCTAATGCTCGTGGCGTCCAGCCATGGACATCTGGCTTGTCTATGTCAGCTCCTTGTTCGATCAAAAACTTAACAACTTCGGTATTTCCTTCAGATATAGCTGTATGAAGTGCTGTGGTTCCCAGGCTGTTGAGTACTGTAACATCCCCACCAAACTTGATGATTTCTTTGAGGAGGTCTATGTTGTTCTGCTCAGCAGCAAAGCATGCAAACTGACCCACGTCGCCAGAAGACAATGTCGCCCCGTTATCAACGAGTACTTTAATCACAGACTTATGTTTCCCCAACAACGCATCCCGCAATGGAACATTTCCCTCAGAATCTGCATAAGAATGTGTTCCATCAGAGTTTCAGAAGGAAGTCTGAGATTGTTTCGTTTATCCATAACAACTGTTAGATTATTATGCCAATCTTCTAACTGAAAGAAAAAATGTTAGGAAAAGGTAGAAACACAATAACCTCTTGCATTAGGGTCTGCTCCATAATCTAAAAGCAGAAGCACACATTCTAAACTTCCCTTTGATGCTGCAATGTGCTGCCATGCATAAACCAACAATGCCCACATCAAATTCATAAAACAAATGAAATGTGAATTATAACTCAAGTATTGAACCTGCGTACCAAGGCGCTGCGTCCATTGTTGTCCAATTCATTTGGGTCCGAACCTCGTCTCAGCAAATGGTGCATCAGCAGATCATCTTCTCTGGCAGCTGCAAAACACAAGCTGAGGGGCACGTCCACCTTTCCGTGGCCCAGCATGTGTTCTGTGTCGGTATAAATTGCTTGCATCACTGGGTCTTGGTGCTCTTTCAGATGCTGCATGCACATATTCTACGAATTAATTACATGCTGAACTGTCGTCCCGTCATCTACGCTGGTGTATAACCCCAGATTGACGAACGCAAATCAGCCCTTGTTTACCTGAAGAAGATTGTTCATGATTATGGTTCCATCTTCTACATTAGCCTGAAGAATATTCAAGAATGCAGTCCGATTTAACCGCAGCAGCTGACTCAACCGTTTTGTACGAACAGTAAAGAGTTGTGGCTTGTAGCAAAGAAGACCTACTTCACCACACACATCCCCTGTCTTGCAATCACCAACAACCTAATGCAAATCATGACTATGTTGGTAAGTAAATATTGTGAATCCCTTCAAGTATGCATGCAATCAAAACCAGTGTAAAAAAAAAACTCGCCTGTCCTAGTCCATTTCTGTGCGAAATAAGCTCCTGTGACCAAGTTAACAATATTAGAAAGTTGGAATGCTTATCAAACTAATCTCATAATATACCTGTTAACTGGGGCAAGAAAAAAGGAGGTATTGTGTGAAGTAAAAAATTTAATGAAGGGGCTAACAAGGATAATACATCATGTGCATGCATATAGCTATGCACAGTTTGAAATCAGAGTGCAGAGGCTCACTGGAAGCCATTCCATTGTGAAAATGATCATTGAGATCTTGAAAAAACCTAAAACAAACTTCATATTGCTCTATCCTACTCAATGAAAAAAAAAAGGCCAGAAAATTCCAGAACAGTCGGTTACTAGAGGACAAGAAAATGCTTCAAGGTACTTCATCTTCAAACCAATCTTTTGATGATAGATATACAGGTGGAACTTTGACTAATTTTCTGGTACATATTCGGTAGGAAGGTGGATGAGGGAAAAGACGGCAGAGAGAGAGAGTACCACTGCCCCATTAACCAAAATGTACAAATCTGTAGGTGCCTCATTTTGTAAGATTATATCTTCCCTAGGGGGAAAATACTCGGCCTTCATCTCAGAGACCTGCAAGACAGAAAGACCATCAAGGACGACATGAAGATCTGCTTCCCTCTAGATCAATTGATTCTTATATTGAGACTGACATAGCAAGATTCATTATAAGGCAAGATTTGGCAAGAGTGAAAAGTAAAGCAAGAAATAATGACCCACATATTTTTCATGAACCGACCGGACACATTTCTATCTAGCCTACATAAATCTAAGCAGATATAACACTCCTTCAAGGAGATAATACAACCTAAAAGAAGGCAATTCCAGCACCATCAGACCCCTTCTTTCAGCATACACCCAGAAAGAATTTGGGGAAGAATTAATGAGTTAAAATTAAGGGGTATAAATGAAAAGACAAATAAATAAAGCCAAATGATTAAGGTAGTATTGGACATTACCAGCTGAAAGAGTAGATCATTTGATACCCCTTGAAATAAAAACACCTTCTCAACAAGGGAGTAGAACAGAAAATGTGATATACTTGAGCGTATTGCTTTTGGAAGCACATCAAGAGTTTCTTGCTGCTGCAGCCCTTCTGAATCAGTTCTGTGCCTTAGGCTCAAATGAGCTAGCATCTGATCTTCCAGGCGAGGCGGCAGTTGGTTCCTTTTGGCAAAGCTTGAGGCAGCTTGAATAGTTTCTCTCTGTGATAGAGCATTACATATGCAAAAGGAAAAACTGAGCTGCTATGGTTACATAAAGAAGAGAAGCAAACAAATCAAGTGAACACGGAACTTCCGGGACAAGACCATATGGGAAATGAAATTAGGCTGACTAATCATATTTAGAAACCTGCCAAAAGATTTCAGGAGAAGAGATCATGTATTTTGGGGAGAGAGAGAGAGAGAGAGAGAGAGAGAGAGAGAAGCATTTGAAAGGTGTGTGGACGTGTGCAATGCTTACATGAAGCCTATGGTATAGGAAGCCTGAAAGAAAACCAGAGGTCCATACTTACGAATTTCCTAGTTCTGAAGGTTGATTGAACAATCAAGTTGGTCATGTTTCCTATGATATAGGAATTCAGACCAAGGTTGAGTAACATGTAAAAAATGTCGAATACCATTTCCCCTGTGTTCACAGGATGAAAATCTCCATAGCCAGTAGTTGTTGCAGTGACAATGGACCAATAAATAGATGTAACATATCGGTCCCACAAAGGCTCTTCTTTAAAGTTCTCTATCGAGGAACCAATCCACGTCTTCTTTGGGTCGGGATATCTATCAGCAAGAAGATAAAAGAAACAACCAGCACAATGAACCACAAAAAGCACTACCTGCACAAAGCAGTGCAAGCTTTATTAGATAATGTCCTAATTCATGTACTTTCCATGGAGTGACAGTTTGTCCCTTAAGACACTTACACACGTAAGTTTTGCACTTCGGACCAGGAAGTAACTATAGTGAATGTCTTTCTCCCATCTGCAGCAATGTTAAGACATGTCATCGTAACTGTGGAAAGCATTACCACACCACATCTTCAAAAAGGTACAGGTCTGAATTGAATTTGTGAATCAGATTTAAATATGCCCTATTTTTCACCCCTAGATAACGGAAAAAGGTAATGTTACTTACATGACAGATTGTGAAAGAATGCCGGAGCAGTTGCCAATTCACATGGCTTTATGGGGTTACAAAATGCACTAAACTATAAATATGCAATATGCAGAGTACCTGCCGCAGCCAGAAATTGTACCTCTGGAACATTGCACTGACTCTTCTGAGACGCCAGAGACGAAGCATACCGAAGTAGCCATACGATGCAATGTCAGACGGCAAAATTTTCCGTACAAGTTCCGTAGGAATTGTGGATATCACATCAAAGATTAACCAGGTTTTTGCATACCTCAGAGCAATCAGCTTTTGGTTGTCAATCAGAAGGTAAGTTGCTTTGTCAAGGTAGGCAACAAAGAACGTTAGGATAATGTCAATGGCGAAAAATCCATTTACAACATTGTCTGTAATGGCGAGTACTCCATGGAGTCCTATATCGAAACCAAATTCAAAAGGACTCACCCATGCTGTGTAGAAGACCAGTACTGCCAGGAATGTTTCCCAAGCTCTGCACAGGCGTGTCAATTTCAATTTAGCAGGAATGTAAGGAGTAAGCTTTAAATCAATGTAAGCAAACTAACATATATAAATATTGTCTAGTAGAACCCAAGCCTAAACAGCACCATAAATTGTCCCCCTTTTTAGTCTTAGCATCAACCAAATTATTTCAAACTCAGTGTTAGAAGAAATCCCAACAAATATAACCAATAGAACAACCTGGAATAGAAGGCTTCTTGAATCACTTCATTTTAACTTGTTCCTTTCTTTCTGAGTCCTCGAATGATTAGAACAATGGAAATGTGTAAACTTTTGCATACTACTAAACAAAATATTTCAGAAGAAGACAACATTTATCATGCTACATGCTTGAAACTTGAATTCATATTAAGAAAAAAATCATACTTACAAACCACACATTTCGAATTAAAAGATGCCAACACTGATTCAGGCAAATACGCATACAAGATCTTCATCGTCTCCCACATAATCCAACATACGTAAATAGAATTTACCGAGTAAACAACCCTCAACCAGGAAAAAGAAAATCGACAGAAATTATCAACTTAGAGCATTTCCCCCAACACAATCCTCAAATTTTTCATATATTATTACGTGCTCACGAAAGGTAATTTAAGCGCGTACGTATAGCTGCATATACGTATAGATTTATACGTACCTGTAACGGGTATCGAGGGGAGAGATAATTGAGCGGCGAAGCTTGATCTTGCGGCTGCTGTGGACGCCAAGGGCTGGAAGAATACCACTCGAAATGCCATGAGAGCTTCTTTCATCTCTCGAGACCCTTTCCACGCTTTCCCTCTCTAAGTCTCTAATCCCACACATCGAATCCCTCAATCTCGAAACATCCTTAAAACCCTTTCGCACCATGTCTCCTTACTTCATTTCCTCCGCTTTCTCCCTTGTTTTCTTTCCCCACATATTAATCAACTCAATCGAAAATATCGTGTTCAGTTCTCTGCTTTGTGGGAAGAATTTTTTCGATTTCGTGAGCCCTTTCTCTGGGGCCTCTCGGTGGTTGGAGGTAGTCCATTTCCCTCGTTGCAACCTGGTTTTTCGGTTTCTTTGTCGTCTACCATTGCATTTTCTGTTACGTCCACCATGGCTTTCTTGCTGCTGTTGAACCACGTAAGGAAAGTTCTTGTTCGTCGATGACATGCACATGCAAGTTTCCATGGCATTCTGTAAAAATCCAAATCGATAGAAAATTCAGTATACTAAATTCACATAACCAATATGGAACTGAAATTTTTGATTCAATTCAATAATTTATCAAATTTTTTCTGTATATTCAATTCGATATTTTAGTACACCCAATTTCAATTTAAAAAATTCAAAAAATAATAAAAAATAAATAATTTTATATTTAAAATAATAAAATTTAAATATGTAACTTATAAATTAGTATTAAATATTTTTTAATATTTAATCATTTTAATTTAAAATTTTCAAGTTAAAAATATATATGTTATAATAAAATATTTTGAGTTGATACGATATATCAAACTTAAACAATGAAATCAAATTGAAAATTGAAAATTTTAAATTTTCAATATTTTGATCTAAAATTCATTGATTTACACAATTGTGAGCATCCCTAGTGATTAATATTGTTGTAGAAAATAATTGCGACTATGATTCCAATGCATTAACTAATTACAAAACCTACGTTGGAAAAGTGACTCATATTTGTACAATGTTGGTGTAGCCCACTTGAAAGCCATATGTCTAAATTCAATTGCTATCTCTATATTCCAAAATGCAGTTGTGTGTACAAATTGGAGCAAGTTGAGGATGAAATAAATACAATCATTATATTATATGGATTTACACTTTTAAATTAACTAAAAATTCATACCATAAAAAAAAATTATGATTAAAACATCAAAAAGATAAATTAACTTCTAATTGTTACTAATGCCGAGGAACACGATAAAATATTAGAAACAAAAATAATTACAGCTGTATGTAGGCAATCTATATATCCATTTTATGAAAAAGTATTATATATAAAATCAAAAATTAACCATGCATGACATATCCCTATAAATTTGTTCAAAATTCATTTATTGTAATTAGAGGTGTCAATTAATCAAACTATTCAACTTGAATTCGATTGAATTTGAAAACATTTTTAAATTTATATAAATTTGAACTCGAATATTGATAAATTTTTTGAGTTCAATCTTGTGGTTTTCTTTGAATTTAAGTTTAATTTTAAACTTTATAAAATTATTTGAATCGATTGTGAAAAGTTATCGAACTCAACTAATTAATTCAATTATCAAATGTTTATTTATATAACATCTTAATCTTAATATTAACTAGCAATAGAAGCACATTCAAATAAAAATATAACTACTTGTTAAGCATGTCTCAATTGTTACCACACATAAAAAAATTTAACAAAAATAAATGCAAAAAGCACAATAAATTATTTTACAATAATGAATGGGTTTAATACTATATTATTTCATGTATATATAGATGAATCATCAGTAAAAAAAATTAACAGAAAGGAACATTACTTGATTGTAGCAAAATAAAAAATTCATTACTAAGTACTTTATTCCTGTCTACATTCAAAAAGACAATATCATTATCTTTCCAAAACAAATTTTTCAACACAGATCAAAATTGGCATTTTGATAAGCTACTCACTAAAAAATCAAAACCACAAATATAAATATATAATTTAAACAGACAAAAATAAAGAATGATGAGTGTTAAAAAAAAATAAATAAAAGAATATGGCTCCATGAATTAAACATATGGAACAATAAATTAATCTTGGACATGACATATCCATAAAAGAAGCAGATTTGGCTCCATGACTACAGCTTTTATAGAATCAAAAATTCCTGTTTGGACAAATAGTAGAAAACGCAGTTTGAAATATAGAGGTGGCCATTTTCTGAACGAATAAGAGGTTATTGGAGAAAGTGAACGTAGGATAAAGTTAAGTTTACCAAACAACCCTTTTAATCTTACTTTAAATTAAAAATAGAAGGATAAATTAGATAATTAACATTTTGTCAACGAAATTTAAATTCTAAGACTCAGCTTTTATAAAAGAGTATAGATTTTATACATATTTATTGGTCAAAATCATACAGACTCACATTTCATCTCTTTTTATTTATTTATTTATTGAAGTGTTGTTTAAATTCGTAAGACTTTTTTCCGAACTTGCCACTGACACTATGTTTGATTCTTGGAATTTAGAGAGTAAAAGAAAAAAAATGTTAAGAAAAATAATTTTAATTGTTTGCTTAAGAAAAACATTCTATGAAAACGAAAAATAGAGAGAAAAAATAGTTCAACAAAATGATGAAAAAAAAAAAAGAAGAAAATCATTAACTCTTAATCTTCTTCTAAAGATTTCACAAATTTTATTTCTTTTATTTATTTCTTTATTATTTTTTTTCAAATTATAAAATATTTTAATTATAAGTTTTGTTTAACTTGAGTTCATTTTTCTTAATTTTCCTTCTTATTATGAAAATCATTTTAACCAAATATTATATAAAATTTAAAATTTCTTTCATTTTTTTCTCTTTTTATATCAATTTTTTTTTCTACTCCAAATTCTTAAACTACAGTCCCATTCCCTACTATTTCGCCTAAACTCGTCTTTCAACTCAACCACCTCTACCAAGAGTTGCAATGCCCATGTAAAGTCGCATTTCAGTTCACAAATCAATCGAGGTACCACACCCAACCATTAGCGGCAGCCGCAAGTCGTCATCAAAAGAAAAATCGCTGGTACGAACGGTAGTTCTGGAGAGAATCGACAATGGCATCGGCATTTTCCAAGTGGCTCGTGGACCCGAATCGCAACCCCCTCGCCGCAATCCACATGAATGCCCTATCGAAACGCCTACGCAAATACGGTACGGAGTTTTAGTTCTACACATATATAGCCTGTGCATTTGTTTGTGTTTGTTTCGGGGGGTTTTTTGATTTGGATTTTACGTTTTTAAGTGTGTGACGTGAAAATTAGGGCTTCGATATGAAGATTTGTACGACCCAATGTACGACGTGGATGTGAAGGAGGCGCTGAATCGGCTGCCGAGAGAGATTCTGGATGCAAGGAATCAACGCCTTAAGCGCGCCATGGACCTCTCCATGAAGCACGAGTATCTTCCACAGGATCTTCAGGTGAATATTTATCGGAGTGAAATTTAAAATTTACTACTTAGTTAAAAAAGCAAAGTACATAGATAAGGCTGCTGTATTTAACAATGTCGGAATTTACCTTGAGTGGTAATGAAATATGACTGTTAAGTGATTGAGAGGAAGCTATGTATATGGGGTAGCGGTGTTGTTTCTGGTATTTGTAAGTTATTGAGTAAGTTTGATGTGTTTCCCTATTCTTTTGGGTGTTCGCATATAGTGATTCTGGAGTTTTGTACTTGAATTTAATTGCTTAAGAAATGCGGCGACTGAAAGAAAATTGTAGGGGGGTAGATAAATAACTTCAATATTTTAAGACTGCTATGATTATGCATTGGCTTCGAAAGGGTTCGTTTTGTCTCTATAATATTAAAAAAGTTTCTCTTTATTTAACACTACATATAAAAATGCTTGTCTAGTTTGAGGAGGATTTTGTATGTTCTAGACCTTTTCATTGCCAAGTGACACATTCCAGTGGCTATAGCTTGCCCAAATGTACTCGGAGTACGCAACTCAACCTTGTTTATACCCGGCTCAAACTTCTACCAGAACCTTCATCAGATCAACTCACTACTGGCAAAGGGGTGTCAGCTTGTTTCAAAGCTCAAATTTTGAGAATAATAGTCAATTAAAAATTGTATATGAAATTTTTATTTGGTGGGCGTGTGGGGTTGCAATCGGTAAATACGTTTTTCAAGTCTGTTTAAGGCAGGCAGCACACAGTTGACTTTCTCTAATTTTTACTTACAAAACCATGGATTTGATGGAAGGATATTGTTGACGTTCTTCCAGCGGATGCTTTTTTAATGTATTACAGCATCATAGCATTTTGTGTTTGTTGATCCAGTCTTCTAACCAGGCTGCTTATTATTATTTTTTTTAATCTTTTTGTATTCACAGGACATGCAAACGCCATTTAGGAGCTATCTTCACAATATGTTAGCTTTTGTAAGTGCCTTCATCGCTATGTTGTGGTGTTAAATGTGAAACTATCGTTGGGTGGTGCTGCCAGTTTGTTAATTTTCATGCAAATTTCAGATTTGTGACAGCACTCCCATGCGCTAGTTGATTTGAGTATATTCCACAACAAATACTTTGCCTGTTTCTTGTGAGTAAGTGGGTGTTTGGGTGTTTATAAAAGTACAACCATTTGATTCCTAAATTTTCTAGTTGAATTTAAGTGTTATTGATGCACAACTTTGGGCCAATATTTTTTATAGACATTCAATTGTACAGATGGCATCGTTCATGCTGCTATTTTGGCATCAGCGGGTTGTACTTTACGTTTAGTGTGTGTTTGATGAGTTTGGTTTTTTGATGGTAGTGCAATGCGGGTGAACTTTATTTCTAACGAGCAACATTTTTCAAGTGCAACCCCTTTTAAGGAGAATAAGCTACGGGTGCCCAGTTAAAATTAATGCCTCTATATTTGTATGTATTTTTTTACCCTATGTGGTATCTTTAATTCTTCTTTGTATAAGCAAGCCTATAAAATACCTTTTGAATATCTTTGATACTGAATCTTAAGCCTATATTTTTTTACATTATCTGGCATCTTTTATTCTTTGTATAAGCAAGGCTATAAAATATCTTTTGAATATCTTTGATACTGAATCTTAAGATACTGTTCTCTTGATGGTAAGTGGTTCATTTCTTGTTATCAGCAAAACTTGCTTAAAATGACTTCATGAGGCATGCCTAATATTGTCAAGTGCTGGAGAATAGTTCAGTTCTACTGAAATGGAGAATAAATTCTAATTGAAAAAAAATTATTGCAAAATAATGTTCTTGCGAAAGATTTTATCAATTTGTTCATGATATTTCTGCAGGTTAAGAGAGAGAGAGCTGAGCGTGAAGCGCTTGGTGGATTACCACTTTATCAGCGCACCATTCCGTAAGTAGATCTCTAGCTATTCTGGGCCGGCCTGTGATTGAACTACACCTCTCATGATTGAATAAGGGCAGATCAGCCCGATCTCTGTTTCCAGAAAGCGGACTATAGTGAATTTTGTTATTTATTGATGTTTAATAACGAGAAACAACCTCTTCCTGATTGTTGGGTTTTCTTCTTCGACATTTTTGATGTAATTTTTTTACCTACAAGGATTACTTATGGTACTCTTACACAAGTTGCATCTCATCAAATGTTTTTCTGAGTAAAGTCTGGGATTTAACTGCCCATTTCCTTTTTCAATCATGCTCAGTTGCCGACATATCCCTGCAATATAACTACTGTTTGTAAATTGGAAAATCACTCAAGTTTATCAGAAAGCAGAGAAACCCCATAGACCTTAGCTCTTTGTTTTGAAAGGGATTTTAGGTTTTGGACTTTTCCTTGTGAATCCTTGAAGTATTATCTACTATAGGACATTCCATGTGATGCGCCTGGACGTGGTTGATACTTGATTTAAGGACAGCTGTTTCTGGTAATTATACATCACCATCCGCTTTGTCGCTGGGAAATGAGGCATGGCTCATGTAACACATTAATATGGCTTTGGAGAATTCATTCTCATGCCCTACATTTCGATCCGAAGGTACATAATTATTAATGACAACTACCCGTGAGTGTATTTATCACTGAGTAGCAAAATTAACCTAAAGTATCTTCTTTAGTGATGACTAAATATTAACAATATGATACATTGTCTAGTCGAACCATTTTGCCAGGATCATTTGTGTATTTGATCAATGATCGAAGTCTAGTTGCCAGCACCAGAAAGAGCCAATAATTGCATTGCTTGTCAGAATAATGCATGATTGTTCACAAGTCTTTCTTTTTTAATTTTCTCCCTCTAAATGTCATTATTTAGAAAATGCCAATCCCCGTCTTTTGTTAAACTAGGTATTGTTTAATTATGTATCGGGGCAAGTTCCAAAATTTCCGTATAATGACTAATAAAAAAATCATTGAAGTTGACTTTGACAATCTTAAATTTTCTTGTAGGTGAAAAACATGAGTGGGCCTATCAACAGTCAATGGAAATGAGAATGACAAATTAATATTTGTTTCACTTTAGTCTCGTTTTATTTCTCATGGGGCATACAAAGATGCAATCATGCATCCGAGTAAAAACAAAATTCATAACATCTCAAAGGGATTTAAATCTAAGCCGTCAATTTGTCTCAACTACAACTTTCATTCAACACAACTTTAAATTACTAAGTAAATTTACATAAAAATACATGGGGCAGGTCATAGAAGTACTCAATTTGGAGCAGCCCTTAACCTCTTCGTAAAGCCACAAAAATAAATATATAAATACATGAAAGAAAAGGAAAAAGAGCAGGTGAGGCTAAGATTCCCTCGCGGCCCACATGATTGAAAACCAATCGGCCCAGGTTGCTTCTGACGTCCAATGAGGCCCAAGACAAAAAGCCATGATCACTGACTCGGAGGGGGCCCATTTCATGTTGTAGGGCCCACGAACCCGCATGTCATGTTTCTTCTATCCTCCAATATGAATAAAAAACAGAAGAAGAGGATAACGTGTGGCAGTAGATATGTTTCTTTATACACTTGAATAATATAGATATATTCTACAATATTATTATCAAATTGCAATGAAAAAAATGTTGAGTTTCTATCTTTTTAGCAAATTGCAGTAAAAAAATGTTGAGCAATAATAATGACAATAATCAGATTTGGAAAGCTGGCTCAATCCATTCACGAGGAGTAAATTATGGGAAGACTTTGACTAAATGCAGCTTTTGATCAAACGAGCACATGTTGGTGTTTGTTTGCATCTGCCTTCACATTTTTCTGTCTTTTATATATAATTTTTCAAGAAAAGTTCGGGATATTTTTTTTTGGTCATTTTGTTAGGAATAAAAATGAATAAAACTTTGATAAGATAAAAATTGTAACCCATCCAAATTTTTATATTTATATATATATAATTAGATAATGCAATAGTCAGTAAGTATAATTTCGTAGTTAATAGCCACATATGATTAACCTCAGGGGTAGTTTAAATGGCATCTTGGAGAGCAACTTTTGTTTATGATCAAAGGAAAATCATCTATATATGTATGTACGTATGTATTGAAATATTTGATGTGACATGAAGGTTGATATGAACTTAAAAACACTAAATACTGTGATGAAAATTGTTCGTGTTAATACATGAGCTACCATAATTCTAACCTTGTATTTAATTTTTTGGAGTGCATTTTTTTAAAATTATATAAAAGTAAGAGAAAAATAAAAATACTAAAAAATAAAATGTTCATAATGTGTGTTTTTAAATAAAAATCTAAGAACAAACACAGCTCAAGGCTTTGTTTAAATGTAAATTGTGGTGGGAAAAGTTGACAAACAGTGTAAGAGTAGGAAAAATGGAATAAAAAATTATTTTATTAAGTAGTATGCGTGTAAATATAATGCAAATTTGCATCCGTAGCCAGAAGAACTTGATAAGCATGAAAAAGAAGGCAAGAATGAAAACAACTTGAAAAAGAAAAAAAAAAAAAAAGGAAGGAACAAGAAAGAGAGAATGCATGCATGAATGAATGAGAACAAGAACCACACCATCCTCATATAATGGGCGCTCTGCAGCATCTTGGGGAAGTAAGGTGAATGCCATGTGGCTGCAATTCAGTTTCTGTCATCACCTCATCCTTCACCTAGACGCATTTTTTTCCCCTAAATAGAACACAAATGCAATATATAAAACTCAAAAAACTGGGAGACAAGCTGGTCCCTGAATTAGATCCCATGTGATGATACTGTGCATTGTAGACTAACCCCCAATGGCCCTACAAAGTGACTCATCACTAGGGGTATCAACGTAATTACCTGCAAAAACGAGGCCACTTTTGAATGCCCTCATGTATAAAAAGGCCCTTTCAGAGTCCCATTTGAAATCAGAACCTACAGGGAGAAAACAAAGAAGCCCATATCTGTGTGTCCAGAAATCTGCAATACATGGAATCAAGAATGGGGGGCTACACATTTTTGTTGGTGCTATTGTGTGTAGCCACTTGCCATGCTACCTTTGCCTCTGCCTTCAGAGATGGTGAGCTTACAAGTTAAAGGTTTCTTTGTTTTCCCCTTCTGATGTGAAGTTTTGTAGCTTCCATTTTAGTTGATGTGTTTTTGTCTCCAAGATAAAAGCTTTCAGTCCCTTTTCTTGATAAAGATTGGAACTTTCTTTCAGTAATGTTCTAAATGTATTCTGGGTAGTAGCATTCTGAGCATTTATGCCATATAAGGATGGAAATAAGCAAAGTTGAAGATGGTTTCTTGGTTTGTTGCAAGAGATATAGACACACGGTTTTGTTATGAATGGCTAAAACGTAATTGTAGAGATCATTTTTTTTTTGTTTGTGAAATTATTTGAAGATATTACTTGCAAAAAGCATTTATGTTTCATAATACCTACATCATAAGTTTGTCGTGATGCTGAGCAATCAATGTTTCTGCTCGTGGCATTAATTTAGACACCCTTTGGTTGGTGGTTCCGCTGATTACCTTTGGAAACAGTAAAGAACATTAATGTTATGTTTGTTGGAGTTTTTAGTGGGGTTAAAAAGTGTGTGCTTTTTAGTGTGAAATTCGAGGAATAATGTTAGAAAAAAGAGAGAAAAAATCAAAAATATTTTTAAAATATTGTATGTTTGAATCGTGTGTTTTTTGAGGGTTCAGAAAAATCATAACAGTCAATCAAACATAAGCCTTTTTTTTTGTGTGTGTGGTTGAGATCACAAATGTTGGCTGTTGCATTAGATTTCTAACTGATTCAAAATAAACATTTATTATCACAAACCTTCTGTTTCATGTGTTTAAAGGTGTTTTTTTTTCAAGTGTTTAAAGGTGTTTGGTGAACCGAAAACAATTTATAAGATCTATAAAAGCTTATAAACTATATAAAAGCACCTGGTAAATTATTGATAAAGGAATTTATAAGTTTGAAAAATAAGTGTTTGAATCTTACAAGTTTCTTAAAAATCCAGATTTGTCGATCTTCATTTTGTAATAGATTATAAGCTATTTTATTTTCTCATTTTACATTGTAAAATAATATAAATAGCTTCAATTATACTATATTAGTGATATAACATCTTTTTTTGTTATTGTTACACTTAAAAATTTATAATTACTTATATTTACTAATCCAATAATATCTTATATTCGTTATTAAATATTATTTTATCTAAACACTTTGACATTTATTTTTAAAATAAAATATTTGAACTTATAAATTTTAAAAACATTTATTTTAAAATAAAATATTTGAACTTATAAATTTTAAAAACATTTACTAAGAGTTTAGGGCTCACAGGCCCTTAAAAATATGTTCAGCCAAACTCTCTTAGTTTTTTTTTTTTTTTTTAAAGTTAAACCAACCGACATTCTCATTGGAAAGCGTGTTTTATAGACTTGAAGGATAAATGTATGTCGCTGAGCCTTCCAAAATCCAAAGTGGTTTGCATTACTATATTCTGTACTCAGCGTTTCCAAAGGATTATTGATGTTTATGTACTATGAAATTTATCTCTTCTTGGGTCACGTGGGTTTGCACGTGAACAAGATGAAGCCTTCTCTGAGGCCAATCTGCAGCTGTTCCTTGTACTTTTATCTATGGAGTTCTCCCACTACCAAGTCTTAACATTCCTAATCTTTTGTCAAAATACTCAAAAGAAGAAAAGAAAATTCTTTCAATTCTTGCCACTTCTTTTTGTTTAAGTGATCTTTTTCTTATGTCTGGTATTTGTAACTGAATGACACTGTGTGCACATACTGCAGGACTATTAGAAAATGGTAACTTTGAGCAGCCTCCCAAGTCCTCGGACCTCAATGGAACCATTGTGCTCAAACCCAATGCTGTGCCAAAATGGACAGTTTCAGGTTTTGTTGAGTACATCAAAGCAGGGCAGAAGCAAGGAGACATGCTGCTGGTGGTTCCAGAGGGTTATGCTGCGGTCCGACTAGGAAATGAGGCATCGGTCAAGCAATATTTGAATGTGACTAAAGGAATGTGCTATTCACTAACATTTGGTGCTGCAAGGACCTGTGCTCAAGATGAGAGCCTAAACGTGTCCGTGGCACCAGACTATGGGGTGCTACCGATACAAACGTTGTATAGCAGTAACGGTTGGGATTCATACGCCTGGGCATTTTGTGCAGTTCACGGAGTGGCTGAGATCCTACTTCACAATCCAGGAACTGATGATGATCCAGCATGTGGTCCTCTGGTTGATTCCATTGCAATTCGTGGTTTATATCCTCCTAAACCAACAAGCGGTACATTCTTATTACAATGCCATCATTCTATGTTATTTCCATATCTTGGCCTAATGAAAACACAATTGAAAGTAGAAGCAACAATACTTGATTAGCTATAGAGCAGAAGTAGTTCTGCATTGGCTGTTACTTTTTGGGTTAAGTTTTGCATACAAAGGCTGATGAGTCCAGGTTTGGGACCACTCTTTTTGGCATCATGTTGCATCAGTGTAGCCTCTTGAGCTTGGCCGTAGTGTCCTGTCCCGAATAACACGTGCTGTGGGTGTGCATACCTGAGCCATTTTGTGTCATTTTCAACAGCTGTTAGAGCAGATTCACGTGACTCTGTCCCTGTGTTAAAACTGCAGTCTCACATTACCCCTAATAGATGTCAGAGATTTTTTCACCAGATTTCCATGGAATCTGGACATGGCAGAGGTGAAAGTAGTCGCTAGCCACAGCCATTGAGGAGATGAAAGATCCATAATTCTAGCTGCTGAATTAGAACTTACACTATAACTCGGAGATTCTTATTATGGGGTTGTTTCTGTTAATCATCTTTTGCTTAATCTAAAATTTATATTCACTAGAAATGCATCATTTACTCAATTCTTGCTTCTTCCCCATTTGCTAATTACCGTCAATCAACATTAAATGAGTTGCATGTGCACATCAACACACCAGTTAAACATGGCCCCCAAAATAAAGGCATTGTCCCCCTCACTCAAAGATTTTATTGGAAATCCTGTCTGTTGTTACGGTATCAGCATCTTCAACATTTACTTTCCCATGCAATGTGGTTCCCCTCAAATGATCATACCAACTCTGGGCTCCAAATCAACTGCCAGTAGCTTAATACTGCAAGAACATTATCCTAGTTTCAAACCATGATTTTGCCCAACAATTTGATTCATAGTCAATGTTTTGCCATTTGATGGCATGCAGCTAACCTGCTGAAGAATGGAGACTTCGAAGAAGGGCCATACATATTCCCCAACACTAGTTGGGGAGTCCTTATCCCACCTAACATTGAGGATGGTCACTCCCCACTGCCCGCCTGGATGATCGAATCCCTCAAAGCTGTCAAGTACATTGACGCAGCTCACTTCTCAGTCCCACACGGGCAACGAGCTGTCGAACTCGTTGGGGGCAAAGAAAGCGCCATCGCACAAGTAGCCAGGACCATTGTCGGCAAGACTTACCAGCTCACATTTGCTTTGGGAGATGCAAGCAATTCTTGTGAGGGATCAATGATCGTTGAGGCATTTGCCGGTAGGGACACTATCAAGGTTCCTTATGAGTCCAAGGGCAAGGGGGGCTACAAGCGAGCCGTGCTGCGTTTTGTGGCCACAACTACACGGACGCGAATCATGTTCCTCAGCACATACTACCACACAAGGAGTGATGACAATGCTTCCCTCTGTGGGCCTGTGGTGGATGATATGAAGCTGCTGAGTGTCCGTAACCCAAGGCGGATGGTCTGAACTCTGAACTGGACAGAGACTTCAGGAGAGCGGCAGCCCTTGGGCTATACTAAGAACATTGCCTGTGTAAGAAAGGCAGTGAGGTTTTAACTTCAGTTTCTGCTATAAAACACTTTTATAGGGACTTCAGTTCTTAGTATATAGAAAGAGGTGTGGTTTGGTAATCAAATGTCTTGTTAAGCATAACTAAGTAGAGACTATTGGGGATGTTAAGAGTTTACTTGCCTTGAATTGTTTTCCTTGGTAAATGAAATAAAAGAAAATGTTTGAGCTGTTGAATGGATTCTTAAAGATGCAGAAAAGTGCATTCATCAGAGAAAATTTGCATCAGAAAGCAGCTCCCATCTAATGGATGTTCGTAAGAAGAGAAGGAATGAAAAGACTTCAATATCTCCAAAAGACTGAAGAACTGAAGAAGATGGAAGAAGGGACAGAAGAAATAATCTTTGTGAGCGTGTGTTGCATATTCCTTCTCAAAGGGGTGTAGATCTACAATTTCCAGATTATAGAAACAGGGTCCTCTAACATAGCTGTTGCTCCATTACCACCAGTTTTCGTTTTCCATGAAAACAGAGGAAGAACTACCTCTCACTAGATTCAGTGGCTAGCTACATCGATAATCCTAAAAGAAGTCCCTTAACATGTTAGAAAGACTTCAATTGGTAGGAGTCTTCCAGTTTGTCCTCCTTTGGTTACAAAACATAAACTAATTGCGTAATCAATAGTTGAATCACTTCTTATCTGCTCAAATTTCCATCACCAGAGCCTAGAATTTACTCCAATGGAGATGCTACTCTATAAAGGAGGGTGCACCCTGTAATGGTGAGTAGTGCTTCAAGGAAGCTCAAAACTTGGAAGATGAATACCTGTGTTGAGAGGCTTAAGGGTAAGATGGGGCAGCCTGACGCATTCTGAAGCCATAAACTCAGATGATTAACTAAACGAGCATTACAATCAATATTCAATATTCAGACTCCCTTGGTTGATTTTTCATCTCTGAATCTGTTGGAGTGGGAAACCCATTGAAAGAAGAAGGAAGACTGGTTTATGTACAAGTAAACACTCAAATTCATAGCCCATAACCTCAAAGCTTTAAATTAAGCTTTGAATTAATATATGGCGTTAAGTTTAAGAGGAGGTCATGTCTTTAGCCCAACAGGTATTGTTTATAACTTCTAATTTAATTGAATCGTATTTCTAAATCAAAAGATATTATTTATACGTAATGCTTCTAATTTGACAAGTCGTGATTTTCTAATTTAACAGATATTGTCTATAAATATAGTCTCAATTTAATTGAATTCCGTCAACTGACTCAACAAGCTCAATTAAAATTTATAGTTGGACTGTCACATGTCCTCTTCTAATGGGACTCCTGATCGCTTATGATTCTTCTTATTTCTTCGACAGAAATTTGTTACATGTACCGTATATTTTGGCCTTGTAACTATTTCTTGAATAGTAATAATAATCTGTACAAGATATTGCTTACCAAACCTGGAAAAATCTTTACAGGCTATTAGATTTCTTGGTTTTATTATTATAATAATATAGATACGTACGTACAATATACATACAATATATACACATATATATATTTTTTTATTTTTTTTTTGGTAATTCGGCAAGACCCAAGGCATGCAATGCTGCACTTCCATGTGGTGGAAAAATTGGCTTTTTTACTTTAATGAAATCGTCCGTCATCCATAGCAGAGCAGATTTAGAAACATACTAACCTTCTCTCTCTTCAGATGCATTTGTTACGTTTGTTTTCATTTTTTCTATTATAAAATGCACATTATAATTATGATATTTTAAAAATTTTTTCTATATCTTTATTATTTTTACATAATTTTTTAAAAAATACACGTTAAGAAATAACAACGAACATGGATTTTCTTGAAGGATACCATGTGAATGGATAATAATTGAAACAAAAAAAGTTTTACAAAAAGATTGTACTTGTCAATCAAGATATATTAAGATTATTTTGAATACAAAACTATTATCATATCTTATTTTTTTTATATGAAATTAAGTATTATTATTTTAGTTACTTTATATCAAACTTATTATTTGTGTGGGCTTTTATTTATTAGAAAGAACATGCAATTAAATTTGAATCCCTTTTGAAACTTTCAACATATAAATATCTTTTTGTGTGAAAATATGCAGTCTCTTCACTCTATTTATTAAATATATATATATATATATAATTAAATTTTGCACAACCTTAGAAAATAGTAACAATCATAGAAAAAAATATATGAAACTAAACATGCAAATGCGATAATCATTGATAATAATAATAATTACTTTGAATGTGGGGCGTGTGCGCATTTTGAATGGAAATGATGGGAAAAGTTAGTACACTTAATAATTAAAAAATCACTAACTCTTAAATTATATTGGTTATATTCGGTTGGAGATTTGTTTTTTTGGGAATAAATATGATAAGAATTTTCCTAGAGAAGAAAATAATGTTTGATTATAAATTTTGGTTATTTGAATTTGTGTAGCTATATATATTAATGAAATATATAAAAATGATGGGATGATGCAATAATAGTATATAAAAATGATAATTAATTCTAAGCTATGTGTGTATATTAAATTTTAAATATTTTTGTGTATATATAAGAGAGAAATATTTTAAATTTGAATTTAAAATTTTTTTAATTGGGTGATATATGTTGAAATTGCAAACTAAACATGGCCATTAGTATCTACCTAAACTTTATATAGCTCATTAATTTAAACATATTTTTATGTAAATAAATATCCCTCCTTATAAAATAGTGAAATAAGCAAGTTATATATGAGTACAGTAACTCACAAACCTAAAACTTTT
Organism: Avicennia marina; assembly: GCA_019155195.1. Taxonomy (NCBI): domain Eukaryota; kingdom Viridiplantae; phylum Streptophyta; class Magnoliopsida; order Lamiales; family Acanthaceae; genus Avicennia; species Avicennia marina. The sequence goes on along the minus strand of CM032762.1, from coordinate 13,704,638 downwards.
AAATATTTTGATTTATGATATGATATCAAATTCACAAATATACACAATCTATTTCCAAAATCGACCAGCCATATATCAACAAGTTGCATCATGGTTTGGCTTTAAAAAAAAAAGTATGAAAAAGCACTTGATGGACTACCCACATGAAAGGTTCAAGAAAGAATAAGACTGAAAGATAAGTTTGAGAAAAAGTGAAGCTTAACAAGTCTAATGTAAAGTAGTATTATTCATCAAAGGGAATTGTGATCAAGGAAGTAGGGTCTAGTAGGAAGAATACTCAATACTTAAAGGGGGAATCTTGCAATATCAAGCATAAATTTGAAAGGAGAATAATTTGTATTGAAAATTAGTGAATGTTTACAAGCCCATAGTCTAAATATTTTGGGCGAAAATAGAGTTTTAAATTTACAAATATACATATTCATGCACAAGTCTAAAAACATTACTCTCCATAGTTCTAACAATTTCTTGAAAATATTTTTAGAAAGATGAACAAACATAATCTAAAGTTGTAATTTATGGAGGCATGTAATTAAATTGTTATTGTAGGTTATGTTTATTTGATGATTTTACAAGGGAATGACAATGCTAGGGATCTTATTGAACATAAAAATTATACTTGACTATAAAGTTTTAATATAGATGAAAATTCATATTTATTTAAATTTGTATGTGTATATATACATATGATATAAAAATAAACGGATGATACGACAATGTTCAAAGAAAATGATTACTTTTGCCGCGTGTATGTTTATATAGATGTGAGTGTGTGTATATATATATATATAAGTATTGATTTAATTGTTTATAAGTATAATAATTAAATTTTAAATATTTAAATATATGTGTGTGTGTGTGTGAGCGCAAAAGTAGAATTAATTTGAAATTGAATTCAAATAAAAATTTTATTAGTTAATATGTTTAAGTTGCATTAATTTTGGTGGGCATATAATCCATTAAAACTTTCCAACATACATACCCGTATTAATTGCTTCATAGAATTAAATTATTCGCACTTATAACGAACTACAAACATACAGATGATGAATTCTCAAGGCCCACTATCCGTTGGGCCCAAGCCCAATCTAGAACCCACAGTACTGATACAAACGGTCAGAAATTTGGCCGTTCACATTATTTTCAAATTCAAATCGAGTTTTGATCCAACGGCGCAGATGGTTGCGTCAGCTTAAAGCCACTGGATTCATCCCAAATTCAAAAACCCTAAACCACGAAACCAAAGCCACATTGTTGCTTTTATTGTTAGGGTTACCTAACACGCCATTATATATATATATATATATATATATATAAGCGCACTCACGGTAGTAGACTTAAAAATCTGTAATCAATACCAGCATCTGCTCGATAATCATTACCTCCTGGTTTTTCTGTCTTCAGAAGATCTAGACCAACTCAAATGGTATGGCTTCTTTCGCCTTTTTTTGGGATTGTTTGTAGGGAGTATTAGCAGATTTATATCATGTTGGGTTGAATTGATCGATTTGGTTTTGTTTTGATATGCTTCTTTCTGGATTTGTAGGCGTTGCCGAATCAACAGACTGTCGATTACCCCAGCTTCAAGCTTGTAATTGTCGGCGATGGCGGCACTGGTAATTTTATTTTATTTTTTGATTTTGTTTGGCCTCAAATATCGATTTTGTTATTTTTCGTAGCGAATCTAAATTCCTTTGAAATTTAGCATCATCGCTTCTTTGTTTTTATTGTCGGTTATTTAATTTAAAATTAAGAGATGTTAATCATTAACGAGAAGATAAATGCCGTTTTCACTGCAAACTTACGCATATGTTCAGTTTTTTAAAATAGAATATATGTTTATATCATTGCTTTGAAACTAATTTCTTGTCTAGATGGGGTTTGGCATTCTATTTGAATATTAAATTCGGGAATTAGCATATGTTTCTTCATTCACTTATATGTGGTTTATTGTTATTAGAGCTTCAGCATTGCTTAGTTGCTAGTGTATATTTCATGTTTAGGCAGTAAAATCAGCACAAATCAGAAAAATGTAAGGAGGTATTTTTCACTTTTACTTGTCAATATTTGCACTGTGACTTAACAGGTTTCCTTGTGATGCTACAGGTAAAACCACATTTGTGAAAAGGCATCTCACCGGTGAATTTGAGAAGAAATATGAGCGTAAGATTTTTCTTAATGTTATATTGGCTAATAATGTATAAGAAAAGTTCTGGTCGATCTTTTGGCAACGGGTTTCTAAAGAAATTTTTTGTTTTTTTTTTTCCTTTAATAGCTACAATTGGTGTGGAAGTTCATCCTTTGGATTTCTTCACTAACTGTGGAAAAATCAGATTTTATTGCTGGGACACCGCCGGTCAGGAGAAATTTGGTGGCCTGAGGGATGGATACTAGTAAGTGAATTGCAGTAGCTTTGATTGTGTGATGAATGCCAATTTTATGACCTCAATTATCTATACTCCACGTTGCATTTTGTAGTGCTGAAATCAGCTAAGCTGTTGTCTAAGTAAACTCCAAGTAAACAGAGGGCACGTCATTAGACTTGAGTGCTAATTTTTAGGACTTTAATCTGTTAGAAATCTTTTTGACGATATCTTGTATATAATTTTCTTCTAGTTGTGTAACCTCAGGTGTTGTCAGTGTTGTAAGTGGGCGCCATAATTTAGCAAAATTTAAACCGAAGAGACAGGGTTGCTTTTATATTATTATGTGGAATATTTATTGTTAGGTCTGTTTGGATTTTGTATATTTTTATGTCATCTTTAATCCGTATGCTGTTTTCTTGATAATGTTTTCTCATCTTGTTAATGTGATACTTGTTTAAACTGCTGCAGTATTCATGGACAATGTGCCATCATTATGTTTGACGTAACAGCTCGCTTGACTTACAAGAATGTCCCAACATGGCACCGTGATCTTTGTCGGTATGTCTGTACATCCATATTCACTCGCTTGAGTTCTTGTTTAAGCTGAACTTCACATGGCATTGATTTCTTTGCTCTAATTTCAGGGTCTGTGAGAATATACCAATTGTGCTTTGTGGCAACAAGGTTGATGTAAAGAATAGGCAGGTGAAGGCTAAACAGGTTACATTCCACCGGAAGAAAAATTTACAGTACTATGAAATATCAGCAAAGAGTAACTACAACTTTGAGAAGCCTTTTCTTTACCTTGCCAGAAAGCTTGCTGGGTATGTTATGTAGTAAATTTTATATGTGTGTGTGTGTGTGTGTGTAATTTTTGGCTTTAAAGTTTTTATATTTGTATATGCTCACAGGATTGCTGTTTGACTTATTCTAACGTTTTGTTTCTGGTTGCAGCGATCCTAATTTGCACTTTGTTGAGTCTCCAGCGCTTGCCCCACCTGAAGTGCAAATTGATGTGGCAGCTCAGCAACAGTAATCTCTCTCTCTCTCTCTCTCTCTCTACACACACACGCCCCCCTCCAGACACTCACCATTGTTGCTGCGTGTGCACTTGTCTGTCACACAAGGAAGCACTGCCAGATCTTACACATGTACTTCCCCTAATGTCTAATGGACAATATTACATACCATGTGGGACATGGTGTAACCATTGTTGTAGCTTATCATGTGTATTCCGTGCTCCCTATCCATACATATCTACATGCTAAGTACGTTGTGGTGATTGATGTGGATCGGTGAATTTCCAATAGTGCTTCCACTTTATTTTATGAATTGCTGAATATCTAATGTGTACTCATTGTTTGCAGACATGAAGCTGAGCTTGCTGCAGCCGCTAGTCAGCCTCTTCCTGATGATGATGATGAGGCGTTTGAATAAAAGGGTTTGGCCACAAGCCTTGGTGCATTCTCTGCGTTCCCAACTTTTTTTTCCGTTCTTGATTGAAAATCCTTAAAATGATACATGTAGGATATGTTGGAACTGCACCACGTCCCTTTTTCATTTGGTTGTGGGGAGATGCTCTAAATCTTTAGAATGATTTAAGTCACATCAGAAACTGGTGTTCCAGTTATTAAATATATGATTTGTTATCTCCAAGTTTTGTGTAACTCATGGATCCTCACCTGTCAAAGCCGGTAAAGGCTCTTGCTGGATGATCTACTCGATTATGAATCTTGTTATTTAATGTATTTGTTTTATTTATCTTCCCTAATTGGACGAATGATGTGAATGGATCAGTTGGAACCTTGTCCCAAGTGCTATTTAGTGAGGGTTTTTCTGCTTTTAAGGGCGAGTGATTGAAAATTCTAGCCCTAGAGTTCACTGGCCCTTCCAACTAACAATTGGAGAAAGGGTGCTTGCAAGATTCTTTGGCTTATTATTTGTTTTTGCTTTTACCATCATAATAATATACGTACTTCAATTTTTTTTGAATTTTTTTCTCTATTATTTTACTACGATTTTCAAGAAACTAGTCTAAAAACGAAAATCAAATACCTTTTTGTAAACTAATGAATAAATAATATAATTCATGTTTTTGTTAATGTATATATCTTTAGTTAATCCTGGTGTGAAATTAAGAAAAAAATAAATTATTGCATGGTGATTTTTATGATACCAGGGAGAGAAATGTAACATCTCTTCTTTAACATACGACTGAATTGACCAAAGTTCAATGCCGAGAGGAAGGCAGCAAACCCCAGAAACATTTTTGAACATTACGAAGCAGACGATGCATGCCAAATAAGAAGTAGCGGATTGAAGTGTGATCAATAAAATCCTCAAAACAGGTATTGATGTGCTGCCGAAGTTGGATGGAGGACATCAAACTCACACAATTTTGTTATGCGTAAAGCGTAACTCAAGCCAAATGCAGATGAACACATTTCAATAAATTCATTACTCTGCATGCATAAGGCATGTTAGCTTTAGAGGGAGTTTGGTTAAGTTTATTTTAAATAGTTTACGAGATAATGTAATTTGTAAGATGTTTTTAGAATTTATAAACTTATTCATCTTATGTTTACAATGAGCTTTGAATAGAACATCTTATAAGGTTTTATTGAAATTTATAATTATAGTTAATTGTAATTTTGTTTTAAAAATGATAAAAATAAATAAATTATAATTATCGATACGATGTAATAGAATATATGTGTGTTATTTTTAATATATAGGAAGAAGTATATTTGAAAATAAATTGAAAAAAGTCAATTCATTTTAAAAGAATTTGTAAACTCTAAATATTTATTTTAAGAGCTTATAAGCTCATTCATTAAAAATTTTACCAATACTTTTGAAAAGTTTATTAGCTCTCAAACATCTTATAAAATGTTTTGAAAAGTTTAATAAAGTCAGCCAAACACCCTTGTAATTTGCTCTCTAATGCTCTCTAAGGCAGTTATTGCCTTGAATGAATCCAAGAAACTCAGCATTCTTAGAAATTTAGAACATGCAATTTTTACTGAGGCTCATATACAGTAATTCATTCCATAATATCGTTTTCAAGATATGCATGTAAGAGTGGAATTCATATTATAACTGCAAAATGTTCAAGGAAAGAAGTATTGCCAATTGGAGTTCATAAAAGATATCTCACTCCAAATGAAGAAAATTGAAGCTTTACTGCACTCATCTCTCACAAACAACACTTTCAGGAATCTTCACAACCTACCCACTAACATATAAAATCCTTTAGATTCTCAAATAGTTACTTAGCCACAAGCAAGACATTGCAGCTTTATGTTACCATACACTGAAAACTGGAACTATTACAAGACATATAATTGGAAGAACTGTTCACATGAATCAATATATAAGAATATATATGATACACGTATCTCTTTGTTACAAAATTTCCCTTGTCTGCACGTATGTATGTATGATAACTAAAACATAAAAAGCAATACATAAACCCTAGAATAAAACAGACACATGACATTTATTAGATTAGCTGACGATAATAGTATCATTATGCCCAATTAGGCATTTCAACTCCTTCAAATGCTCATCATTTGAAATGAGAAGCATAATACGAAGATTTGTCAACACTGCTTCGTGTTCGCAACTTGAGGGACCAGAAGCAGACAAAGCTTCCAGAGTGCTACGACAAGCATGCGACTCGAACCGACGCATGCTGACGTCTAATCCCTCTGAAAAACTAGACCAAGACGAGAGATGATCCCTCTGAAAACTAGAACCAAAACATGAGCTTGCATCGCTGCATGTGGCGTCTGCCTCTTGACAATAAGCAGGTCTAAAGTGACAAGAACAGTTTTTTGCACTTTGGTTAGTAACGCTGCAGCTACCAACAGAACAAGCATCACTGTCGGAATTAAATAATTCAGAGCTTCTGACCACAGAATAGCCAATGGCATCATTTTGGTTTGCCCTCCCCATTTGATAAAATATTAAAGGAAGCATGGATTGTTCGACGTGCTGATTGGCAGCTAACCCTAAGATGTGGATCATCCAAGTCACCTCAGTACGACGTATCGTGCCAACACTACTAATGCCTAAAAGGCATGATATTAGATATAGTTGATTGGCTGGACTCATTGTTTGCGATGACAAAATGGAGTAAGGGGGCTTTGACTTGAGTTCAAAAGGGGTCTTCTTGTCTTTATGAGTATATGTATTTTGACTTCGGTAAAAAGGGAAAATCCCTTAACATTGACCAAGTCTCTACATCCTGTTAAAGATGCATCCCTTCAATTTATTTTATTTTTTCTTTCAATCTTTTCTCTTAATATTAATTTTATTCCATTTTTTTTCAATTTTATCTAATGTATTATAAATGATATAGAATATTACTTATTCATTTATACAATTTATGCAGGCGAGTGGATTTTGCCTTATCAACAGTTATATCATTTCATATTTCACACACAAAAGCATTCAAACAAACTAGAAACTCAAACACATTTGTAAATATTTACTTAAAAAAACACAAACTATTTCTACCCCTCAAATAGGAAACTATACAAAAGCCATGGCGTTGTTCTAAATTTATTACATTTATGTAAGTATATTAAATAAAAAAATTAACTAATTAATTAATTGATGAAGCTAACGATAAGTTGAACTAAGAGTGCAAAATAAGTCGAGTCAGTTCACGAATCTCATAAATCAGCTCGATTAAAGGTCGATGCGAGGTGACGTTGTTCCAGCTTGAGTTCATTTTTATGTATTCGAAAGCTTGCAAGCTGGCTTACAGGCTTTTTTTTTTAATTTTTTTCTTATTTATGTTTTTTATTTTTTCTATAAATAACAATTTATTAATATATATTCAAATGATTCATTTAATTAGTAGCAATATGTTAATTTGTAATAATTATTTTATATATGATTTTATCTACATGTATATACAATGTTTTAAAGTTTGGTTTGAGTAAATATATTTCAAAATTTTAAAATATAAAATTCTTTATAAAGTTTTGAAAATATTCAAAATTTTAGTTTAGTTTTAAAAAAATGTAAGGAAGTATATTAAAATATTTATAGATTCTAAATGAAATTTGGATATTGTAGATTAACACAATTGTGCATCTTTTATTAACATATTGGTGTATCATATTTCATTTATAAATAAATAAGATGTGAGATTTTAATTTTTATATGTGTTTTATAAATGAAAATTTATAAATTTTTCATTTAAAATTTGGAATGTTCCTGATATTGTATATGCATAAAATGATAAATAATTTAAATAAACTATATATATATATATTATAAATTAATACAATTATGCATCTTTAGTATTTATTTTACTATGTAGTAATTGTTACGCATATACATATATACAATACATTAAATTTTAAATTTGATGTATACTTTTTATTTTATATTTTATAAAATTTTAGGTAAAAAAAATTGAGAACTTTTAAATTTTTAATTTATATGTATAACTATGATATAGATGTAGCTTACTCTATCGAATGAGAAAATTAAAATACATTTCAAAATTTCTATTTAATATAAAAAATAAATATAACTCAACGAAAATAAAAGTGAAACCTTACAAAAATTTTATCAAAAAAATAACTATGTATAATTTATAAAATATCATATATTATATAAAATTTTTAGATATATTAAAATTATGCCATTGTTGAAAAGTTCATGGAGGATCTCAAAAAATTATTTTTATCTAGTTATTAAAATATTTCAATTATGTGATTGAAAACCTTAAAAAAAATTTCTTTTCAAAATTAACGTGCCATTTTTTAAATTTGAAGTTATGACTCAAAATATATTGTCAATGATTATTTTCATATTATTCTAAAATGGTGTTTCATTCTCAAAATTTATTATAAATTTATCCTCTTAGTTAAATTTCATTGAATAGATACATTTTTAAATATTTTATTACTTCTTATTAATCAAATTCTTGTAAACATTATTTTTTATATATTAAAATTATAAAATAATTAAATTAATTAATATTAAAATTTTTAAAAATTTATATAAATTGAATCAAATTTGAGTTCAATATTTATGTATCGAGTTAGAGTTTGATATTTTTGTTTCGAACTCGAACTCATTCCAACACATTTGAGTTCGAACTTAAACTCAAAAAAAATAAGAATACTTGATTTGTTTGCACTCCTGTACTCAACCTATAGAAGGAACCAGATATCAATGATACTGTAGTTATAGTTGAAACTGTAAAATATAAACTTAAAATTTTCTATCATATCTATTGGTGTTGCAATTTGATGTTGACTTTTGGGCCCAACTATCAACATTTCTTAGCATAAAGTCTGCCATCTAAAACGTTAGGGCAACGTGTGAAACTCATTTCTCAATTAACAACACTTATCAATTTCGTACTGTCAAATATATTATTTAATAATATTTTTACTTAAATTTATATTAAAACTTTTCTTTTATATATAATTAATTATTTATTTTTTAATTATTATTCTATTTATAAACAAATCAATACTTATATTTATATATATATATATATATATTTATTTGTTTATACCTTAGAGTATGATTAGTGTGTATGAATAGAATAAAATGATAATGGAATAAATATAAGAATAGAATAGAAATTATATAAAGTATCCTATGCTAGTGTATACAAAGAATAAAAAATAAATAGAATTGTTATTCATAATTTTATTTCTATAATTGACAAATAAAAATGATCATATAAATATTATAAACTTATTTATAATCATTAATTATCTTTAAATAATAAATTTTTATACAATTGTACATTCAAAACTCAATTGATACTCATAAACACTTAAATTGATAAAAAACAAAATCTACCTATTAAAAGAGATTTCTACACAAAAATTATTTATTTATTGATCCAAAAGTACCGCTATTTTTTCTTATGACATAGGATTTCAATTTTTTATGAAGAAGGTAATATAAAATAGAAAATAAAAACAAAAGATTATATAGTTCAAAACAAAGATAAAAAAAAAAATTGTAAAGAAGACGATAACTATGTGAGATATGTTTTTTTTGTTGGCATATAATTTTTATAAAAAAACAAATATACACTTGACTATTTTACATTATTTATAAAATAAAAGATAAAGAATGAAATTTAAAATAGAAAAAAGTAGAATGATTTAAAATTGAAGGAGTACATTGATAAAAAAATATAATAAATTAAACTTTAAGTACAATCAATATCTATGCATATAAATAAAATAATAATAATTTTTAACTATAAGTTTTATTCCATTCATATTATTCATAGAAAAGAAAAAATTTTGAGAAATAAAAAAATAGAGTAAATATAAATTGAGAGAAGTCAATCATACATATAAAAATTGAGAGAGTACAGTGAAAAAATAATATATAAATAATTAAATATACTTTAATAATTACATATTGTTCACTCATAATATATAACAAAAAGGTAATTTTGTCAAACAAAAATACAAATTTATTCCTAATAGATTAATAATACATAATATATAGTCTTGATAAAAAATAACAATTCCCATCTTATTGAAAATCAACATTCTTTTGAGAATGATCATTTACATGCACATATTATACTCATTATATGATTTATAATAGAGTTTAAAATGTTCATTCAATTTATAACTAATTTACGCATACTTATCATACCCCAAAAATTAATTATTATCCTCGTATACTATCGTATTATTCAATTATTATTATATTATATATATATATTAAATAAATCAAAATTTTTAAGACATCATAATCTTATAACTAAACGTACTACCTATTTTAACACAACCCACACCAAACATTATCACTCACCAAATCCCCTCTCCCAAACATAGCCTAGGCATGAATACTTGTCCCGTTGGGAGTAAAACATTAGCTGGAAGATACACATTTAGAGACCTGTAAAAAGCTACAATTTTGTTTATTACAGCCCTAATTGATGAAGCAAAATCAATTGCCCTTAAATATCGAAGTTAAGTTGCTTCGCAATTTTTGTTCACTGCTTAAAAGCAAATACAAAATATATTTAAAACCAGTCCGAACCTGATAGATGAATTTTACAGTTAATAAGCATCCTATGGCATTATCTTATTACAGCCAACAGGTAAGCGTTACAATTGATAAGACCATTTGTCAAGCATCCAAACTTCAAGCAACATGCCCGTCAAGATCTCCTACCAGGTTGACATTGAGAATTTCCAATAGAAAGAACTCTGCAGAGCAATGATCAATCGACTTGCCTTCCCAGTAGAGTTATGATGGCCATGTACTAGATTCAAATGCATTTGCATAATAGGAGATCGCATTAATGCTATGATGATTGATGAGTAAATAAGTAGCAAATTAGAGGAGCCACCACTCCGACACTCAAACTGTTTCCCAGCAAAGCGTAACTGCAGAACATGAACCAGATTACAACCACATGTTTACCAGTTAGCCAATTGGAATGTGAAAACACTTCAGTTGTTTATCAATATATGCAGTCATCATTTCATGAACGTCTGTGTAAATATGTGTCATAATTGGCGGATGATGGCATAAAGAATACATGCACAAAGTTGATCAATAAACAATTGATACAGGCCTTTTTTTTCTGCTTACTCTGTCTTTTCCAATCTGTTGCTGAAATTTGCAGATGTTCCCTAATTTACTGTGTACTTGGGTAAAAGTGCAGCAGAATCCAGCCGAGAAGGGAAAAAAAGAAAAAAGAAAAGAAGCCACCATAAAATTTTGGTGACGAGATTCTGGAAACAATCCACGTCCACATGGGTTGCATGGAAAAGGGAGACCGATAGCAGTCCGTCGCAAGGAAAGATGAAGGAAGTGAAAAGTAGCGGGACTGCAACCTGTTGCAAGGTGTTCAGTCTGCAGTAGGTTATATGGTCAGGTTCTTTCCCACAAAGTGAATTGAACTACTATAACAATAGCTTAGCTTATGGTGACTTAACTCAGACCAAAAAGAATGAAACCGGTAGCTTTCTAGTACTTGTCCTATCAATAGGTAGTGTAGGTGGTCTAATGATGGTATAGCCCTTCTGGGCGGGCATTCCCCCCAAGTAGTGATGTTCGTGTTTGCTGTTTGTCTTTCTAGGAGAAGGAAGGAGAGCGCTGTCATTGGGAATGGGAATGCCCCATGCACTCCTACCTTTTAAGAGGTAACTATTCATTCTGGAAGCCCAGATGGTGTGTGAATTAGAGGCAGTGTTCCACAAATGTCTGGTCATAGCTGCCTTATTCCAATCATGACTCTCTTGGGGCCAAGCCCTCCTTCCTCTACATCAGACAACAGCAAAAAGCATGGACTACCTTATAATCTAGGCTGATTCTTTGCAAAAGCATCAATCTTAAAATTCCTATGCAATTCTAGAAAGACAATATACTGGGTTTAACCACCCATCTGAACTGTTAAATCATTCACTAATTTCCGCAAAGAATCAGCTCTTTCAAGTTAGGAACAAACATTAAAAAAAAGGAAAGAAAATAGAAAAAAAACGTACCACTGCCGGAGGCTAATATATTTGGGAAATCGGAAGTCCTCCGGAAAAGAATGTAAATTGGCAACCTAACAGTAATGTTGAAGATTATACACTCGACAAAACGAAAAATAAGGTAATAATTACCATCCTACAAGCTAAGAACCGAACCACATCAGAAGAAATACAACAAAATTATGCATACCTCTCTGGGTGTGAAGTATCTAAGATGAAGTCCATGTACGGAAGACATCTTATCTTTCATCTTTCCCTGCATAGTAGTTTGCAATACAATTGCGCATGATCAGTGAACAATGGCCTCTAAAATTAAGAAACCATACATCATATATACTCCAAAATAGCTCAAATTTAAGTAATCCTATAGGTGAAGAGCATGATCTATGAATTGCATATATTTCATATTCAAAAAGTCAACAAAGAAACTAAATTCATACACATGCATGTGTGCATGCACAAAAAATATATATTAGCAAAAATGTATTATGTAGTGAGTGTAAATGATATCATAAAAGAAATTTGAAATCAATTTCTCCACCACCATACGCTCCCAAAGAAAACAAAGACAACTCAAACTCACCACAAGTCGAGCACTTTTGAGACAGTTTAAGGAAAAGAAAATGGCTTGCAGTGGTTTTTGGTGATAGTTAAAGTAGAAAGTCAACATCTTGCTTGCTTAATGCCTATTTGAGTGGCAGCCAATGTTTTTCCCAATATTGTACTACTAAGAGGTAGAATTTCAAAAGAAAATGCATTCACTTGATAAGATATATGAAGGAAACCAAAAATTTTAGCAGGCAACCTAGGTAGTTACTTCTAAAGTGACCAAAGAAAAGCAATAACTGCAGTGGGAGAATCAGAGACAGAGTGAAAGAGGATTTCTCCTTTCTCCCTCATTCAAAAATGTGCACAAAACTTTCGTCTCACACCACTCCTTATCAACAAAGAAAGAAGACGACTGAGGATGAGTTGATAAAATGTACTCAAAACATTTGATAAAAGTTGATCAGGTTTCAACACGACCTACCGGGACAGTTGCCAACAGGGAGCCAGTACCCTTCACATATCGAAAGTAACTTTTTGTGAAACAACAGCAGCGCCTTGATTCAGGGAAAACAATATCTATGATCCATGAAGGAATTCTTTGAACAATATAGAAACTCAGAAATAGATCAAACTTGCTAGCATGAGAAAGAATATATCAATATAGGTATGAGACAAGGATACCCATGGCACTTCCCCATCTTTCTATAAGGCTTGATGGGACTAAATATTGATGTAAAGGATTGTCGATGGATCCATTTCCTTCTTCAATAACCTTTGAACTTTGAGAAACGGTACTAAGTATAGTGCCAGATTCTGAAGTAACGTCACCAGTAAAATTCTTCAACTCCAGAAAATCTTTAATAGGCTGGCATTTTTCAAGTAATTTATCCCAATATGTTTGTGAGTCTGCTTCTTCACTAGTCACTGTGCTTTCAGGACACCCAAGTACAGGGCCTGGAGTGCAAAGAAGCTTATTATTGAATATCGAATTCTGAAAAGGCACATGTTTCCGCTTTGCCTGCAGTTTGATAGCACATGGGAACTTGTATCTTGATAAATAGCTTCATTAAAGAATGGGAGGAAACTAGAGATAATGAAATAGATGGTAAATCACAAGCGACAACAAAGTTACTGTGCACATAGATGCCTAAAAGTATAATAACAAGCAAGTACACCACAGGTAATCCATGTAAAAATAGTTGATCTTATTTCAAAAATAAAAATAGTAGTAATGGTAATAGCAACACTAACAGTAAGGATGGAATCAAGATCAGTCAAAAAGGAATGACGCTGATAAGAAGTCAGGTATCTGAAAACGTAATATAATCTCCAAAGCATGCTTAAAAGACCCAAAAGAGCCAGAGAGATTAATGTATAGAAGCAATACAGAGAGTGGATATAGGAAAACAGCATTGAACAATAAAAGCAGATTAATAGATTGTGCATGCACATGCAGGGGGCAGAGAAAAAGATAGAGACAGACCAGACAAAAATAGCGAGGCCGTGAATAGGGCACACCAAACTGCAAAGGGCTTAAAATAAATTCTTGCATATCAAAGTGATTCTCCCGCAAAATTGCAATCATCTTTTTGTGTGTATCAGATGTCTGCAGCAAATGTTAACAGTAGAGATGAAGAAACAGTTGTGTGGAAATTACAAAATTGAGAACATATAATTAGCGAAATTTGATAATCGATCTCCCTCCCCCATATTTAGTCTTTAGGTTAGTCTATAACTCTTATCACACATAGCCACCTTGGGAGCCAATCAATCTTCTTCACCCATTTACTACATTTAAAAGCCCTTCATAATCCAAATTCAATCTTTAAGCATGAAATTTACCAAACCGATAGCACAAACTTTTCTCCAGTAGGAAAATCATATGTGGATATGACACAAACCTCAAATCCAACAACATTTTCCACAAAAAGCATTATTGGAGGCCGTGAACTTTGTGGTATGAGTTCAAGAATCTTCAGAAAAGAAGAAGCTCTAGCATCACTGGAACCTTTTTGGTGACCTTGACATAAAGAACTTCATGAATTTATCACCAATTAACTACAAATGGACCATATAAATTGAATGATGCAAAAAATAAGAAAGGAAAAGAACTAAGTCAACCTTGCCGTGTGTAAGGTTGGCAAGGAGGAGACAAGAGCCACACATCTGCCTCATAGTTGTCCAGGTCAACAGCAGTCAAAGTCTGAATGTTACCCTGAGAGCTCACCATAATGCATATTGCAAGTTCAGTTATGAGATTAGCATGGATAAATAATTATAACACAATCCAAACCCTACTAGAAGAACCTTTTTTCTCTTCGCAAAAGCAGATAAATACAATCTTAAGTCTTAACCAATAACAATTGAGCTAGCTTCCAATATTAGAGTAGACCAGCTCAAACTCAAGCTCACAATGCATCAGCTTTGTTATATATTATTTTTAACATTTAACATTAATTTTATCAATAACAATTTTTTGTAGTAATGATGAGATCAAAATTAAATAAGGCTCGTGTATAACGTCAAGCTCTAGGAATCAAACTTGATGTCAAATTCAAGCTTCCCTTAACCAAGTTACTGCCTATGAGTGCTCACTCTTCAACAGGCATGCGGTCCAAACTCCTCCCGGCTCCTGCTGCTTGGGAGCTTACTGTTTAATGTTCTAATTTTTATTTCAAGATGGTTAGAACATTTTTTCCTTTTTGAATCTGCACCTTTAACTGTTGCTCCTTTTGAGAGCAGCATTTTTACATATTCAACTTGACTTTCTAACGAATAAGCAAATTTCCATATGACGTACTTCAATACCCAATCGCTCTATGTAGAATTTTATCCGCATGAAGGAGAATCTTGAAAAAAAAAAGAGAGAGAAGAAAAGTAGATTCGACTCGAAGCATCATCACAAGTTAAGTAATATGATCATTTATTGTCTCTAAACTCATAAAATTAGATGAATTGATTATAAACATTGTAAACGAGAAAGAATACCTAAAACTAAAACTGACACCTGGTAGGGACGGTGACCAAAATTATGCTCATAAACATCATTCGCGACATCGTTAATATCAAACGCTTCCACGACCTCTGCATCAACCCCCGCCTTCATCAAGGAATATCTCTTCGAAAATTGGAATAACCAAAATAAAATTTCCGTCCAAAGTCTTGCTTAAATAAGAAACTTCCAAATATATCGGAGTGAATTTTCAAGTAGAAATAGGGAAAACAATAAGAGTAATTATGAACTGCTCTACCATGCCACCGATGCCGCTGTAGAATTCCAGGACCCGCCATGTCTTCCCCTGTTCCCTCCTTAAACCCTCCATTCGTTCTCGGCGGTTTATGGCTCCCGTTCTTCCGTTAGCCTACTGAGGTCCGAATCCGACGAAGAAAGCGCTTGAGTCTGCTTTTCTGAATATCGTGTTTTTCATAAAAGCACTTTCGGTTCAGAAATTTCTGTTCGGTCGTTCGGCTAGCGCAAAGCTGGGCTATCTCGTGGAATAAACAGAACTGAACGACAAAAATACATGGCCCGATGTAATTGGGCCTATTGGGCCTCCGTTTGACAACTCTAGTTCAATCAACTTGTACGCGTCTAACGTTTTTGAAACGTGTTTGCGTTTCTTCAGTGTGGAATCTTGCACACAATCTTGAGTTTCTCACATGATTGAACTACACAAGGATGGTCCGCTGATTATGTCGTCAGCCTTAGTAAAACCCGTCAGCGTCTTCAGACAGAAATTTGTGATACGAACTACTTAATTACGAACACAAATCGCATAATTACACATACCTTTTCTTCAGTGGAAAGTTTTTTATCGAACAGGCGTGTAAGCTAACAAATAGTATGTAGTCATTTGCAGGTAGGGCCTCGTTTGACCAAAGACAGGGAAAGGTTTCCTCCTAAGAACATCGTACTGATGTTGGCTGGAGAATGGCTGCTATGGATGGGATGGATAGGGTTCAATGGAGGAGACTCGTATGTTGCTAGTGTTGATAAATCCATGGCTGTCATCAAAACTCATGTTTGTGCTGCTACCTAGTTTATTAACGTGGCTTATATTTTTTTTTTTTTGAAAAGCTTATGTGATTGGGGCAGTTCGAGGCATGATTAGGGGTGTGACTCAACCGAGTTGCTCAACTCGACTCGGTCGAGCAACTCGGTCAAAGCTCGACTCGAGATCGGTCAATAACGAGCTCGATCGAGTAGCTCGAGCTCGACTTTTTTTTTTTTTTTTCAAACATAATTTAACATTTAACTCAAACTCGACTCGGACTTAGCTCGATAAGCTCGAGCTCCAAGTCCAGCGAGCTCGAGCTTGAGTTGGAGTTGCAAAATTTTACTCGAGCTCGAACTCGACAACTCAATTCGAGCTCGTAAAAAATCGACTCGACTCGATTCCAACCCTAAGCATGATCACTGGTTTGGTTTGCATCACACCAGTAGCTCTGGTAATTCTAGACAGTTCTGCCTCTAAAGTTTTATAATCATGCACAAGGGAAATATATTACATTTTGCAACAAAAAAAATATTATATTAATAATATAGTACTAGTAAATTAATTTGGCACACTCTACATTTATAGATTATGAAGTTGTTCCGTTTCAAATAAAAAATAATATTAATTAAATTTGTGAATAAATAAATAAAATATGAAAGAAAAAAGATGAAAAGAAATTGAGAATGAAAAATATCGAAAGAAAGTACAAATAATGATAAATTATAAGAAAAGGGTTATTTAAAAGATAAAAAAGAACAAAAAAATTAAAATAAGGATAAATGTATGGTTTTATATCATGTAATCAAAAGAGTAAAATAAGTCATTCCTTTTGTAGAACCAAAATAGGTCTAAATGTTTAATAGTGTACTAGCAAATGCAACATACTTTATGTATGTACAAAATTATTTATAAATTATATAATTATTGTATTTTAAATAATGAATGTTGTTAAAATTTATAATAAAAAGAATATTTAAAATAAAAAATTAAAGATAAATAGATTTGAAAAAATGAAAAATTGAGAGAAAAGTAATAGAAATAATATGTTAAAATAAAAAAGAAAAAAGAAATGATAGAAAAACAAAAATAATCGAAAATAATTGTGCAATTTTACGATGTACAAATTAAAGGTTTCACTTTTATAATAATATAATTATAAATATATAGTATAGAAAAGAACTAATGGTATATTAGTAGTTATATTTGAAAGTGAAAAGATAATAGTATAAATTTATTAATTAAAGACAATATTGTAATTTCGTAATGTAAAACCATATTAGATCCAAACTTTAATAATATAGTATAGTATGGATAGATAGATATGATAAATGGACAACTATAGTAGTCAGCATGATCCTATGCGTTGGACATAGGGACAAAGAAAAGCGGGACTTGGGGTGTGCATGAAGGTTACATATACACCAACTCTTTAAGTGCTATGTATGTGTGATTTGAGTCCAATGTACATTATTGATCATTCAATTGGTAGTAGGAGTTGTCCATGGGTGGGTAGCCATTATAATGGGCATCTTATTTGGCTGGATTCCATGGTTCCCCGTGATGGTTGTGGACAAGAAGTCTGAGCTCCTTCAAAAAGTCGAAGACATAATGGCGGTGCTCCACACCCATGTAGTGGCCGGTGGGCTCAGAAGCATCCTCCCTGACTTCTTTGCCAACCCAAAGTTGTGCCATTTGTTCTACAGAAGGTATGGACAGTATGTTCTATGTCTGGGGTTCAGCAGACAAATAGGATTACAAATCATTGGAGTGTTCTTTGCCGTTGGTGTCAACAGTGTGACAACAAGCTTGATATGCCTTGGGATGAATTTCATTATCTCATAGCATGTCTGAGAAAGACATGCAGGTTGGAGACGAAGCAGCACAAGGCAAGGAGACTTACACTTGTTGGGGGCAAGGCAACAGGAACCAAAAACCTAAGCCCTAAAACTCGCTTTCTTCCACTTGTATTGAATGATGTGGAAATCAGATCCCCAAAGGCTGAGGGAAGATTGATTAATTGAGATGGCATGATGAAAGAACGTGTGTTTTAAAGCAAAAATAGGGTGGTTTAGTTTTGCTAAAACTGAAGATGGCCTAAAAGACTTCCAGCATGGAAGTGAAAGCATGTTTCTTTGACTTTGATTTGGATATTTCTGTGCATGAGAATTCAATGCATTAAGAGCCAGATCAGCTGTCAATTGTGCATGTGGAAACCCTCTGACTGAATAAGATTTGCATGTGTTAGTGTCCTGAATTTGTGATCATGAGTACTGACACATTCCCTTGGTTCCTTTTCTTCACCTTCCCCTTTTTTTTTTTCTGTTCTTTCATTGGCGGGGTATGGAAGATCTTGATTTAGGAGTTATACTTGTTATTTAAAAATGATTTTTTTTTAAAAAAATAAATGTGAATAGAGATATCTGATCTATCCGATTTTCACTTATTAACCAATACAATAGGAAATTCAATTCGAGGTCGCCTTATTTTTAGATCATAGTTGCAGGGAATAAGTAAAATTATTAATTGAGAATAACGTAGAACAAAAATTTTGAACATATGGTTTGATAATTGTTTGGTTTAGTTCCATGTTTCTTGTACTCCTCGTTTTACAGTGTCGTATGCAAAAGTATTAAGTAGATTAATTTCTTCTTTTAGATGGCATTAATCGTTAAACTTGGTTTGTTCTGCGGAAAGTAAGAGGGGAAAAGAAGTGAGAATTACTCTTCAGGAATAATAATTAGAAAAAAAATAAATGATTTTTTATATTAGGAATTACTAAAAAAGTATTTTTTTTTTCGAATTTTTTAAAAATGAATATAGCTGGGAAGTGTTTTCTCTCCCTGATTTTTGAAAAAAAAAAAACATATTAAGGCAAGGTTATGTTTGGCTTAAATTTTTGAACAAGAAAAATAACGAAAAGTTGAGGCTATGTTTGTTTTCAAATTTTGCAACCCAAAAAAATACATTCAATTATTATACTTTTTAAATTTTATCTCTTTATCTCTATTTCTTTTACATGATAACTTGTTGTTTATGTTTGTTTCCTTCTATTTCAAATACAAAAAGTGAGATACATGTAATTTTAATGAATGCAAGAAATTTTAGAGACGTGATATGCTCCTTTAAAATAACAAAGGCAACATGTTTCGAGATGTAATTTTGGAGAAATTGGTACAAACAAAGATAAATTTGTGAAGGAAAAAAGAAACATTGAAGATGACGTGGAATCATTTGAAAAGGAAAGAAAGAAATCTCCAACCTTTTATTTGTTTAGAGAAAACGACGAGGAAAAATCATTGGAAAGCAAGTAAAAATAGTTTTTTTAGTAAATAAATCTTAAAAGATATAATTATTTAATAAAATTAATTTATTTATTGTTTCATTTTTCTAAGGAATCTCAATATTAGTAATTTATCTTGAAGTTTGCTCATTCTTTTTAGTTAAAACTAGAACCATTATCTTTTCCGTGATTTATTCACTTTGGTTGCATTTGAGAGACGGTTTTTGTTGTAAATGATGCTTGGTAAGAGTTATGTTATGATGAGTAGTATGTTCAGTTGTATTTTGATATAATAAAAATTTTGATTTATTTGAATATATTATATAAAATATATAATAATGATTGAATTGTATATAGGGATAATGATTAGTTTTGTATTATTAATATGAATATACATATATGATATATATACAGGTGTTGGTTTAGTTGTAAATATTTATACTAATTAAAAATAATTAGATGATTATATATGTAAATGATGAGAAATTTGAATTTAAATAAAAAATTTGTTAAGTGATATATTTAGTAGTGTCATATGTGAGAAAATGTTGGGATTGAAATTTGGAGTTTCAAACATAACCTTTGCTTAGTTTAAAAAACAAGGTTGTGAAAAACAAGAGTAGAATTTTCTGAAATTAAGCTTTTATTAATACTGAATTCAACAAAGTATAACTTTTCTCCCAAAAATCATTTGAATTGTTAGAATTAATTGTTTTTTTGCATATTCTATGTGTGCATAATATTTATTAGTTTTTTTATATAATTATGGCTTAACTATTTTAGGTATTTTCTGTATTTAGGTAATGAAAAAAATGCTTTACAATGAGAAGAAAAATACATAATAGTATATCTATCTAGATAAAAATAAACCAGCGAACTTGATAGCGTGTATTAAACTAATTAAATGCATTAACATATATGTGTGTGTGTGTGTGTTACGCATGCAACAATAAGAATAACTAAATATAAATAAAATTTAGAAAAAAAAAAGAATATTAATCACAAAATAAAAATTTGATAAAATTAACATAAAAATAAATTTTGATTGTGGTTCTGCGAATCATCACTATAGAAGGCATCTACTTAGTTAGAAAATAAACAGCTGAAAAGGATATGTATGAAAATATTAGCAAATTGCAAGATGAAAACAATCAAAATTTAATTAAAAAAATGGGAAACTTAATATTTCATATGAATAAGTAATATAAAACCAAAACTCAAGAATCCAAAGTGGTATAGAACTAGTGGAGAAAAAAACAAATAATTTGGAAGAAAAGGAATAAGCCACCAAAATTTGCCAAGAAAAATCAACTTTAAGCAAATTAAGTGGAAAACACAATCATTGACCAAGCGATGAAGAAAAAAATGATAATTAGATGTAAAGAACAGAATATGATACAAACAAAGGAAATTTCTCAAGTCATGCCACCAATGTTTATTCATTCCCTCAATATAGCACAATTTTAGAAGCAAATTATGAAGGCAAAAACACCACGAGGGTGTTTGGCTAAACTTATTTTTGAAAACTTATAATATTATATAACTTATAAGATGTTTTTAAAGTTTATAAGCTGATAAATCTTATTTTAAAGATAAGTTAAAAAGTGTTTGGATAAAAATAATAAAATCGTCTAATTAAAATTTATAATTATAGACGATTATAATTTTTCGTGTGATAATGATAAAAATGAACTAAATATCATTAACATAATCAAATAACAAATATTTGCATCACTAAACAAAATGAAGTATCTCATAAGATGTTTTAAAATGAGTTTTAAAAAAATTAACTTAATTTTAAAGATGTTATAAATTCTAAATATTTTATTTTATTAGTTTATAAGATAAATTAACATAAAAATTTATTAAATATTTTTAAAGAGATTATAAGTTCCATGACATTTTATAAGATATTTTGATCCAAACACCTTTTTAAATGTTGATTATGACACATTCATAAATGAATGCAATGTTTTGTCAAAAAATTGATGATGGTTTTCATTTCGGATGAGCACTCGTCTTTTATACGTGAGCTAACTAAATCTATGCCAAACTCGTCAAAATAGGCAAATATAATTAGGCTGAGGCCCTTTAACATGAAGATCACCTATGTCAAATTGATATGTCTTTGGTTAAAAAATAAAAAACAAAGAGCATTTGGATCAATCAAAGTAACAGATGAAACAATTTTGGATGTAATTGAGATGATTGTTATTCTGTAACGTGCGCTGGTAAAAAATCAAAGGAGATGGGAAAGAAGGTGTGGGTGATGGAAAGTAAAGGGAATTGGCATAGAATAAGGCAAGAATTTTCTCATTTGTAGAACAGTAAATATGGAAAGAGAGTTTTCTCGATAAAGTTGTTTTTTCAGAAATTTGAAGTAATAATTAATTGTGTGCAAATTTTTTTTTTTTTCTTGTCCAGCCTAATTTGCACATCAAACTAATCTACATTCACACTATTCTCACCAACCCTTGTTTATAAGATTTGGTCAATAGGTTCTCACGAGGGGCTAACACTATTGGCAAACATTACAAACTAAAGGAACACGGCAATTATGAGAAGAATCTCAACCTTATTTAAATAGAAGCTTGTGCACATAATTACATGAGACACTGTAACTTTTTGTCATATATTAAATATATTAACAAAACAATGCAATTGACACTCTCCAACTGCTAAGGACACTTGACTTGAGTATAGGCCTACATGTTAGGTAATCGTCCAATAATGTCACTTGCCCCATACAACCAACATCATCGTGCATGTCTAAGCAATCTTCGACTCCTCAAAAACTACTCTAGACCTTTGGCATGCATGGGTCAAAGAAGAAGTTATAGCCATTACAGTAACACACCCATTAACTCGCATTTGCCTGTACTTGGATGCATGCATGTCCAACAATTGATGCCCACACAATGTCTCTAAGCAAAACACCAACATAGTTCTGCAACTTTTCTCGCGTGCCTATCATGCAACTCATTGATCCCACATCGTGGCCATGATATTGCACCCCATTGGATGAAATTGTGTAGAGTCTACCCACAATGTGCCATCAGCCCTGCATCCTTAGGTCAATGTCCTAGCTACATGATTAAACCAGTCGCATGCACTAAGTTTAACTGAATATCCACACTTGACATTTAAGGCCTCGCTACCAAGTCACATAATCTAATCAACAATGCAATAAAGCTACTAATAGAAGGCTCACAGAGACATAACATCATTCATTGTGCACTTTAGCATGTAGGAAATTTAAGCACCTCTCCCTCTTGGTGCTACACCATGCTAGTACCCAACATCCGTGGCACGAATGCCCATATCAGAGCATCCAACACTTCAGGGGGGGTGACAAACCATTAAAGGAAGTTGTGGATCTTTTTAGTAGTAAGACATCCACATCTCAATGTTTTTTATTTTTTTTATTAAAGGTCTATTTGGATTGAAAGATTTAAATTTAGAGAAATGATTTGGATGGAATGATTTCAAATTACGCAAAATGAAAGGAATTTCAAATTCATCCTATTTACTAAAATTACAATTTAAAAAAAGAAATTAAAAATTTGAAATTTATTATTATCTAAACAAATATGATCAAATTATTATTATGTTTAAATTCATTAGCACCCAAGGGTATTTATGTAATTAAATTAATGGAACCAAATATTGGTTTCTAGTCAAAGAGTGAATTTTAGAGTGCACATCATCATCGTCGTCATTCATCATTGTCGTCATTATTAAATTATTATAATATCTTTATTTTAATATTTTCATAATTTTCATTCTATCTCAATTGTATTTTGATATGGTTCTGTGTTTTTTATTTTTTCATATTTACTATATCTTTCAATTAACTCCTTTTATGCATATACCTTTTTTTTTTTTAATTTTCATATAGTTTAAATTTAAAAATGATTTTATCTTTATTATAATTTTAATATTGAAAAAAGTTTAACAAGTTATAAAAATTCTCTAACACGCATCAAGTGTGCCATTATTGTCAATTATATTTATTACAATTAAAGGTCTTTATTTGATTGCGCAATATACAATTCTAAAATATCCTTATTAAAAAATTCAAAATTATGTTAAAACATTAAAACATAGTTAAAATGATAATTTTACGATAATAACTAACTAATAACACTTTTCACAGAGTAACTTCTTCATTTGTTTTTCTTTAATGTGTCCATATCTTCTTTACTTTTGTAATTGCCTTTCTCATTTCCCTCAAATTCTTAATTAGCCCCTCAGGCTCACAATGCTTTCTCAATTTCTTTCTCTCTCGATTAATTCCCTAACCTCTTAACTTTTGTCATTACTTGTCATTTCTTTCAAATCTCAAATTAGTTTGATAAAAAAAATATAGATTACCATCTAATAAATCCCATCTGTCTATATTTTTATTTGAATTTAATTATATGAAATTACTATTTTTATCATACTTTTATGTATATTTTATATTCTATTTTCTTGCTCACGTATTAACAGTGTCTCTATCTCTAGTATGGTGTACATTGTATAGACAGACTTAATAGTAATCTTAAATAGAACCATATATACACACCCTCTAAGCCTATTCATTCACAAAAGTTCTTAATTATTGTAATCATTATTAATTTAACAATACAACAATATATATTTTCAATAATATATCAACACAGCATCCTTAACAAAGTCAACACAATAAACACAAGCACCAAATTTTATTCAAATAAAAACATATTAATGCAACAACATTAATAACTAAAGTACACACACTAACTAATTCAAAACATCCACGCTTTTTTTTTTTTTTATCAAAAAATCAATACAAAAAATGAAAAATACTAAAGCATTTAACTAATTCAAACATCAATGTTTTTTTTTAATAGAAAAATCAATACCAGAAATGAAAAATACAAAAGCATACTTAGCATTATAAAATAAAAAAAATAAAAACATGTCAAAGCGTCCCATTCCCCAATCCAACCACGTACCTCATTTTGACTTCCGTCCGCCATAGTTTACTTTTCCAAACTGGGCCCAAGCAGAAAAAGGCCGGTAGTAAAAGAAGTCGCGTTTCTTAAATTTCAACGACTCGGAAAAATAAAAATTGTAAAGCGTTTTTACAATTCTAGGTTTTTCTCGCGCATCTCGCGGCGTAACGTTTCCGTCACAGAAGCAGTTTCTTCAGCAGCACCGCTGGTAAGATGCTGAAAACCCTAGTGCCGGAAGCCCCTCTCAGTTGAATTCTATGTGTTCTTTCTTGAAACTGTTTCTTTGATTATTTGTTGTTTCGCCTTTTCCTTTTCAGTTCTCCTGGTAACTTTTGAGGTGAGACTTGCCTTTCTGGTAAATCTGGGTCATTGTTGTAATTTTTGTATGATAAAGTTAATCTGAAACTAATCCTTGTTATGTGTGCATAAAATGCACGCATTGAGGTTTAGGGTTTCGGATATGTTTCTGGATCTCTACTTGTTTGCTTAACTCTGTATGTATATGTATTTTGATAATAATTTGCTTGTTTATGTCAAGTTTCTTAGTGCATTGTCTTTTGCACATGGCACATAGGGTACGTCTTTGGCCGGTTTCTGGGTGGTGTTGGTCCCTCCCTCTTTCCCTTATGCATAATAATGCTCCCATTAAGAATTTCTTCAATAATTGATATTGGCATACATCATTAATGTTAATTAGCGAAGCTGGAAGATGGAGAAAATTAACAAGAAGAAAGTGTTTGTGTTTCTGGATGTGTCAATTGATGGAGATCCGTTGGAGAGGTTAACTTTTGAGGTATCTTGCTATTTGTGGCTGAATCAGTCTTGTTACAAATTTATAGTTTCAATTTCAATTTCTTCCACATATCACAATATGTTTCCAAATATTTAGATACTATGTTATTGTTTTCCTGTAATGCAGCTTTTCACTGATGTTGCTCCCAAGACTGCTGAAAACTTCCGTGCTCTTTGTACTGGTAATCCTGTTGTTTTCCTCCTTCTACGTGCATCGCAGCCCTACATGCGATTTTCACTGGATTTATCATTGTTCTTAGGTTTACATAGCTGTATACTTATTTTCCAAAATTTAATAACGCTCCTATGAATGATGGTTTTCTTAAAATTGTGAGTTGGTTACAGAAGCCCAAGGCTGTTAAAATTTCTGTTAACTTGTTGTCCTACAATATACAAACAATTTTTCTTTAGAAATGTTCACTTGAGTCTTCTACCTTGTTGGCTCCATTCCAAACCCTTTTGTGGTATGATATATTAATTCTTCTTCACATAATATTTGTGTTATCTATTTCTTCAGGAGAAAAAGGTGTCAGCCCTAAAACTGGCAAGCCGCTGCACTATAAAGGAACCTTTTTCCATCGAATCATCAAAGGATTTGTGGCTCAGGTATGTTACTAACCCTTTTTTTGTCAATTAAATTCTAAGAGACATGAACTTAATATGATCAATTGGCTTGTGCGCTGCATTGGTTGTGCATAAATGAAAAGTGGTCTTTCAGTCAGCTATCCTTGTTTATCGTGTGACAGGGCTGATGGTCACGACTGCATTTCTTGTGATATAGTTTTAAGGGTACTTGCTGAGTTTACCATTCTTGCAATTCATTAAACCTTGCTGTAACAAGTACCAAATTATGCATTGTTTTTTACTGTCATAAATAATGATTGATAGACTTTAACAACCTTTGCAGGCAGGGGACTTCCTTCGTCAAGATGGTATGTTGTCATGATGTTGACATCATAACCTTACTAATGTTCTCTTGGAATTCTTAAATTGAATTTTGTCTACAACTGCAGGTAACTATGGAGAAAGCATATACGGTGGAAACTTTCCAGGTAACAGAGAATTCTTAGTTCTATTTGTTTAATTAGGTATTTAGGTTATCACTGGGCTTTGAACCATTAACTAATTGAAGAAATCCATATGTATATAAAACCTTGAAATTGAAGTTTGTCCCTATAAGATTAAAATGCTTACCAAAAAAGAGTAGCCGAATTCATATATTTCTTTATTCTCTACTTGTTTTTGTCTTGAGAACAAGTGGATTTCCTTTCTATTGCCTGTGAAGGTTGGGGCTGAGTTTGATCTTATTCTCGCTGCATTGGAGCTTCAATTCAAATGATATTGGAACAATTGTTTTATCTTATTATGGTAGGAAATCTGAATGTCCCAAATGCCTTGTTCAGCCTCTTTTTTGAATTTCAAGGAACACATATTTTGGTTTCCTAGTAAATGCTAAATGACATTGTTTATAACATCATAATTGCAGGATCCCCTTTAACCTTTCTTCTGCTTCATTTTATGTGATCTGTTAATGCTACGTGTGATTAAATTTTATTTTCTGAGATACAATGTCAGAACTGTTTAGTATCATGATGTTTGCTGTTTGGATATGAAACAATGTGGTTTTTTCCTACAAATGTGCTTATGGAAGTCAACACTAAAACCAACCAATCAAATTTATGCCTTACATTTTGGGATCAGCATATTTGTCATTTTTTGCTTGGTAATATATGGTGCTAAATCATTGTAGAGTTTGATGATGTCCTGTATTGTGATAGATAATATATTCATTATTTATTATTATGCATTGAGACCTAATGGAATTTCATTTGAATGCTTCAGCTGTTGTGGTTGTAGTTGTTTTGCTTGATTGAATATTGAACTTTTTCTTTGGTTTTATCTGCTCAGATTCTATCAGGTGATGGTATGAGAAAAATATGCACTAGTGACTGTTGGAGTTGATTGACCTTGGTAAAATTTATGTTAGCATGCTAAGCATGTTCTCTGAAGTCTTCGTGCTTGGGACTCTTATTTTATTTGGGCAATTGTATTGCTAATTTCTTCGGGAAACTTGATCTTGAGATTAAGTTAGATTGCATACGATGGTCCATGTGGTGTTTCTATAGCTTAGACCAAATTGGAATCGGTAACTATGGACTTGAGTGTTTGTGGCTCCTCTGAGCTATATTTTGAAAGTCGTGGCATGGTTTATATGTTTTATCTGGCATAGTTTCTGTATTGTATTTAAAATACCATGATATTGATGATGAATAGGATTAATAATTTTCATGTAAATTGATTGCAGAGAGATTTTGTTTTTTTTATCACCTTACAGTCTCACTAGAGGAGTAGTTGCTAAAACCTTCTTCGTTTTTCAGATGAGTCTCCAAAACTGAAACATGACAGCCCTGGTTTATTATCTATGGCCATTGCTGATCTTGATGAACGGGGTTCTCTTTTTAGTATCACCTTTAAGGCTGATCATCATCTCGATAGGTTTGTTCTTCATTTATTCTGACATTTAATTGATTTTCCGAAGTACTTGTTAGATTTTGATTGAGAACCCACGACTTTGATTTTCTTCAAATAACACCGTCTATGATATCTAATGTCTTGCTATTTTGGACCTTATTATTCCTGATGCATCCTTCTCAAATATTTCTTTTAAACTCTATAATCTGTGATTTATTATTTCAGCTTATTTTGTCCATTACTTGCTCTAAAGTTGGCAGTTACTGTGACTCCAGTTGAGCATCTTAGTTTTTTTTTTCACATTTTTCTTTTAGATTTCTAATCACCAATGTCCAATTCCAGGATGATCTTGTCAAATATTTTTAGCCAGTAGCTCATTGGTTTATATGATGGTTGAGTCCTCTCTCTCTTCCTCTCTCACTCGCACGTGCAGCATGGATCTTTGGATTTTTGAAAATTGATAATAGCTCTCTAATTGACAAGGATATAGAAGTTGGAAGACCATGTTTATTGTGTATTGATGCTAATCTGACGTGCCTTCAGTCGAGCATCTTAGTTTATACGTTATTGTTATAGATATCTAATTGCCAATGTCCAATTATAGGTGGATCTTATCAAATATCTTTTGTCTGTTGCTTGTTGGTTTATATGATGGTTGAGTCCTTGCCTTGTTTTTTCTTGAATTCTTGCATTTCTGAACATTGATAGTAGATCCCTAATTGACAAGAATATGAAAATACAGAGACCCTATTTATCATGTTTTGATGCTATTCTTGGCATGCATGATATTTTCTACTGGTGTTACCTTTGATTGATTGGTGTTTACCTGATCAACAGGAAAAATATTGTTTTCGGTGAACTTGTGGATGGCCATGAAGTGTTGAAGAAGATCGAAAATGCTGGAGATGATGAGGGGAGGCCTTCTGTGACAGTGAAAATTGTAAATTCTGGAGAACTATATGATGGTAGGGAGTCGTACTGTTCCAAATGTGTAGTTTTTCTTTCAGATGGCAGGGTGCTGTACAGCTACTTGTATTGTTATATTAGATTGCTTCTTAGTATTGGTGTCTCGCCAAGAATTTTTCTCATGATTCTTTGTATATTTTTGTGGAATTGACTCCTAGTATGCACAGATAAAATGAAGGGTAAAAGAGGGAAGGATGCTGTGGAGGGAAATAATCACGAGCTAAAACACAAGGGGAAACACAAGAAAAATTCAAACAAGAGGAGAAAGAGGAGAAGAAGATATTATACATCAGAATCAGATAGTTCAACGGATTCTGATATGGACTCTTCTGAATCTGATACTGGTTCTGACTCTTATGCTTCCTCATTAAGTGACACTAGCTCTTCAAGTGATGATAGGTGTAAGAAGAGGAGGAGATCTAAGAGGGGCAGGCACAGACGTGGGAAAAAGATGGATAGACGGCATGAAAAACGCCGCAAGAGGCGGGATAAAAAGTCGAAACATAAAAGGTAGAAATTAAATATTTGTGTTGTAACTTAGTCATTACTTATATTATTATCTCTGATATTATACATTTCTATAATCTCCCTCTAGTTTTTGAAGCTTATCTTTCCAAATGGAAGATGATATCAGCCTATACATGTACCTGTGGATTCTTGTCTTAATATGCTGAGGAAATATATTGGCATTCTATGTTTTTGATTTGTATCTTTGTTTTTTGGAAGATATTGAAGGCAAAGTGTCTCAAATGGCGAGAATGATAGTCAAAGTGGAGGCAGCTCTCAAGACATTGGGAAACATAAAGCCTCAGGTAAGTTATCATACTCTCTTAGATCTTTTTCTCTGTATTAAGTTTTCATGGTTATATTTTTTGCGCAATCTCTTTAAATGAATTCAATCTCCTCTAGTTGAGGAGCAAGAAAATGCAAAAGTTCATCATAGGAAAAGAGAGGCAGCTGACACATCTGAAAGAGAAGAGGGAGAGGTCCCAAGGGAAAATGGAGATCACCAAAGTAATGGTGTTGGAATGAGAATGGAATCTGATAGAAGTGCCAATGGAGGGCCTGATGTGGTGGATAATCTTCCAAGCAAATCTCGGTCTGTATTCGATTTGATTCATGTCCCAAAATATATAAATATTTCCTCTGAATTCCAGTTATTTATTGAATGATTGATCAACAGGAGTCGAAGCTTAAGTCCTAGAAGAACCCCAAGTAGGACCACTAGCATCAGTCCTAGGAATGCTGACAGAAGTCCAGGGGTTGGTGCAAAACATAACAGGAATGGAACTCTCACTGTTAGCAGAAGCCCGCAACAGCAGATCTCTGGCAGAAGCAGGAGCAATACTCCAGTGAGGAGTGGAAACAGCAGAAGTCCTGCAGAGAACAGGAGGGGAAGAAATGTCAGCATGAGCCCCCCAGCTAGGTCTCATTCCCAGAGAAGTCCTAGTAGAAGCGCCACAGTTTCTCCTTCCAGAAGAAGAGTTGCCCATGGCCCACCGAGATCATCATCCAGGAGGTCCGCATCAAGGTCAGCTAGTGGCAGTCCTGTGAGATCCTCCCGGCGCAGCTTAAGGAGTTCAAGCAAACCTTCAAGAAAGAGCATAAGCAGAAGCCCGCTCCAACCATCCCATAGAAGTGTTAGTAGAAGCTCTGGCAGGGCTCCTCCTAAGAGAAGCCCTAGCCCTAGTCCAGTCAGGGCACCCAGAAGAATTAATCGTCGCAGCTACTCAAGGAGTCCTGTGAGTGCTGCCCGCAGGGTAAGGTCACCTGTTTCTGATCGTCGTAGGAGCTTATCGAGAAGTCCTGTTAATGGATCACCCAAACATGTTAGAAGGGGAAGGGTTTTTAATGATCGCTACTCTTATGCGCACCGTTACGGTCGATCCCCTGATCGTTCTCCTGTAAGGTCATATCGCTATGGTGGTCGAAGTGATCGCAATAGGTAAGGAATGACTCTACCTGCCTTTCACCTTTTCAGATTCTTGCTCACTATTTGAAACGCGTTCGTTTTCTTATTGTCTGTTATTGGATTTCTGATAGATACTCAAGTTACAGAAGATCCCCTAGGCGTTATGGGAGCCCACCTCCTCGAGGAAGAACTCCCCCACGGTATACACATTTTATCTCAGTACTTCTGCGTCATTTGAATGTTTTCATGTGCAATACCATGTTCCATGTGGACATTGCACTCATTAACATAATTCAATGGAATTATTGGGTTTGGTCCTCTTATTCATGCATCCATCGTGTTAGTTAGTTTTTGTCCTTTTATGCTGTTCGACTAGAATCATATTTGGACTATGATGTCGTTTATGGGTTTTATTGGGTTTGAAATGATCGGTATTTTTCCTTGTTCTACTTACATTATCTGTACTTTCGTTTATGTAATAGTTTAACAAGAGAGCTTTTGTTGTTCTGGTATCATCTGCGTTTTTGAGATTACTTTACGGCCTGGCTATTTGCTAACTAGGCTAATCTTATATGTCAATTTGAAGAAAATTTAGGATAATTGGTGTCCAGGCTCTAGGTGAACATCTCCAAATGTCTGCTGTTTTCCTTCTACTTTGCAATTTCATGCACTGTGTTCTCATGAAGCTGCTGCTGCAACATGTTGCAGATACAGGAGCAGGAGAAGCAGAAGCCGCAGTCCTAGTGTCTCTCGCAGTCCAATTCGCTATCGCAACCGTCATTACAGCCGCAGCTGGAGCCCCATACACAGTCGCTCTCCTGTGGGGAGGTATCACAGTGCGCGCACTGAAAGGCGAAGATCGCCTTCAGGGAGCAGGAGCCCGAGCCAATCCAAGTCACGGTCACCACGAGATTCGCAATTGCCCAGAAATGCTGGTGAAGGGAATTCAAGGTCATCGTCTGGTAGTCCCCGTGATTGGCAATCGCCAAAAAGTGCTGGCAAAGGGAATTCAAGGTTATCGTCTGGTAGTCCCCCTCGGAAGTCCGGTCTGGTCTCATATGAGGATGGCTCACCAGATTCTGGTGGCAGCTAAAGGACTATTTTCTCTGACCGAGCTTACTGCTTTGTGATTTGTGTCCTCTTCTGCATGGAACAACAATGGGGTTCTGCTGAGCGGTCGTTTTTAGTGAACTTTCATCAAACATTAGGCAATGGTTTCACCAACTTTTTCTGAAGGCCATCTCGATACATGCATCATAGAGATGGATTTATTACTCGAAAGTTGGGACCTATTGAACTCTGTTTGTTTGTTTGTTTTTTCTTTTTTTTTTTCTCATGTAAACACTTTTGGTGGGAGATTCAGAAGTCAAGGTGTTGTCTTAATGGCTTTGAGGTGTCTGTTCCACCATGTTTTGTGTTTGCTTGACCATGCTTTATGACTGGCAACTTGCATGGTGAAGTGTCTTGTCTTGGCACCATGGAGCTGTTCAAATATCCTAATTTTTTTTTCCATCTTGTTGTC